>JADRCH010000051.1:611457-628081 GCA_019843965.1 Rhynchomys soricoides | reverse complement strand
TTCTTCTTCTTCTTCTTCTTCTTCTTCTTCTTCTTCTTCTTCTTCTTCTTCTTCTTCTTCTTCTTCCTCCTCCTCCTCCTCCTCCTCCTCCTCCTCTTCCTCCTCCTCCTCCTCCTCCTCCTCCTTCTTCTTCTTTCTTCTCTCTCTCTCCAGCTCCCTCTCTGTGTGCTCCAATTGTGCATATACAGTCAAATGTGTGCAACTGGGTATAAATATCTGTGTATCTGTGTGTACATATGATATATATGTATAGAGGGTAACACTTTACTTGATATCTTTTGAGATCAGCCTGTGCCCTATGTTACTCTGTATTGTATTATAGAAAACAGCAATTTTCAGACTGTGCTTAAAGCTTAGGAGACTCAATTTTACAAGCAGCCTTTGACTTAATTTTGAGGATGAGAATAGCTATACCTCTTGGGTGGAACCACAAAACATATAATCTGTCTGACAGAACCATGTAGCACAGATTGACAAATGACTTATTCCTAGTAGTAGAAAGGGTGGTATCTTTACATTTATGAGGGTGAATTAATACTGTAAGGACATATGGTTGTATCAACATGATATTAGACATGACAGACTAAGGAAAGAGTGTAGCTCCCTCATCTGAACCCCTAAAGCAATGAATACCTGACACAGGCAGGGTTCCACATGGATCTTCCAGCTGATGCTTGGTGTTTATATCAACAAACAACTGGCAGAGGTCTTCCATGAGTAGCTCTGGAGCTTCAGCTCAGCTTGGTCTTAAGTGGTTGGTGCAGCCTACTCAATCATATGTCTTATCTGTTCATTTATCTGGACCTGGACCTGAAACTGCCATTTCCTGCTTTTGGACCCTGACTTAACCTTACAGATGATCTCTGAGGTTTCACTCTCATCCCTTAACTCCACCTTATTTTTGACACAGTATCTTTCATCGAACCTGGAGTGAACCAGTTCAGTTAGACGGTCCACTGAACCCCTCACACCTCCCTAAGGTCACAAGTGTGTCACTTCATGTAGCTTTTAGTGGATGCTAGAGATCTCAATTTGGAGCTCCATGCTTCTATCCCAAGGGCTCTCCTTTTCCCTTTTGTTATTTCGTTCTGAGGGAAATTCTACTATGGAATTCTGTAATCCTCCTGTCTCTACCATGATCTTATATGTTTACCATCATATCTGTCCCATTATATAAGATCTTAAAGTTTAAATTTCAAAAACAAATTGATGCACATTTTTTCTCTTTAAAACAGTTTTACTCTAAAGAAATTAAGTAAGCATAAACATATATGAATGTGTTTGTGCTCTCTAGCTCCTTAACTTTATTAACTTTAGTTTATATCTATCAGTACTTACTCCTTACTTACAGAACGGTCAGTAACATATTAGATGCTAGTTTTGTGAATGACTGAGTCAAGCTAACTGGAATAACTACCACTTGATTTTTAGTAATATCATTAGAATTTAAACACTCCATTCTAGAGGGAGACACCCAAGATGTAGAAAACAAAATACACACAAGCCTCAGAGAGTCCATGAAACTTACAATATTTACAAGCTTCCTCCTTTCTCAAGGTCACTGAAAAACTTCCTGGTAGAGAGGAGACTTTCTTGTCAAACTTTCTTCACACCATCAAGAGAACTCCAGGGATGCAGCTTGCATGAGTGATGGCCTGATTTTGGGTGGGGTTTTGGTGGGGTACAGCTGACTCTGAACCTCTTGTGCACATGTATGTATTATTTCACTTACACTCCTATAAGTAACCTCAGTATGTTCATGGACTTGTAAGTTGGACTTGGTGGAATGGTCACTTCGGTCAGCCATTGTTTCCTTATCTGGGTTGAACAGATGTGTGTTTTGTTTACTTCTCTGCACCATCCCAAACACTCTCTGCTCACCCACATCAACAAACAGCACAATTCTGTTTCATAAAGCCGAAGCACTCCATTGTATATGCATGTGCCATTTATCCACTCATTGATTGGCAAGTTTGGGGTAGATTGCATTCCATGGCCCTTGTAAAGGCTGTGTTATACAAAGGAGTGAGGGACACAGCTCTCCCTTCGATATTTTGACTGAGGACCTTTTGGCCATACATGCAGCAGTGGGATTGCTGAATCCTGACATAATTCAATCTCTTGGCATTAGAGGAAGTTCCATAATAGCTCTGTCAATTCATATTTTCAATGTGCTCGGACTCCCCATCCTCCATATCCTTCTCAAAGCTTATCAGTTCTATACAAGCCAGGCTGATGGCTGTGAAGCTAGAGTTCACAGTGGGTTTTCATTTATATTTCCCTAATGATTAATGGTATTGAGTCTCATCCATTTCTATGCTTTCTTTTGATAAATGGCATTTAGACCCTTAGCCTGTTTTTAATAGGATGATTTCTTGTGGTAAATCGACTCATAGGATCTTAAATGCATGACAACATTTTATAGCACTTTACAGGCTGTATTTTCAGCTTGTTAATTGTTTCCTTTTTGTGCAGAAAAAATTTGCTTGTTGCAATCTCATTTGTCTATTTATGTTCTCACTCTTTGAGCACTCAAGGTTGAAAAATTATTGGTGAGACAATGCTGTCTAGGCGCTCTTCTGTTTTCAAGCATTATATATAAGACTTTAATCCACATTGAGCTTACTTTAATGTGATGTTTAGTAGTTTTATGTTTTGTGTGTGAATCCCTATTTTTCCTAATGCATTCCATCAAGGAAGTTTATTGTCTTATGTGTACCTGGAAATTTGGTCACAGATCAATTTACTACTAAATGGTTGGGTCTATGTTATAGCTTTCTATTCTTCTTTAATAAATGATGTATATTGATTAATTAATCATTCTATTAAATAATGGCACTCTAAACTGAACCTAGACCACATACTAGGTTAAGTATCTTATCAGTAAATTATATTTCTAGTGAGCCAGACCTGATGTTCTTCTGGGGTTCATGCTAGGACTTGAACAGAGAGGACCAGGGATGAGGAAGAAAAGAATCAAAGCTGGGACCAGGAGTACTGTGAGAGTGATGACCCAATTCAGCAAGTTTATTGGTATCACAGCTCCTTATATACTCCTCAGGTGAGGACACATAAAACAGGTGGGTATAGTTCATCAGAGAGCAGAATGATGGGAAACTTCTAGTGCCTCTAGTTCCTCTCTTGCCAGGTACATGATGGTTCAGTTTCAATAGCTTTGTGGAGAAATTTTAAGTTTTAGGACTCATTGTCGGGATCCTTAAAGTCCTGATATTAGACCACTGCTGGACTTTCAGTGCCATTGTCCATCCATAGGACTCTGAAATGACTTTTGGCCCTACTTAGCTTCTGAAACCTGAGACCATTTTTGTTCTTTTGAGACAGAGATTCACTAAGTGGCCCAAGCTATCCTTGGTCTTGAAATATTACTGATTCAGCATGATAAGTATTGAAATTATAGATTTGCATAACAAATTCCTCATATATATATATATATATATATGACTGATATGTGATACATATAATATTTGTGTATGTGGGTATGTGGTTTGTGGTATGTGTGTGTTTATTTGTGTGTGCATTGTTTTTCAGTTAGACTCTCATGATCTTTCGGCTTGTGCCCTCCAAATTTAGGACTAGAGGCATGAATCACTAGGTCTGGCTTTATGTTAATATTTTCATATCAGTAAAATGGTTTTTAATCATTATAGCTTTGTAATATGGTACAGGTTTTAGTTAGTAAGCTTTATCAGTATGAGAAATACTCAAAGGAAACATTTTTAATATTGAAAACATTTGTTTGAACTTACAGGTTTCAGAAGATTTAGTTCATGATCATCTACCTCCATTGGGTATTTGTGTGTGGGTTGTTTTTCAGTTAGAAGCTCATGATCTTCCTGATTCTTGTGTCAAGGAAAAGACTGATAACAGTATACTCAACACACTTTATCTTTAGTAGCAACAAAACTGACAGAAAAAAAGGACATTCAAAACAAAGGACAGGTGTATTAGTTAATGGAGGGATTTGAAGGGTAAACATCTTCCCCTGCTCCCAACTGTACTCTTTCTGATTCTAAGTGTGACATAATGTAAGCATCTCTGCTACGCACTCCCCTTTTTATAAATGCTCCATAACCTCACTGCTACAATGGACTGCACCACTCTTAAGTCATGATTCAAACTCAATCATTCTTCTTGTAAGCTGTATTTGTTAGATATTTTCTCCCATTTTTCCAAAGGTTTCTAGTGCAGAAACCTAAGCGGTGGTAGATTATATGTTACTTTTAATTTGAAATATTTGAAGAGCCTGGATACTGTTCTTGCTGTCCAAAGGACATCTCCACTGAAAAATATGGGTTTCATTTACTCTGCTTTTTGGACATTTACTATTATTTACTTGTTGTGAATAGCTAGGTAAGATGGTATCTCATGGCAATTTTGAATTCCATTTATCCAATGATTAAACCTATTAAGCATATTTTCATGTGCTGATGGACCATTTGTTATGTTCTTTTCAGAATTATGCACATAGATCTTTGGCCTGTTTTAAAATTGACAGTATTCAGGATTGTGGCTGAGTTTTAAAACACCTTTTGTATTCTAGAAGTTAATCTCTTCTTAGATGAAAAGCTTGCAAATATCTCCCCAATCCATTAGGTTGTTTTTTCCTGTGTTGACTCTTCCCTTTGCTATGATGAAGTGTCCAGTTCAACATCATTCCATTTACTTTTCTCCTTCTTTACCTGCATTTTGAGAGTCTTAAAAATCCATTGCCAATGGTGATATATTAAAAGTCCTTCAGTTATGTCTTCACAAGTAACTTGATATTTTAAGCTCTATTCATTTTGAGTTTATATAAATTGTTTAAGATAAAGGCCAGCCTTAGTTGTTCTCCACCTTTGGTTTCAATTTTCTCATCATTATTTTTTAATAAACTTTAAGTTCTGCAATGTATATTTCATGCATTTGTTAAAATATCAGTTGGCTATGGAAGCATGGATCTTGTTTTAGTTTTACTTAAAATTTGTTCATATTTGGTGTGTCAGGTTTTATGTTAAGGTGGTATTGGATCCTGAGAAAATCTCTTGAAGTCAGGTATTTTGGTGTTTCCAATTTTATTATTTTATTAAGATTGCTTTTCTATTAGGAATCTTTTGTAGCTTCATTGGTGGTGATCACTTTAGATATCTAAATTATGCTAAGCAGTGTGTACATTTTACCAAATTTAAGGTGAACATGAAAGTGCATACAGGTATATCCTTTTACTTATTTTGTCACCTTCAATTTATTTTATCATTATTTTATAATTTTATTTGTGTCACTTACTTAAAATTGTTTAACTCATTCTGTTACTAAAACCAGAATTTACTAGCTTGGGAAAGAGAAAACCATGAGAAGAATGCATTCTTATATACAGGAAATAGTTGATTGTTTCAAATATGTAAAAATCTGAAGGTGAGTATATTCTAAATACCCATGGACTACTCAAAATTGAACAATTATTTAATACTAACATATATTATTTCAATAATATTCAATACTAAAGAAATATTAGTATTAAAATATGTCTTATTTTGATACTATTAAATACTGAAGAAATATTAGTATTAAAATATGTCTTTAGTATTCAAAAATATTGAAGAAGTCAGTGCATAAATACAACATTCAGGCTAAAAATTAATATTCATTGAAAATTTTAAAATCAAGCTTCAAATTAACATGCAAAATAACTTTCTGATATTAATATACATTTTTAATTTTTATTTTTATTGGATATTTTCTTTATTTACATTTCAAATATTATCCCCTTTCTTTGTTCCCCCCTCCCAGAAACCCCCTATCCCATCCCTCCCTGCTTATATGAGAGTGTTCCCCCACCCACCTACCCATTCCAACCTCCCTGCCCTCGATTCCTCTACATTGGGGCATCTATCAAGCCTTCAAAGGACCAAGGACCTCTCCTCTCATTGCTTCCTGACAAGGCTATATATATGCAGCTGGAGCCATGTGTATTCCTCGGTTGGTGGATTAGTTCCTGGGAGCTTTGTGGGGTCTGGTTGGTTCGTATTGTTGTTCTTCCTAAGGGGTTGCAAACCCCTTTAGCTCCTTCAGTCTTTCAGTCCTTTCTCCATTGGGGACCCCGAGCTCAGACCAATGGTTCACAGTACAACGTATTAAATGTTGACGAATATTTTTGTGTCAAATCAAGAGAGTGACTGTTTATCATCATAACAGTTATGCCATTATTGCATTAGTGGGCTCATCTTGCCTGGCAGATTGATGTAAGGGTTTGCAGGATCCAGTATTAGATAAGACAGTTGATGTCCTTTACCAGCCTGCACAGCAGCTTCTAGCACAGTGAAAACTACAGAGCAGGGAGAATGACTCATAGCCAATTCAAGATTTCTGTGGTATATCTTTAGCACCATGGGTTTGCTATCTAGGCAGACAGCCAAGAGCAATGGCAATAGCATGTTTTCTTTTGGACAGTCCTCAATCAACATGTCATAAGGACACACATAGATTTTCATTTAATAGCACATTTCTTCTAGGAGGAGCACTGTTCACCTATGTGGAGTCCTTCTTTTCAAACTCCTTCAAAATTATATTTTAAATTTGCTAATGAGCTAGTTGAGTTTTGCACCTAATACTATAAACACGGTGTACTGACTGGTTTTGTGTCAACTTTACATAAGTTGGAGTTACCAGAGAGAAGGGATTTTTAGTTGAGAAAATGCCTCCATGAGATCCAGCGGTAAGGCATTTTTTCAATTAGTGATCAAGGGGGGAGGGCCCCTTGTGAATGGTAACATCTGTGGGCTGGTAGTCTTGGATTCTATAAGAAAACATGCTGAGCAAGCCAGGAGAAGAAGAAAGCCAGCAAGCAGCATTCCTCCATGGCTTCTGCATCAGCTCCTGCTTCCTGATCTGCTTGAGTTCCAGTCCTGACTTCCTTTAGTGATGAACAGCAATATGGAAGAGTAAGCTGAATAAACCCTTTCCTCCCGAACTTGTTTCTTGGTCATGATGTTTGTGCAGGAATAGAAACCCTGACTAAGATACATGGTCAAAACCTGGAAGTCATATAGACAATGGAAGAACCAATGGCTATTTTGTCAAACTGTATTCTACATATTTGTGTATATATCCATGAATTTGTTTCTTCTCAGGCTCTCTTTTAGAAGTTTCATATTGCAGTGGGTAGTGATTAATGAAGAGTATCATGACTGTTCAGAGTGATGAGAATATGGTACAGAGTGCTCAGCTGCAGATGGGACATTTAAACCAATTCTTCCTTTGTAAAGCACAGGAAACAATGCAGAAGAGGGAGATCAAAAGAATATAAGTGCTAGATGATGGGAACTTCTGTGAAATGCAATTTCCTTAACATGACATAGCTCCTGCACATATAAGTTTATAGCATTTGTGGCAATCTGAACAAAATCCATTTGAACAAAAGCATTTGGAAATTCTAAAATAGAAGAAAGAGGGGTTTCAAGGCCCTACTCCTAGCTGAGGAGCTCTAGAGCGAGTAAAAGTTACTTTGGGGTTTGACAACCAATAGGTTTCACATGCCCCAATAGATGGCTCCATATCCACAAGAGACGAAATTCAATTGGATTCAGTATGTTGCAAAAGTGAAAAGAGCATGAAGTTTCAAGGGAGATGCGTTGTGGGGGGAGGAAGGAGTGTCTGGAGGAAAGGAATATAGTCAACAAACATTATGTATATGTGTGAAATTTTCAAAGGAAAATTTTTATAGAGAATAATTCTATTTGGTTTCAAAAGTGGAAAGCAAGAACAAATATGAAAAAAATCCCTCTGACATTTTTATTCAACAGTGTAATAAACCTTTTGTAATAACTGAAGACAAAAATGGAAAATATATTGAAAATAGAAAAGGAATAAATGAGACTGTCTTTATTTGTGAATAATCAGGTGACTTTAGCAAAAGAGACATTTTTGTATGTAGACATAATTTACATGATGGAGGCTCCTAAAAGGAACATTTCATTCTTGTCAAGAGATTTCTTTCTGCCTGGCTTTCAAAAAGTGAAGTTTTCATACTTCACTTCACAGGGTTAGGGTTAGGGTTAGGGTTAGGGTTAGGGTCAGGGTCAGGGTTAGGGTTACGGTTAGGGTTAGACTATCACAACGTTTCTGTGCAAAGAACTGCAGCTAGCCTACTATCTAGGCATGATCCCACCCAGAGGGCTGGGGGAAGTCTTTGAAGCTCCAACTGAAAATAATCTTAATGAAAAAAGGTAAGTGAGCATCTAAGAAAAAATAGGTCTATCTTGGAGCCATCTCATTTTCTGACCCAGGGAAATAGTGAGATAGTAAATAATTGATTTTCCTCAAACTATTAAAAGTGTGATCATTATTTATTCAAAAACAGTAGACAGAAACTACAGAAGACATTTCTTCCATGGGTTCAGAAAATAATACAGAGTGTGAGGCAAGAGACAACTTACTATTTGGTCTTTGTTGGTTTAGGATTTATTCCGAAGTGTGACCTTCCTCATTTCTGGGGACACTGGTTCTTGTTTCAGTGAGAACTGGCATGGTGGGTGGTGGATTACAGAATGGTCATAGGCATTCAAAGTGGGAAAGTAGCTACTAAATTGATGCAGCATTAATTCGTGTTTTCATTTATGTCTAGATCTTCTGAGTATTAATATTATTGCTTATTCCCCAAATCACAAATTCTTAAATGAAAACACACAATACTGTTTGTATTGGTTATCCATTTATCATATTTATTTATATAAATAGGTGTCTTGAGCAGATAATCAAGAATACACTTCATTTCTAAGAGTGTAGATAATTTCTATATTTTCTTGGATTGTATACCTGCAGGTGAAGAAGTGAGTTTGTATTGGAACATGAGATCATGGAGTTGAATAATGCACCATAGTCCTTAGAATATTTATTAGTACTGATGCTTTGTGTCTTCAGGCATTTCTGGTTAAGAGTTATATTTAATATTATGCAATAAGGGGATCAGTATTCTTAGTTGACAGAAAATTACCTAAGAGAACTTCATGTTGGCCTCTGATTCAGAATGGAGCTCAAGAAACAAACAAAACAGGCAAGCAAACAAACCAACAACGAAAGCAAGCACAGTTATGGATAATGTTCTCTGTCGCTTTCCTTTATCTCAAGTTCTTCAGTAAAATGCAAGCACATTACCAGAATCAACCAATACTCATTCATATGTCCTTCAAAGCTTGTCTCTTTGCTCTCTGTAGAAAGTCTTCAATATTTGACAAAAATATGATAATATAATGTTAATTCTATCCAGGTCTCCACTTACATTTTCTATAGGAACTCTTTGCTGCATTTGAAGTTGTGAATAACTTCTACATATGACATGATTTATCTATTTTGCCATCATATCTCACTGAGGAATAAGAAATATTTACATAGAGAAAAAGAATATGTGCAGTGTTCAGGGTAAAGGACTAGCAGGAGAGGCCACATTGTACATTGAGCATGTGTAAATCTGCTTTGTCTGAACGTTAGCTACAAACCAACAAGGGTCTACTCAGAAGAGTGAAGCAGCCTGCAAACAAAGCCCTGGTTGCTGTTTCACATGTTTATGCACCCTTATCTCTCTGTAAGCATTTCAGGGATCTTAGATTCTGAGAACATTTACTTACTGAGCTACAGGGCCCTTGGAATTATAATGAGGAAAGACAAAAACAGAATTATGGATAGTGACTATCCATAATTGGATATCACATCAATATAAATTAATAGGCACATCCAAATTACAGGTAATATCTGCAGTGATCTCCTTATATGTAAAAAATAAAAATGTCTTCAAATTTACTTTTTCTGCAATTGCCAATGGCAATTAAGTATCATTATTCATATATGAAGATATATTCATATGGCAATTAAATATTTTTATACACGTATAAAGGAGATATTCAAATGTGCTCTTTCTGTTGAGAGCAGAGCCACATTTTACATATCTAATTGTTTTATTGTCAAACGTTTGTTTGAAAGTCAGCTGCCGCTAGAAATGTCATTCATCTACTCTACTTCTACCTCTTATAAATGGGACATAATTGATTTCCAAATGAAAAACCAATTTGGTTCTATTACTGAAATTAATCTTGTATAGCACTTTGCATGATAGAATCTCAGGACCAATTCTTCCCTTTCACTCTACACTTGTCCCTAGCTACTATAGGTCTATGATTTGGGGGGTTGGTATTTCTCACTTTAGTTGTTTGGTCCTTGGGATTCTCCTTTTGTCAGTGTTAGTATCGAGTTTTGATAACTGGTGAACATTCTACCTTTCTGTATAAACACTCTGTTTTCAGTGATATCAACAACAGAAATCTACATTCTGGGAGTTTTATCTTTCCTTCCTTCCAAGTGGTTACTGCTACAAACAGTTCGAATCTTTTTTTTTTTTTTATTGGATATTTTCTTTATTTATATTTTGAATGTTTTTTCTTTCCCGGTCCTTCCTCTCTGAAACCCTCAATCCCATACCCCTCCCCTTACTTCTATGAGGGTGTTCCCCCAACCACTCACCCACTCCTGCTTCACACCCTCGAATTTCCCTACACTGAGGCATCTATCCAGTCTTACAGGACCAAGGGCCTCTCCTCTCATTGATGCCTGACAAGACCATCCTCTCTTACATATGTGGCTGGAAACATGGGTCCCTCCATGTGTACTCCTTGGTTGGTGGCTTAGTTCCTGGGAGCTCTTTAGGGGGGAATGGTTGGTTGGTATTGTTGTTCTTAATATGGGGTTGCAAATCCTTTCAGTTCCTTCAATCCTTTCTCTAACTCCTTCTTTAGGAACCCCATGCTCAGTCCAATGGTTGGTTGTGAGCATCTGCCTCTGTATTTGTGAAACTCTGGCAGAGCCTCTTAGGAGACAGCTATATCAGGCTCCTGTCAGCCTGCACGTCTTGGCATCCACAATAGTGTCTGGGTTTGGTGACTGTATATGGGATGGATCCCCAGGTGGGACAGTCTGTAGATGGCCTTTCCTTCAGTATCTGCTGTACACTTTGCCTCCGTATTTGTTCCTGTGAGTATTTTGTTCCCTTTTCTAAGAAGGACTAAAGCACCCACTCTTGGTCTTAGACTTGTGTAACCTTTGACATTTGCTTTGATTCCCTTAGATTCATTTCAACTTAAGATGTTATATGGTAAATAACTCCTATCCTCCACAAGGATGGACAATATTCAAATACTCATTAACAAATACAGGAGGAAAACTGTCAAATCATAAAGAAGTCTACTTTAGAACAGAAGTTCTGTTGCTGTTGTGACACATCATGGACAGGGACAAATCAGTTTCTTTTGATGCTATTTGTGTGAAAGGTCAGCATCTGCATATTTTTCTAGTTAAAGAAATAATTTTGGAACACTAATTTACTCAAATGACATCAACATCATTTGGCTTTGAAAACACAGGGCTGAGGTCCATTTGCTATTTTTGGTTTGCAATACACAGCATTAAGAGCAGTGCTCACAGGAATTTAAAGGAAGAATTCAAACAAATTTAAAGCATGGGGACATGGGAAGAAAGGCTCTTAGCCCTAAATAGCAATTTGGATTTAATTATAAATATAATCCATATAAATGTTCTATCAACATTTAGAGACAGAGGCTTGTCTCTTTTCTACGATACTTGCATATCTTATCTGTTTTCTGTTACTGATTACACCAAACCATCTTTAAATTACTTGCTCACAAATCTTTTCCTCTCATAGGAAGTTGTTGAAGCTAGCACAAATATCTCATTTGTTTCTATATTCCTAAGATTTACTCAAACAACTCTCAAGCATCATGTGAAATATATATATATGTATATTATAAATTATATAATTATTATATGTATGTAATTATATATATATATTTCTTGAAGTAATGAGATTACATTTCTAAATGAACTCAAAAGTAGTTCATTTCCCTCAAATATCAATTCTTTCTTTAAAAATATTTTTGTTTTTTGAAAATTTCATACATGAATACAATGTATTTTGATCATATTTTCCCCTGTTGCCAACCCTCCACCCCAGCTCCTCCTGGATCCACCTGATAACTATTTCTACATTTTTTCCAACTTCATTGTCCATTAAAATAACCCACTGTGTCCCAGTAATGCTTTTCATATATGCATGGGTATGGTGCCACCCACTGGAGCATGATTGACCTAACAAGGGCCACATCCTTAAAGGAAACTGACTCTTTTTCCCCTAGCAGCTGTCAATATAGCTCCTTAGCTATGTTTTGGGTGTCAAGATCCACAGATCTAAATTCCAATGTTGATTGGCTTATTCTAGTGCAGGAAAACACAACTGCTATGAATTAAGCGCAACAGCCCTTTCATGAATAGAAGACATTATTTTGCCCAACATTCCATGACTTCTAGCTAGTCCAATCCATTGTTCACCTTTCCCACAATGTTCTCTGGGTAGGTTTTGTGCTGTGGTTTGAATGTGATGTCCCTTTTAGTCTCAGGCATTTCAAGATATGGTCCCCAGTTGATGGCTCTATTTGGTTAGGTTTAGAATGTGTGGCCTTGCTGGAGGAATTATGTCATTTTATGATTTCAGAAGACTTAAGTCAGTCCAGGAGCATGCCATGTGAGCTCTCCACAGGTGCTTCCACAACCCTGCCTGCCTGCTGCTATGCTTCTCTGCCTTGATGGTGATTGACTCTCATCCCTTTGGATCCTTAGCCCAACTAACCTAGTCACTCTTTGATTTGCCTTCGTCAAGGTGCTTTATTACAGTGATCAATAAGGAATGAAAACAGGTTGTTATACAGATGTCACCTTATGGAAGACATTTATTCTCTGCATTTTCACCGATTATAAGTTTCTTAAATCCTATCTACTGCACAAAGACACTTCTCTAATGAGGATAACATCGACACTAATCTATAAATTTCTCTCATTTTTAACTTGTTTCTCTTTCTCCTTCATCTCCTGACTCGTGTTTTTATTCCTTGATTACACAATTCCCTACTCTAATTATCTTCACATTCTATAGAATCCACCTCCTCTTGTTCAACATTTTATACACCATTGAAGCCTTGATTTTTCAGTGCATCTAAAACTTCATAAAAGTTACATCCATAGCTTTACTTTATTTCTCATCTTAGTAAATGATATAACACACACATCATATAATAGTGAATACAGCCCCAAATAGATATTGATGTCAAAAGGACCATATAAATTCTGTCCCATATTTGTTCCTTCATATGCTCTAATATAGTTCAATTCACTGATCATAAATACCAAATTCAACCAAATCTTTTGCTTTCTCAATTATTTCTGTTTTAATTATCCAGGTGAGTAAGCCAGATATTCACAAATTCATGCATTTATTCAATTAGATATTTCATAGTTTGTATATTTTAAAAACAAGTGATGCATTGAGCATAACATTTTTCAGTTATATATAAAATTTTTTCCAGTACTGTGTACATGCTCTGTGTACCCAGCATAAATCCCCAATGGCAATGTCCTCCTTTCCACAATTACTAAATAAAAATTATGATAACAAATTGAATTTATGGTAAGATTATTATTATACACACACACACACACACACACACACACACACATTGCAGGCACAGGAAGGCTATGTCACTGTTTGTTGCTTTTATGCTAGGCAACTAATAAATTTACTTTACCTTTTCTGAAAAATCTTAGTTCATCACTGAAAAATATTAACATGCAGCGAGTTTATAATTTTTCTCCATCTCCAAAGTTCATCAATGGTGTTATTTCTTTATATTCAAAACATATTTCAAAGTATAAAATAAAGCTGAAGTCAGTCTTATATTAAAGAACAGTTCTGAGTTACAAGCAACTGAATCAATGATTCAAAACGTGAGTTTATCGAACTACTTTAAATATAGCAATGCCTAAATTCATTGCAATGCTTTATTCTGAAAATCTTAATCCTTACATTTTAGACATTTGTCTAAAGGGAAGAAAAAAACCAATCCAGGTTCACTTGAGCAAGTTTATTTTAATTCTGCTTAGCTCAACTTCAGAATACACTGTCAAGAGTTATTTTTAATATTTTATATTTCAGGATAAGCAAACTAGCTCACAGCATCTGGTTTCTTTATTTGAACCACAAACATATTCTTAGGCATTCTTGTAGGCGTTTATGTATTTTGGGGTGCTCATTTATTTCCTATAGTTAAGAAAATCTAGCTATAATTGGTCAAATTCAAGGCTGGGAGTAGTTCTGAAAGCCTGGCTTGCTCTCATCCCTGTCTTCAACTCAGTCATATGTTCATTTTGAGAAAGTTATGTATGTTCTCGGACTGTTTCCTATTTGAAAGTGTTCTTTGCACACAATAGGGATGGAATGTTGAGTGAAAAAGACAGTCTGTGGAATAGTAGAGGTCATTTCTCTGTTTTATTTCATAGCTTTCTCCTGCTCAAAGCTATGATTTATCTACCCAGTATAGTCATTGTGGATTTTATTGGACTATTTTAATGTGAAAACATTTAGACTAGTCACACACATTTTTTCTGAGATACTTTTTATTTTCCACAACAACACATTTTAATTGTTGATCATTGCTAGGACCTGGAACTGCCTCCTCAGACTTTGATCCACGGACTTCATGCTTTCTCCTGTGTATCTTCAGGACTGGTTTGAGCTTTCTCCATTCTTTGCCCACCTGTATGTATCATCTAGCTGCCTTGACCTACTTTCATACTATCCCTTCACAGAGAAGGCTGTTTTTACCTTGAGATTGGAGCACAATAACAACTACCCTTGGACACTTAGAATTCCCAGGTTAGAACTTATATGACAACAACTTTTCTACTATTTTCAGTGAAAAACATTTCAATTATTCAATAAATACTTACAAAGTAACAATTATATACCAGGCATCAATTTATAAACTAGGAATGTAAACAGTGACAAAGATATGCCTATCTCCCACTGTGGTAACTTATTTCCATGTGATTGAGGCAGGCAGTACAAGGCCTCTAGAATACCATGAAAAATAAATAAATCCTGTACTAGGTCAGTAGGTAGTGACAAGAAGGAGAAAAAGAGAAGCACCATCTATATGAAACATTCAGGCAAGAGGCATTAAATATTAGATAAAGCACACAAAGAAGACTTATAAGAAAAGTAATATTTAAAGATCCCTGAAGGACTAAGGGAAGAAATGTGATGGTTTAAGGGAGAAGGTGCATTCCAGGAGTGGATTATGGCCATCTTCTCTGCCATTAAATGAGATTCATAAACAGTTACATCTACTTTCCCACAAAGAAATGATTTAAATTTAACATAGTATTCTCTATATCTTTTTGAATTGTTTTAAGAAAAGGTTTTATTTTTTCACCACTGTAGTCTAGGAAATTATGAATAAGGTTGTAATAAGTATAACAGTGGGATTATTTACAATTTGCTTTTTTAGTGCTCACAACACAGATTTGGATTTCTAAACTAGACAAGATCATGGAACACAGACAGGCAAATGCAATCTTGTGACAAGTCTTTTGATGGGTATGTAACTGTCAGAGGCAATCAGAATGATGTAAGATTTCCAAAAAAGTAGAATATTCTAGCATGATATGACAGAAACTAAGAGAAAGAATGAAGACTTCCCTATTTTCTTATCCTACAAAGCCTTTCACTGTTATTGACCAAAAGTGTGGCACTATAGTTTGTTATGAAATGTCCTCCACCTAAATATGTTTTGGGGGCATTGTTACAGGGACTCACCTTTTGGGAAGCAATGAGATCTTAAAGACTCTGATTTAATCAATGCCAGTACCTTGAAGGATGCATAATCTAATAGGATTTTGGGGAGATATTAAATATGGGGAGCCAGGATGCTCACTCAGGATATAACTTTGAGGAACATATCATGTCCTCTGTACTTTCTTGTCAGTATGTCTCATTGTTTGCTGTCAAAAGAAGCAAGCAGCTTGGTTTTATAACCTCCCTGCTATGTTGTCCTATCCAAGGTCCCAAAGTAACAGAGACACATGATAATAGCAAATGAAAAAAAATTCTGAAATCATAAATCTCTCCATTTTTAAGTTGTTTTGCTCGAGGATTTCCTCAAGGCACAGACAATACAATCACACTAAAAATCCATACTAAAACTTCCTCATAAGATGGTATACCCAATGTTGTGTTTTACAATATGGTGATGTGACGCATGAGGGAGCATCTCAGAAGGCCCTGCCAAGGTGTTCCCCATGAGGAATCAGCCACGCAACAGCCCTATAACAAAAGGAAATTTATTGGAGAAAAGGAGCCAGAGAGCAGAGTGGAGTGGGGACCTGGAAATGGATAGAGGCAGAGAAGGGAGACAGAGAAGGACAGAAAGAGATAGGAGAGAGGAAGTGAGAAACAGGAGATGAGGCCTTCAGTGGACACATGGGGAAGAAAGAGATGAGGGATGGAGGGAGGGAGGGAGAGAGAGAAAGAGAGAGAGAGAGAGAAAGAGAGAGAGAGAGAGAAAGCTGTTATACATCTGGCTTTTGTCATTACTTTTCCCCAACACCTAAGATACCTCATACAATTTTTGTGAATTCAAAAATATTTTCCATGGCACTGGTGTTCATATACTAACTGGTGTTCATATACTAACTGGTGTTCATACACTAACTGGTGTTCATACACTAACTGGTG
>JADRCH010000051.1:539952-611447 GCA_019843965.1 Rhynchomys soricoides | reverse complement strand
ACTAACTGGTGTTCATACACTAACTGGTGTTCATACACTAACTGGTGTTCATATACTAACTGGTGTTTATATACTAGCTGGTGTTTTTGAAGTTCAAAGACATAGTATATGGAGGATTAACTCTGTGTGTGTGTGTGTGTGTGTGTGTGTGTGTGTGTGTGTATCATACTTTCTTCAACCGCATACTTTTTAATGGATAGTCATTTGGAATATTTGAAATTGAGAAAAATAAATCACATAAAGGTCCTAATACTTCTTCAAAATTGTTATCTCATGTCATTTTAGGATCTGTATGTAGAAATGGGAGTGGGGAATCATGTGGTAACCCTGTGCTTAGCCTTTGAGGAAAGTTCCATACTATTGGGTTTAGCACCCACTAAAGAAGTCTACAAGCTTCTAAATTTCTCATTACCTTGACAACAATCTCTACCTTTCCTTAGTCATTCTGACTTCTCTGAAGTGGGTCTCATGGTGTTTGGAATTTACTTTATCCTGATTGATGTCATTAACCCCTTTCTTCACAAACCCATTGGTTCTTTCCATGCTTTACTTGGAGAAATGCATAGTCAAAGTCCTTCACTCCTTTTTAATTAAGGTTTTAGATTATTTTCTTTAAAATAACTTTTGTTGCTTTTGAACATTGGGTTGGAAGCATTTCTTGATCTCAAGATCACACTCTAATGTGAAGCAGACTTTGTGTATATTTCCCTCTGTCATGCAGACTGCCATTCCACTCAGTTGGCCATTTCTCTTTCTGTATAGAGGGCTTCTGACTTGGTTCATCTCAGGACATGCTTGTTGTTTGTGCTTCTAATCACTGCCAAGTCCAAAGTCATGAAATTTCTTCCTTACTGTTTTCCTGGATTTAATACTTCAAGTTTTCCATTTAAATCACAGTGGCTTTGGATTTGCTCTTCTGTATACTGTGTGCTATGAATCCAGTTTCACTTTTCTATTTGAATACCCAGATTTTCCTATAACATTGTCTTAAAATAAGACTTTTCTCCTTGTGTATTTTTGGAACCTGTATTAGTTTCCTTTCCAGTTGCAGTGATAAAATATCATGGCCAAATGCAACTATAGGAGATACAGGTTTATTTTAGGGTGCAGCTCTTGAATGGAAGCTCATAATGGCAGGGAACCCATGGCATAGAAACAGGAGTAAGAAATGGAGGGATCAGCTTTTATTACATACAGGAAAAAAACAGTGAGTAGCGGAAACAGACTGAGGCTACAAACCCTCAAAGCCTAATTCAGGTGCTGTCTTTTCTCAGCAAGAATCCACCTAAAGGTTCACTTCTAACTTCTATAACAGTATAACTAAATGCAGATCAGATGTTTACATCCTATGTGAGACAGTTCTCAGTTAAACCTTGCCAAAACCTTTGTCAAAATTATACATATAGTAGTGTATATGTGTTTGTGTTGAGGTGTATGTGTGGAGGTGTTTGTACATGAGTCGTTCTTTTACCATGAATAATTAATTACTAATACATACATGTGTCAAATTCAGATGAGGCCCTCCGGTATATATTTTTATTTCTATTTAAATGTTCATAAAATATTTTCAACCAAAATATTATACACAAAACTAAATAAAAATACTTTTTTCAATGACAGTCTTTAGGATCCCTTGGAAATGTATCTGTGATCCAGCAGACCACCGTGCTGTGGATGTGAAAGGACCATCCGGATAGATACTACTCTGTCTTTCCAAATCTCTCTTTTCCTTGTATTTCCTTGCTTCTGTCTTCTTATGGGTGATAAATGCTGTAAGTTCATTTTTGTCCATTATTTAAAAAAATTTTGCAGTATTCTACCACCCAGACAAATGAAGAAAAGACTGTTTAAAAGTCATGTCACAGGCTAGAAATTAGGAGAAAGAATAATAAAATAGGTTTTATTGCTCATTTTCATCTGTTACTTTTATTCTGAAATACTATTTTCTGTTGTTAACATATTGCCCTGGCATTTTAAAAATGCATATATTAAAGAATTTAAAATTCATTTTAAAGCTTGTAAAAGTCCACTTGCAATTCTTAATTTGATTTGTTTTGTTTCTTGACATAAACATGAAGGAAAAAGAGATTTTTGAAGCTTCTGTTCCTTCCTCACACAAATGGGTCAGGCGAGTTGTCCTTACATCAGGAAAGAATCAGCAATTAGGATGTCATGATAACCTCTCAGTGTCTACACAAAGTTTGCTCCCATGCTTAAGAGATTGTGTTTGTGCTGTTGAGTGCTGAGCAACAGGAAGTTTCATTCTTACTTCTAGAGACATAGAAATATAAATTTTTGTCTGCCTCTCTAATGATAAGCAGCTTAAATTAAAGAAGGAAATGTCCTAGTGGATTCAGTTCTGACTCAAGACTGCAATCACAAGTGGGAGAAACAGAAATGATGCCTGTCAAAGAAGTTCAACTTGTAGTGACAGGAGACCCTGTACTTAAGCAGTAAGCCGGACTTGAGTTAGTCATCCTACATAAAAAGCAGGAAGGAAAACTATAACATTTAAATCAGTGCAAAGGGTCATAGATTTTACGAGGATTGTCTTTGAGGCTTTTACTCCTTAGATTAGCCTGTTTTTCTCAGACCATGGATCTTCACAAGATGATTCCATGTTCTTCAGGTGTTTATTCTGTTCTCATTTTGTCAGGAGGAATAACCACTCAATGACAGGTGGAACTGTCACCAATAAATAATGTCAATTATATTAAATTTTAGCATAAATATATCATATATAATAGCATAACAACGCATATTCATGTATATATATATATATTATATCAGTGCATAAATGTATCAGTATCTACATAATACAACAATTTGATATATGATTAGTAGTAGAATAAACTGTTAAAACAGAATAACCCTGTCCATTCCATTGTGAAACAAATTATTCATTTGTTAAACTATTCAACTATGCAGACTGAGACCCATATCTCTTTATGAAAATTTCTCATCTGAAAAATCATCCAACTCAGTATATATGATCTCTATTCCATATCTCATGTCATAAGTGCATCTTCTTATATGATTTATGTAAATTTTACAGCATATGGTTAGGAGCTTTTCCTTACCAGAATATAATTGATATTGAGTTATTGAGTAACAATGCCAGAAAGCCACTGCTTGAGAAACACACAAAAGTTTGACAGCTTCTATTGCTCAACAGGATGTGGCACATCTCACCTCTGACTGATGTAGTTGTAGATTGTTGTGAAATCCTCACTGTGTCTCCATCCTCTTTTGTCTTTTCCCTGTTGCTCATGCTGGCTTCTTGCTCACCTTGCAGTGTTATTTCTTTGCAAGCATTGTCACTGAAGGTGAGCATACCTGCCATAAAAACAATTCCAGGGAAGATAAGCACTAACTAGCTTGAGATGCATGGGAGTCTCTGTGGACATTTTACATGCAATCCCAGGTCAGGATCACCTGTCTTCATCTGGAATTACCAGGTTCCATCTATGATAGAATGCACATGAATGCACATAAATTAACTAGACTTAACACAGATCTCTTCCCAATATTTTAAGAGAGCTCTCTCACTTTACTTGGTCAAAAATGAAGCACACTGCTTACTAATAAGAGTACTGATGCAGTAATTTTGTTTTAGAGATGAGATTTCACTATGCAACCATAACTGGCATGATGCAGTGAGTTTTCTTCCCTGATGTTACTAGTAGACCTTCTTGTAAGTAAAGCATACTGTGATGCAAAATTACAGGAAACAAACTTGAAATATTTTATGAAAAAAATATATATTTGATTTCATGCATTTTAGAACCCCCATAGAGCTTTCTAGTCATCTTTGGTCTTCACAATGTTCTTCTTCCAAACATGCTGAAATGTGACTAATCCTGCTAGTCCTGAAGTCATTGTCATGGAGCTATCATTAAACAGAATGGGCTTCATTCCATTATTGTTTCCATTTTCTAAAATTCTTGGCAGGAAGGATAAGGTGTGCACTCCTCTTTCAAGATCATGGTCAGTGGGGCATTAGGATGGCATAGAAAAGACATGAGAGATGCCATGGATTTGAAACAGTAGCTAGCATTCCGATGACCTACATGTGCAAATTCCATGGGCATGTTCACACTGCTACTGCTTTAAGGTGACACACTAAAAAGCTTCCTGTTGTAACACACATATTATGGTCCCTGTTTGTGTAAAGCCTTGCTTCTCTCCCTTTTGTAGATGCCTTAGGGACAATTGATTTTCCCAGACTTCAGGTCCCTGCATTTTTTTCTCTGTATAAAGAAGACATTTAAATTATAAGTGTATGGGCTAAAGGCCCAGATTTCAGATTAATTGCACAAAGCTTTCATGTGGATTAATACCATAATTATTAGACATTTTATCTAGGGTTGAAAATTTTTTACCAGCCAAAAAATAGTTTAAGAAATTAAAGGGCAGCTTGGATATGGAAACACAAAGTTAACTAAAGAGCAAAAAAATCCAGAATTCATGTCAAAATCCCATGAGCAGTTATTAATAACACGGGCTTACAACACTTTCATCTGAATTATACTTGCCATGAAATTAAAATACACAGATTAATTCCTATTAACATCAGGATATTGTGAGTAAAAGAGCAAGCTTGTAATAATTGAAATAGGTTACTAATTTTTTTAATCTACACTCAACTCATTACACTTCCTATTTCTTAGTGTTGAAACTGAGCCTTCTTAGTTATTCTGTTGATTTTAATGTTTCCACACAGACGAAAGAAAAATTAGTGTGCAATATATGTTAGCACCTTTGCAATGAGGAAACAAACAGTTTCAGGTATTTTGTCTTTGTTTATTGTTATTTTATTTTCTTCTTTTTCCCTTTCTTAAGTTTTAAAGAAATGTAGTTTCAGATTTAAGAAGAGGAGGTTCTTGTTAGACATCAGGAGAAGCAGAGGCCCTTGGGCTTGAGGGTGTTAGATCCCCCAGTATAGGAGAATGCCATGGAGGGAAGATGAGAGTGGGTGGGTGGGTGGGTGGGGGAATACCCCCATAGTGGCAGGGAGAGGGGGAAAGGAATGGGGATGTTCCAAAGGGGAGATCTGGAAAGGGAGAAACATCTGAAATATAAATAACATATGAAAAAAAGGAAGTTAATATTCACTTACATATTATAAAATTTATAACATTTTGGGCCATGCCCAGGATAGAACTCAGGCTTCATGGCATGCAGGAAGAGATTCTATTACTGATATATCCTCTATCTCCAGAAAGCAAATATTTGCTGGGACATGAGTTGAGAAAAAACAAAGAGGCTGTTGCTTGTAAATTCAGAGATCTGGGAAGGAAACCTTTAAGACAAGCATAGAGTCTCTTTTGAACCTTTTGTGGGTTAGAATGAGCACATTCACGCACTTAATGTATATACATACAGAGAGAGCAATCCCTCTTAGCTGAAGAAGTATTCCAAGGCATGGGGACTGCCTTAGAGTGAACATATTACAGATCCTGCATCAACTCTTTGTCCTATACACACAAAATTATCATCAAATTTAATTTATACCGAAAGCACACTAAAATGCTATAATTCATAACATAATAGGGCAATTATAAAATATGTCACAATGTTAGCTTCTGACAATTAATTTTTTATTTGTGTATTTTTATTTAATATACTTAGAAGGTAGTTGATCATAGGTAACTAAAAGTAAATATGTAAGTACAGCTAAGTGGAGATTACTACACCATGGTTAGATGCTAAAATAAGTCAGTTATGGTCCTGATGGTGAAAGAAGCTCTTGTTTCCTGAGCTATTTGAGCTTTATATACTGCAGTGAATACAGTGTGCTAATGTAAAGAATCTTTTTGGTAAACCAGGAATTTCATTACACTTAAACGACACTAATTATGTACTGGAAATTTCCTGAAGATTATATTTATTTCATATATTAGATTAAATTTAGGAAATATATTTTTTCCAATTACACTGATGAGGAAATCAAGTCAAAATTAAATGATATATCACTTGAATTAGGACAGAAAGCTAATGAAACAGAGTCAAGACTTCAACAGAGGAATGTGATATGACTTAAGAGTCCAGCTGCGTTATTTGCAACCACTTATATGAGGGTAAAGCGATATTTTATATATATTGAACATATATGGAAACTCAAAAATGTTTTTTTAAAAAGCCCAGAATTTGAATATATTGTAATATGTATAAAATTTTAGGCCAAATCCCAAATATTGTGAACCCATTTTTAATTCCACTACACTTGTGTTCTTTGATACACAGTTTTAGTGGAACGATTCCCTGAGTTGGGAGAATTACTCCTAAGAAGGATAACAGCTCTGGTTGTCTTTGTAGCATCCAAATTCATTGACATTTGGGGGGGCACTCTGTCACCAGAAGTCTGGTGTGTTCAAAGGTACAGTTTGCTGCTGTTCTAAGAGGTGTCAACATAGAGGAACATCAAAGAGTGTTGGTTGATAAGAGGGGCTAATATATTCTCGTGTTTGCACTGGACATTTTTCATAAGTTTCATAGCATATTAAATCATAATAGACATCCTGAGGACTGGTAGAAACTTTCCCAGGATTTGTCTTAGAACAAAACACATTCAGAAGTGGGAACTATCAATACACTTGAGATTTGATTTTTCACAAAATGAAAGCTTAAAATGACGTATGTACAATTTGAGCCAATTCATTTCCATTTCCTGTCCTGTCTCGTTTGACCCTGATGCACAGAACATTTGATGCTGACTTGGAGCTATTTCCAGATGGACAGAACATTCTAAATGTCCACAACTCACAAAATGCCAGCTACATAGATTCTATTCTCTCTTACAATGTCCCATATATTAGGCATTCTAGATTGTGAGACAAATCATTTTAGACCATTTTTAAAAATTTCCCTAATAGAGTGAAAAATTCCATTGATTTCTATCTATGTGCATTTAAAATCTTGACTCAAGACAAAATCAACTGTTCACTACAAAGAAAAGCTCTCTTTGTTAATGACAACATGTTTTTGAGTGACACATAGCATTTATTGGGCAGGTACATTCCCCACACTTGGACCTGACATGTATAGAGACTAGAAAGATGATTTTCCATCCACACAACAGCTATCCAAATTTCTGTCTCTAGAAACAGAGAAGTATACAGTGTAACTCAGAAAGACATAAGGAATTAAGATGCTCTCAAAGGAGAAAGTTTTGGGTTCAGCATGTGTAGCTTGACACTTGCTAGTCAGCTGCAAGATTCATTCCTGATATAGTAAGTAACAGAGAAACTGGGAGCATTTTACTAATTTTATCATTAAAAAAAGAGACTAGAGATAATCTTCTCTTGCTTTCCTATTTCCATCTAACTTTTAACATCATTCTCTTCCTACACCAATATCAGAGCAGAAGTTGACCAAGCCATCTCTCCTTTGCAGGGGTTGCCAAATCCGCCTCAGGTTAACACTGCTCCTAGAAGCCGCCTAAGGATGCAGGAATAAATAGGACTGACCAGGCAGCCACTTAGAAGTCTCAAATGGGTCTAAACAATGCCTTAGTTAAAATATCCCCAAAGCCACAACCTAAGTCACTATTTGACATCACTGAACATATCCTGCCATGGGGCCTGCTTGAGTTTCAGTGATGACAAACTTATATACCAATAACAAATTATCAATAATGAGATAAATCATATTTGAATATAAATCTTTTGACACCATGATATTATTAAAAATATTAAGAGAGACAAACACTTTTTCAAATTGAAATATAAATATATTAAATATATATACAATCATATCCTCATATCATTTTTTCTTACGCTTGAGTATTAAGGTTGGAAAAATCTAAAATCCTTCTAATATATTAGTCCATATTATCTTGGCAGGAAAGGCTACATTTTTTGTAGAGAAACTATTCTTGCAACTTCTGAAGATTGGATGCTCTTTTCAGAAGTGATCTGTTTCTTCCTCCTTAGAATTAGACCTTAGAATTGCTGTTGTCCAACAGCCTTTGTCTGATGCTACTCAACAACTTAACCATTCAAAGGAATCAAGGAAGATAAATGGTCATGCCATTAACAGTGACTCCTTAGAACTGAAAAATAATAAAATAAATACTATTCTTTAAAATGTTATATCAGGGCTGGATAAATGGCCCAGTAGTTAAGAACACAAAGTTCTGTCCCCAGCACCCACATTGGGTGGCTCATTGATGCCTGTGACCTGCAATCAGGGTATCTGCCACCATTTTCTGGCCTCTGTGAACAGCCACTCTCACATTCCCAGACATACGTGAACATATACACTTACAAAATTTTTAAACAATCTTTAAAAATAATTCAGTAGCTATTATTTTTGACACAACTCTTTGCAGAAACTTAGAATTCTGCTAAAAGAAATTAATCATATTGTCTGGGGCTATTCTGTTGATGTGTCTGTCTGACAAATTTTGATATCTAAGACAGAATTAATGTCAGTTGAGAAAATGTCACTGCAAGAGGTTAATTTTATGCCTATTCATTAAATGAGTACAATCCACTGTGAATAAGAGTTGCCAGGGCAAATTGGGATGTGCATTATTTTCAGACCTGGCACTCTAAATCTCAACTTGCCAATCCATCCTGAGCCCAGGTCTTTGGGAAGTAACATATGGTAAGGATTGAATGATGCCCTTTGTGTTCGAACTCCGATTGTAATCCAGTCTCACTTCACTGGCTAGATATCATATTGCAAGATAAATAATAGAACTAACAAAAGAGGGTTTCTTTTGTTTAGGATTTTGGATATTTCTGTTGTGGATGAAATTACCCAGAAGGCAGCTGTACCTACAAAGGCTGACTATCAATAATTGGGTAAGGTTGGAATGTTGCACATCTAGCAGCAAATATTCTTGGCCCATTTTATCCCTATTATTAGCCATTTAGTGCTTACCTCTATATGGCAGCTAATATATTTTGACTATTAAATAATTAGCTCATGACTATTAAGTAAAATGCTTCTATTATTCACTAACTCAGATGCAAAGATTATCAGACAGAGTCTGAGGCCTGTAGCATAGATTTCCACTTTGGCTAAAACTGATTTAATCAAGGTTTCCACCAATGTATTTGACAAGTATTAACTTAAGACTTTCCTTGTTCTATTACTCTAAACACTTCACAAAATTTGCTGCCTGATAGAACATGGAATTCAGAGCAACATGAATCTATGTTCTTGGGCCATGGCCACTCATACTTGGCTCCACCAGAAGCTATTACTCCTTTTCAGGTGAGAGATGTGTTGTCTTGCATCCTCTTTCCCCACAATTTTTTTGGCTTCACCAATTCTGTGCCCATGGTACAGCCAAATATCAAGGTAGCAATAGTTGTATTCAGGTAGGGAGCAAACACAGAAAGACACAAAGGGCTAATGAAACAGGATTTTGAATAGGCATAAGGTCTTTGTCATTATGGGAATATTAACTGTTTCATGCAATTAGTTAAATAATGGTTTAACTGGCTATCTTGAGAGTGGATTTGCTATAAAAGTCAGGTTGGTGACTGAGAGATGGTTCAGTAGCTAAGATAATCTTCCATAGAACCCAAGTCTACCCACATGGCAGTGCTCAAGTGCCTGTAAGTCTGATTCTAGGATATGAAATGAATTTTTCTGGCCTCCATTAGCACCAGACACACCCAGGACACACAGACACACATGCAGGAAAGCAATCCATGTACATAAAATAAAATGTATTAAAACAAAGAAACCAAAAAGCCATTTGACCTAGATGATTCCAGTATTTCCACTTCTGGACTCTGGTAGCAAGAAGACCAACCTTCTTATGATGAGATTTCCCTCTCTGATCCTGCTTCTATATAAATTATCTAGTCTGTGGCACCAAGGTAGTAGAAGAAGAATACAGATTAAGGGTATATTTACCCTTATATTATACTAATTTAGCTGGAGTCTATACTATTTTCTTCAAAGTCAGTGCTTTCAGTCTAGAGACACTTACATTTTCTTCATTTTTCTTGGACATTTTACTGTCATTTTTATTTTCAAAGTACTTAAGGATTCCAGATTGTTTCACCTCCTCAAAATGCTAAAGGGATACCAATTCAGAATCACAGCAAATAGTATTGTTAATGTGATGGTAAGCCTGACCAGGTAGGAGAAAGAGCACTGGCTCCAGTTCTGAGTGTTCCTTCCTTGGCTACATTCTTAATAAATTGGGAGCATTTGATTTACCTCCTCCATGGAGTGGTGTTAACAACATAACTTCTTTGTGCTCCATCTCACATTCATATTTCTGCCCCTTTGGACTATATGACTTTTAGCCACATATGACAAAATGTCTATCATGGTGTTACCTTCACTCTGCCACAGTCTTCTTTCTATTGGCTCTGTTTGATGCATTCCCCGAAGCCAGTGTCTACTGGTGTAGTTCACAAAGTTGACTCCTACAACCTCATCATAGATTAAAGCTGGAATGCTAGAACTTGAAAGCCAGGAGCCAATAGGTTGGTGGAATTCCAGAAGCTACTGTGTCTTTTGTTAGGTGTCTCTCTTAAAGGGTCATAGATGTATAGTCATCTCTCCTGTAAACTGTAAGTTGTAAAGTAAGCATACCAAAGTCTACAAGTTCATAAAACAACTAAAACTGAAATTTAAGATGTTCTGTGCAATGCAGGCTGTAATTCTCCAAGATTATTAAAAACAAACAACCAAAAATAAAAAATAAAAACATCAGTATGACCTTTATTTAGGAAGACAGGTATCTATACAAACTATACCTGTCTTAGTCAGGGTTTCTATTCCTGCACAAACATCATGACCAAGATGCAAGTTGGGGAGGAAAGGGTTTATTGAGCTTACGCTTCCAATGCTGTTCATCACAAAAGGAAGTCAGGACTGGGACTCAAGCAGGTCAGGAAGCAGGAGCTGATGCAGAGGCCATGGAGGGATGTTCCTTACTGGATTGCTTGCTTCTCTTGGCTTGCTCAGCTGGATTTCTTATAAAGCCCAAGACTACCTGCCCACAGATGGTACCACTCACAAGGGGCCCTCCCCCTTGATTGACTAATTAAGAAAATGCCTTACCGCTGGATCTCATGGAGGCATTTTCTCAACTCAAACTCCTTTCTCTGTGATAACTTCAGCTTGTGTCAAGTTGACACAAAACCAGCCAGTACAATTGACACCTTGTCAACTTGACACACCAACACATTACCAAGAAGCCTGACCCTTACTTCCTTATTCATCCCCAAGTTCTAAATAACTTTAAAAGTCCCCCAGTCTTTGCAAATTCTTACATATTAACATTTCAGTCCCTCTTAAACATCCTATCTCTTAACTGCGTGCTCCACTAAAATACCTTCTTTCTTCAAGAGGGAAAAATATCAGGCCACAGTCATAATTGAAAGCAAAAGCAAATTATAACAGTCTAATGTCTGGGATCTACTCACCATCTTCTGGATTCATCCAAAGGCTTGAGTCACTTCTCAGCTCCGCCCTTCATAGCACACATGGCTCCAGTTGCCTGTACTCCACTGCTGCTGCTGTTGGTGATGGTTATCTCATGATACTGGTATCTTCAAAACACTGCTGTCTTCCACTGCAACTAGGCTTTACCATGTGCCAAGGCTCACCTCCTTTGCATGACCCCTTCAGTCCTGGGCCATCAATTGCAACTGAGGCTGCACCTTCACCAATGGCCTTCCACAGCCTCTCGAAGTACCGAGCCTCAACTCCTTTGCATGACCTCTTCAATCCTGGGATGTCAATTGCAACTGAGGCTGCACTTTACCAATGGCCTTCTGCAGCCTCCCACAGTGCCCATGCCTCAGCTGTTCTTCATGAGTCCCTCATGTCTTCAAAACCAGCACCACCTGGGTGACTCCTACATATTACCAAGTCCAGCCACTGCACAAGGTACATCCTTTGCTATCTCTGGAATGCAGCCTCTGTGCTCTCAGAAAACACTTCTCAGAAGATTTCACCCCAATGATGCTGATCTCTTCCCAATCACCGCCAATTTCTCAGCTCCAGCTAACCAACATCAATAGTCCCAGTAATGCAATGGTTTTGCTTTAGTAGTTTAAGTATCTTCTTAATCACAGCTGATTTCTTCAAACCCAGCTAACCAAAACCACAGAATCTTAAATCAAACTAGCAATAGCCCTGATAAGAGTCTTTAATCTTCCCTCTGAAATTTCACAAGACAGGCCTCCATCTTCTGCACTGTTCTCAACATTATTTTCCAAGCTCCTACGGAACATTCCACAGAGCTCTTAACAATACAATGACTCTTCTAGCTCAAAGTTCCAAAGTCCTTCCACAGTCCTCCCCAAAACATGGTCAGGTTGTCACAGGAATACCCCACTACACTGGTACCAATTTGTCTTAGTCAGGGTTTCTTTTCCTGCACAAACATCATGACTAAGATGCAAGTTGGGGAAGAAAGGGTTTATTGAGCTTATACTTCCATGCTGCAGTTCATCATGAAAGGAAGTCAAGAATTGGTCTCAAGCAGGTCAGGGAGCAGGAGCTGATGTAGAGGCCATTGAGGGATGTTCCTTACTGGCTTGTTTGCTTCTCTTGGCTTGCTCAGCCTGCTTTCTTATAGAACCCAAGACTACCAGCCCACAGATGGTACCACTCACAAGGGGCCCTCCCCCTTTATTGATTAATTGAGAAAATGCCTTACTGCTGGAACTCATGGATGCATTTTCTCAACTCAAACTCCTTTCTCTGTGATAACTTCAGCTTGTGTCAAGTTGACACACAAAACTAGCCAGTACAATACCAATAACGAAGTCGTTCATTGAAAAATTTATTCTCCAATATTTTACACCTTTTTCAGCTTTCAAGATTCACAATGCACACATTAGATTTGTTTGAAAGGGGCTAAAGAAACAACATACCTCTCTACCCTGACCTGGACCTCAAATCAGCCACAAAATATGATCCACTTTTCAGTAATGAAGGTTCTAAATATTCCTATTGATAATGATGGAGTGTGGACTGAAGTATAAAGCTTACATGTCTGAGTAATTAGATTGATAAACTCTTAGAGTTTGCTTACTTATCTTTCTGGATATTACCTTACATGCTGCAAGTTTCTATGGTTGGGATATTAATACATCCCCCAAATAGCTCTGTGTTGAAGGCCTGTCCTAGGTATGGCAATCTGAGGAGGTAGTGTAATTTTTGAGAAGTGAGCCTCGGTGGGAGGTTCCCAGGAAATTGGAGATGTACTACTTGAGAGAAATTTATATATGCCACTTGGTACTTATCCAGGTTCCCTTTGAGTACTCATAGGGGCTTTGGTAATTTCTCTTCTCTCTCCCTGATTCTTCTTAAGAATCATTCAATATTCATCTACATAAAATTCTTGATAAGACATCACCTATTATTTCCACTGAATGTCGAAACAAAGGGTCCAACCAGCCTTGGATTTAGAATCTCGAAAATTCTTAAGAAGCACCTCTCCCCCCTTAAATATATAAATCAGCTGCCTTGAGAATTTTACTATAGTAACTATCTAATCATTAATCATTTTATGCTACTGAAGAATTCAGGAACAGAGAACAATATATTGCAAATCTATTAATGACTAGGTATACTTGGAAACCACACTGGTTACACAAAGCATTCCCTTCTTTTGAGTGTAAGATATTGCCCAAGGGCATATTGAGAAACTTATGAGATCTTTACTGTAGATGGACTTAGAAAGCTTCCTTGGAGTATTAAGCTGGAAAATTTGGTGAACAGGGCTTTCAGGATTACCTGATGTACTGTGTAAAGACCAAATTTTCCCAAAATACTTGTAAGAAAAATAATTTATCACAAAGTATGAGACTGAAAGTGGTTGACTGTGGGATAAGGAGGTCAGGAGATGCTCATTCATACAACATATTTAAGAACTGTGGGCTTGTAAGGTGGCTCTACAGGTAAGGAAACTTACATAGTGACCTGAGTTCAGAGGAGCCACATGTTGGAAAGAAAAGACTAACTCAGAAAAGTTGTTCTCTGATGTCCACAAAAAAAAAAACAAAAAAAACATAGCATATTCAAATATTCCCCTTCTCCACCACAATTAATAAATGTAATTTTAAAAAGAAAATAATGATAAACCTTTGGAAATTTAGAGAAAAAAATATGGTCATGTGTTCTGTGCTGATTTTTTCTAGGATATCTTATATATTCAATACTGTATGTTATAATAACTTAGTCAAAATTAAAGTAAAAATAATATGAAATTAGCATACAATAATAAAATAACACAATGACAAACTGACAGTATTATATATTAAATACAACCTGTGATATGATCTGTACGTGATCTTTTTAATCTTTAATGTAACTCTGTAAAGAAAGGGGTGATGCCATCTGCTTGGTAAAAGGATTTATCTAAGTCCAACTGAAGTCAGCCACAGTTCAGTTAAGTTATCTCAAGTCACACACTTCATACATGCTAACATCAGGAGTTCAAAACAAATGCTTACCATTCCATAGCTCACTTTGTCAACTGTATTCTCCCTCTTACTTATAAATCAGGGGTTAGTTTTCTGGTAAACAGAAAGATATATATTTTGAGAGTAATACACTGAACAAATAGAGAAGATGCTGTTACAGAATAGTGATCTGAGCTTATTTGAAGAAATGTGGGTTAGAAGACTAAATGAATTTAGAGATGTTGAATATCAAAAGTCTGAGCAAGAAAAATTCTGGTCAGATAACAGAATCCATGCAAACAGCAACAACTAGATTTAATCCTGGAGGGAATTGATAGACTGAGAAATGAGCATGCCAATCAGTTTTCTGTTGAAAAAGATGAGAGCCAAGACTTAGGTCAGAGTTCAAGGAATAACCTGCTTAAGAGTCAGGGTGAGGTAGACCAGACTAGAGAGTTGAGATTTAGACAGACTAGTTGTAAAGGTACTATGTTCCTACAAAATAATTGATAATAGCAATAACAGTAGAAAAACAAACCACATGGAACTATCAGTATGTCAAGAAAGCAAAGGATGGAGAAAATTTATTTGGGTTTGTTCTCAGCTTTGGAACCTGATAGCTTAGTGATACGAACTATTTGTTAATCTTTGCTTCAGCTTCATGATTATAAGGTTGTTTTGAGAATGAAATGATGTAATATTTGTAAAATGCACTGCAGAGAATGGAGGTACCATAATGTTCATCGTTGTGATCATTATTTTTTAAATGATATTAGTAAGAGCAAATTGAGGCAGAGGGATACCATGTAACTTTTTATAGATGAACATAACTGTAACATAATAAAGATAAGACTTGAACCAAAGCAGTATGCTTCTATAATACATAGTTATCACTTTTTAAATCTTTGTATTTTAATGTGATTTGGCTTATTCTTCTTCCTCATGTAAAACAAAGCATGAAAAAAGTCAACATGTATCAAATACTCTTATCACAACTCAGCTCTATTAACCCGTCTAGTCATCTATCCCAACATGTTAAGAGCATGCCTTCCATTAACTAATGACTTCATTCCTATATAGAAAAGAATGCTTCACTCATGTGGTTGCCGATTGCTTCTGTTGATAAGTTGTATTAATTCTGCTTTGAATTTGTACGCTTGGAAAAGAAGCATAGACAATTCCAGCTGTTCCCCTCTACAAGTGACTTGTTTCCATCTGTTGTGATCAATCCACTCTCACACCCTTTCAGACTCCCTGCCAATTAATTAATGCCCTGTTGCAAAGGTGGCTTTATTCCTGCATTTGGCATGTGGCTTTCTCCATTGCAGGTGAGAATGGCAATAAGGCACAAATCACAGAATAATTAAAATGCCCAGGAGGAAGGAGAGAAGGTGAAATAGTCTGCCAACGTTTAGTCCACAGTAAGAAACTCTTTCTCTTGTTAACCAACCACTCACTGTTTATTAAGATAAAATCTATATCAATTAGCATACTACTTTTGCTCTGTTCTTCAGCAATATCTATCTGGGAATGTCCATTTGTCCATTTTCTAGGGTCGCTGTCTTTTCATCTTCTTTGCTAACTTAATAATCTCAGAGCAAAATTTCTAGACTCCTCTCACAGACCCTTGCCCACTGTGAATCTTGTAATAGGAGCTATCATACTATACCAGGGACGGAGAAGCATAAATAATATACACTTACATTCTCTAAGATTCAAAGACTATAGTCCTAACCAAACTGTTTTAAGGGATGATTAGTTTAATATCCCCTTGTTTTGTGTGTGGCCATCTTCTTCTAAGATCTTCACTCTGTATATATGGGAATAAAATACCTATTATTTGAAAATATGAATATGTGAAAAATATTTACTTATAATAATGATACAACGTAGAATTAGAATCATGTAGAAGACTTCATTTTATATTAATCACTTGTTAAAAGTTCCTTTTCCCTAAAAAGCATTCTGGAATACAGAGAGTTAGATTTTAAATATGTAGATTTTTGAGATACACAGATCAGCCCATGAGAACCATTATTTTTTGGAAGTTATCTGCTGCTGAGATTTCAAGCAAGCAATTATTCCCTCCACTACATCTTGATTGCATTGGGTTAGGACTCTGTACTCATTTACTGTATCATAGTCTGATATTTCATGCTACATCTCTCCTCACTTACCTGGTACTTAGAGATTGTGTTTTAACTAATATGTTGAACAGGTAAGTCTTATAGGTGAGGAAAGAATGTTAGATTTCTTTGTTGAATATTAATAAAAATGTACACAAGCCTATCCTCCATACACTTCTTAAATATTATTATTGATTTGAGAGATTTTATATGTATTAAATATTATTATAAACTTAGAAAATTATAAAATAGCTTTGAGTTTTGTTCAATCAGCCTCAATTCTTGCCTAAACATTGATATCTTTTATATATATATATATATATAACAGTACCTATATTTTGTGATTAAAAATAACTAATATACATATATGTATGGATGAGCATGATTCTGCATGGCTAGGATGATTTCTGTTGAATTTTGAAAGACATGAAACATATTCATGCAGAGAGGATGAGCTAAATAAAGGAAAATACATTTATATGTATATGTATGTAAATATATGTATATTTATACACACAGACATACAGGCACATATGGAAGAAAGGGGGAGCAAGGGAGACAGGGAAGGAGAGAAGGAGGGAGGGAGAGAGAGTAAGAGGGATTGATTCCTGTGTTCAGATTTTCTTCTAGTCAAATATGGTTTTCAGTAAATGGGCCATGAAGTTTTGTGCATTCTTAAACCTCTCTGCTGGAAATCCTGCTAGCTTTCTGACTGTAGCGAGGATGGGAAACCTTCTAAAGAAATAGAAAGGACCAAGGAATAAGCATCATGAAAGTAGGTCCAGAAGTTGGATTGAAGCAGGGTGTGGATGGTCAGGGAGAGATAAATAAGACCCCTGACCAGTTAGCTTTCTATGTGAGCTGCAAATTTCCTGTTTCCAGCTCCTGTGGTGGAGTTTGCTTTAGACGTCTAATGACCTACTGGGAAATCAATATACCCAATAACTTTGAAAACATTTCTTATGACTCAGCCAAACATTGAAATTTCTCATTAATTCTGATGATGTAATAAGCCCTTACTCATTAGCTAGGCTGTTAAATACCCACAAAGAGGTGTTGAACATACAGGAAGCCTAATGCTCTTAGATCTCTGAAACTCTTTAGAGTTGACACTTCCCTGGAGCTGATGATGTCTGAGAAACTTATATCTACTAAGTGTACACACTGAATGTTTTCTAAGACCAAGTGGTGTTTTTATTCCTCATTTTAGTATTTTTAACATAGATCATGGACACATCAGAAAAAGTTATTCATTTATAAATATTTGTTACTGGTAACTGGGTATGTGACAATAGAATTGTTTTTTCAATGTAAAAAAAATTAAAATAAAAATCAGGAGTGGACCCCATGAGTAGAAACAGCATTTGTAACCAAATATTTTCTGCATCTACCGATATGGGAAACTTGATTAATTTTCAGAACTGAACTAAGACAGTAGAGTTGACATCATCAGCCTTGGAGAGTTGTCTAGGTTTACAGTATCAGGCATGAATCTCCTCCTACTGAATGGGCCTTAAGTCCAATTAAGCTATTGATTAATCCTAAGCTGCAAGTGTCAACGTTGCACCTATGGATATGACATGCCTTATGGTACAATGGATTTACATCTTTGTATGATTATTAAAGAGTACATACTATAACCACTTTTCTAAACCAATGTAATTTCTAATGGATTCTAAAAATATATGTCAACTGATAGACATATATTTTTAACTTTTCATCAAAGAAGCTTTTATTTTCTGGACAAGTGGAAATTATTATAAAAGTACATAATTCATAACTGGTAAAAAATCAGAGAACAACAGACTGTGAAGTGTCAACACAAACTGATACATCTACAATACAACCTTTAAGTCTAAGGCTCATGGATGATAGAGCAGAATAACAGAATGTTCCAAAGGATCAGAATGTCTCCTTTGAGATATTGTTTTCTATGTATGACAGAGAGCTGTACTCATTATATGTCAACAGCATATTTGCCTGAATGGGACATGGTACAGTGGCAACACCAATAGACTTACCACTGTAGATGGGGAGAATCCCAGAAGTGCTCCCAAACCACATCAAGAGCTCAAAGCAATCAATGGCTGTTGAGAGGAGAATCTGTATTCTATGGGGATAATCACTGCACTGTGCTTCTTATTTCCTAAAGAATTGTCCTTAAACACATACCCATATGAACAGCACTAAAAGGGGTTTAGCAGGCCATGTCCATCTATACACAATTAACACATATATGTGAAACAATAAATAATTGAAAAAGAGAATGTGGAGCATTGGAGATGCTAACGGAAAGAGAGAAGGGCTGGAAATGATGTGAATATAGTATACATATATAAAATTCTCCAAAGATTTTTGAATAAAAAAGTAGAAATAGAAGCTGGTGAATTTTTTTCTTCATTGATTCTAGTCAACTTGTCTGGAATGGTGTTTATTTAAATTCACATTTGAAGTTTTAGGGGATTTCACAAGCACTAAATATTATTGGCAATAGCTAATCTTCTCATCCCTTTATTTTCCTTTGAAATCCACTCTGATTTAGCAAACCCATAATTCCATGTGGGCTAATAGCATAACATTCCAGATTCTCATTCCAGTTAGAGGCCAGCATCTTACTTAGGCCTTCTTCTTCTTCTTCTTCTTCTTCTTCTTCTTCTTCTTCTTCTTCTCCTTCTTCTCCTTCTCCTCCTCCTCCTCCTCCTCCTCCTCCTCCTCCTCCTCCTCCTCCTCCTCCTCCTCCTCCTCTTATTCTTGTTTTACTACTATGGTAGTTTGAATGAGAAAGGTCCCAAGACTCATATGTTTGAATGCTTGTTTTCTAGTTGGTGTAATGTTTTTAATGACTAGAAGGTATGCTTTGTTTTTGTTTTTGTTTTATTTTTGGAGTAGATGTATATTTGTTGGAGAAGGTATGTGGCTAGAAGTTGTTTTGAGTTTGTGAGAGCCCAAACTACTTCCCCCCTCTCTCCCTGCTGCCTGTGAATTAAAATGTAAAGTTCTCAGTTACTTCTCCAGCACTATGCTTGTTTATGTGCCACCATGCACCCAATCATGATAACAAACAAACTTTCTGAAACTGTAAATAAGTCTCTTAATAAAAATATCTTCCTTTATAAGTTGCCTTTATCATGGTGTCTTTTTATAGCAATTAAACATTAACAAAATGTGTCTTTTAATTTCTAGAGAAGAAGACATTGAACATAAGTGGATGGCAGTGTTACTGCTTAGCACAAAAGAAACCTAGGAAGCATAAAAAAGAGGATGCCTAGGTAGCTCCTCTTCTTTTTGATCAAAATTACGGTTCTCTTGGATTTGGTAATATTTGTCTCTGGAGCACTCTCTATGACAGCAAACCCGTGGAGGAAGTGTGTTTTTTGCTCTGCTGGGCCGCCAGGAGAGGCAGATTCTAATCTTCCTTTCATCTTTATAAATTTCTGAGACAAAGCTAATAGACATTGCTGTTTTCTAATGTCACAAAACATGCATGACTGTCTCTGAGAGTCTCCTTAACACTGCCATCTCAGATATTTCCCAGAGAGGGCATATTTCTGTTTTGACTAGGGTTTTATGAGAACTGATTTTTTTTCCCCAGGATAGCTTAAAATGCAAAGACTTAATGTTAGAGACATTAGATGCTAGTGTCTTGTATTACAGACTTTGCTTTCTTTCCTTGGTTCAAGGCTTCATATTAGATGATTAAATTAGATGATTAGACACTGGGCCTACTATTTTTACTTTTGTTGTTGTTTTGGTTTCATTTTCTCTAGATGTGATCCCTCCTTATAGTCCTGCCTGTCTGAGCCTCCACTTTGTAGACTAGGATGACCTTGAACTCAGATCTGCCTACCTTGCCCTCTTGAGTGCTGGAATTAAAGGCACAGGCTACTAAAACCTAGTAATTCTGCATCTTTAATACTCACAAAATTTGCTACTTGGATGACTAGCAATAACTAATCTCAGGAAGGTTCAAAATTTCATAATATTGCCAGTTATAATCAAACTTAATGTATAATGTGTCTGCATTATCTTCCACATAGCTGAGTGTAAGAGCACAACAGGTCAATGCCATTTAACATGAGGAAAATGAGAGTTGCAGGAGAAAAATAGTGGTTCAGATATATTCCATAGAGCTTTTGGAATATTTGCTCTCCTTTGAAAAGTACCCAAAAGTCATGGAGTGCCTATACCTATAAATTTAAAAACTTAAGAAACATATATTAATTTTACTTCTTTACTTTTTTTCTTTTCTTAATATTTGTTTGAGTGATGGAGGACATCTTACAGGAGTTGTTTCTATCCTTCCAAGATGTGGCTCTGAAGATTGAACTCAGATTGTCAGGCTCAGTAGATAATGCTTGAACCTTCTCACTCTATTAATTGTAAAACTATATAAAATATAAGAGTATATTAATTCATTATAATGGCCTTGCTCATGCTTTAGTAGAGACCACACCAAATAAAGCTCCTGATGCTTAAAATCAACTGTCCTGACCTCTAACAACAGATAGTCAGAACACCTTAATCTTAGTGGATTTTGAGAGGTGCTGTTTAGGTTTCTTCTTTAGAATCCCAACATTTATATTCTTGTACCTGTGACTGCCAGTCACCACAGAAGATACTTACTTAAAGAGAATCATATGTTTACCCTCTCAGGACATGTCACAGATTACAGAAACAGAGAGCTCACTTCAAATTTCTATAGACTACCTATGGCCCCAAATTATTAGTCAATTGTTATTGGAGATGTACCTATCATAGAATTCTTTAGTATGCTCTGTGCTTGCCCCTACAAGTGTGAAGCATGTCACCCATTTGCTCTTCAGTTAGAGAAGGAAAACATTCTGGTACTCTTTGTCCCTATATTTGCAGACTTTAACAGGATTCTCAGTACACATTGGAAATTTAATGAATTGTTTGAACAAACACAAGGCAACATTAGTTCAGTGTTTGAGTTCTAAAATCCTATCTCCTTAGTTTGCTGTCAAAAGAAAGCTATCGTTTGCCATCATCCTTTACCAAGTTTGGGAACTGTCTTTCAAGACATTTATAACATATACTTCTAAGAAATGAAAGGAAACCAACCAACATACAAGGGCCCAAAGAACACAAGCATCACTTAAAACTGTACTATGAGGTGATATCTGGATATCTACTGAAACACAAATGTACATATTGCTCTCTTTTCTTGGAACATCATTATTCTTTTAAATTAAATTCAATTTTGCATATATATATATATATATATATGCAGAGCTTCTTATTTCAACATATAACCTATACAGAAATTGTAAATTATACCTTTTACAGTGTTCCAAAAAAGGTATATTATAACATGTCTCAATTTATACTAATAACATTTAAAATGTTAATAACATATATACCCAGCATCATCTTTACCATGGATTACCAAAATATCATACATATAAAAAGTGAACTTAAAAAGTTATACCTTCCCAGTATTATCTATGTCTTTCACATGTATATTTTACACTTCTGCCTGCTAGAAGTATCTGGACTTTAGCTTTGTATTTGATTGTTTTGAGGCATTCATAGTGTGTTCCTGTATACATTTATTGAATAAAAATAAATCAGACCATGTAGTTATACTCAAGGGCTGAAGTTTTATTACAGTCTTGCATGAGAGATTTTAATAAAGCCCCTTAATAGGAAAATTCAAAGATTAACTCTTGGTAGGTATTTTTTAAGAGAGAGAAGGAATGAGCAACCTTGTTAGATTATCTATTAAATGTGGATAATTATGTTAGATACAGAAAGAAAAGAAAATCTCTTAAAGGTCACTGGATTCTTGACTGACAGCCAGCTGGCAGTCAATTGAGTGCAGTCCCAGAATACAGCTTAATCCTATTAAAGTTCAGCAGAAAAATCACTTAGCATTTTGTTAAGAATACTAATTTCTCACCCGAATGAGGGTCCTAGGCACCAATTTTTTTCCTCTTTTTATAGAACTGGCTTTTAGAATTTTTGTCTCCTTTGCTGTCACTGACTATAAAAACTGGTTTTATTTCCCAGGTAAATTTCATAGAGTTCTAAATTCATATCCTCCCCCCCTCTCTGTCTCTCTGTCTCTCTGTCTCTCTGTCTCTCTCTCTCTCTCTCTCTCTCTGCCTGTCTCTGTCTCTCTTTGAAATTAAATAGTGCTATGTGGATGACAAAATTTTAGGACAATAGAGTAATTATAGAAGATAGGATCAAAATCTTTTACATTGTCTTAAAGAATGTGGGTTCATGTTTAGCCACCTGAGGTTCACTCCCACCTAAGGAAAACAAAACAAAACAAAACAAAAAAAAAACAAAAAACAAAAAACAAAAGCAGATTAAACCCAGGGAATCCCTAAGAAAAAGTGAAGTGTCATTACTGTGTTAACCATCCTAGCAATATTTTCTTGAACAGCTTCAAGTGTCCGAGATTCTTTTTGAATCAAGTGCTAACAGTTAACTATCAATAAACTGGTTCACGTAATAATGTGTCACCATTGAAAAAATCCTCAATATTTTCTAGTATTTTTCTAATATGTTTGTTTCCTTTCCTCATTTTCCCCTTTACCATTCAAATTCTCAATTCTTCATATTCTACTACTTAGTTTCTTGCACTTGTCCTCTTTTCAAATATCAAACAAAATTTGTTTGGCCTCGATTTACATAAAACTTTCCTCTGACTGATTATTTGTCCTCACAGAATGTAAGTGAGTTGGAGCATCTATGCCAAGCAGGTACTCAGGAAAGCTGATACCAAAAGGTTAATGATGAAATATCCAGCAGTTCTTATTATCGAACTGTTCCCAAGTCAAGTACTTTGCTGTAGTATATTCTAGTGTTTCTCATCTCACCAGGGATGAGGCTTCTCGTGCTCTTGTAATTTTTACATTTTATTTTTATTCTTTAATCTTTTTTTACAGTGCAGTCATTACTCCCCTCCCGGTCTTCCCTGTGACTGTCCCTCACTCCATACTTCATTGTCCATCTCCAAAAGGATGTTCCCACCCCACCCCTACCCTCACCCCACCAAATTTCTCCACTCCCTGGGTTGTCAGGTCTTGCCTCAGTGGATAAGAACACTTGTAGATTTTGGAGAGAACTCAATCCAGTTTCCAACACCCACATGGTGGCTCACAATCATCTGTATCTCGTGTCCTGGAGACCCAACGTCCTCTTTTGGCCTTCATGGGTACCAGGCATGCATGTAGCTTGCACATATACATGTAGTTAATCACTTATCATCATAACGTAGTTCAACAACACAGAATCAATTCCATGGCTTTTGTTTTGCTTTGGTTGGCTGGCTGGTTGGTTTTGGTTTTATTGGTCTCTTTGTTTTGACCTTCTTTCCTTTCTTTTTTCTTTTTTTCTTTCTTTCTTTCTTTTTTTAATTGTACGATCTGTTTCTGAGATCTTATTCTTCTTCTCTGAGTCACTTGTAGACTGCCCCCCTTTTACCTGTGTCTTCATGCAAAACAACCACATTTTTTTTAAGATTACCAATTGGACACCAAGAGTGAACTTGATGACTTTCTGTACCAAATGTTCTAATGTAAACTAGGTAACAACTATGTTCTACCTGAGGAACTGTGTGATTGAAACTTAATCTATCCCTTGCCATTGACACAATGCAAATATTTCAATAATCTTAGCCATAATTAATTTCAGGAAATGCAAAATTAACACTATTCTCTGTGGGGCTGGAGAGACAGCTGGGCTAAGGTAGGAACTTATCTAACATTTAGGCACAAGGAGCCACAGAGAAAAAATAATTGGTAAGAGCCGTCTCTGCAAGAAGTTGATATGGCCTTTGGGTGGTAAATGCAGGCTCTAGTGTAAAATTACTGCTTTTGCCAAGGAATACTTCTACCTAATGACAGGTTCTGGTTCCAGGCCATTTTCCCCAAGGCACCCACCACAGCACAACTCCCAACTGAAAACAGAAACAAACACCAGTGTACAGGGAAACAGTATGCTCTTCAGAAAACAGGTTTCCTCTGTGCCTGGTTGAAGGGTTTGGTTAAATACTGTTTTCCATGATTATTAAAGCTGCAGTGTGAGAAAATTCAATCGAAGCTGGCAGATTCATCCAAATGCACCATTTCTGCCTTTATGTTCACATAATGCTGGCTCTAAGTAGAATCATCTGAGCTCAAGCTGCTTCTGAATGGGGTGGGAGGTGCACAGAAGCAAGGGGCTCCTGAGGACTGTAACCTCTGAGCATCACATACTCAGTTCAAAGTCAACACAATCAGCATTGTGGCATCTTCTGTTTGCAGCTGTGCTCTCTGGGAGCCAGAAATGAAAGTGTTTGAAATGCCTGCACAGAATGGGGCTGGCAGGGTCCTTTGTTTGTCTTGTGTCTTTAGGGTCATGTACCTCCTCTTCTCTATTTAATCATTGCCCAGGAAACTATGAGTGCAAATGGGTTACAAAAGCATTTTGCTTCAGGATGAGGTATTTCCTTATAATTTCTCAGACACAAGGGTTTCCTGGTATTGAGGTGAGAGTGAAACCCTAAAATTCTTGGTCATTTTGTTTTAGGAAAGGTGCATTTTGGTGGTAATGTCTTATTATCCTGGATTTGATTATGTAGTACTTATAATTTGTGCATTAACACAATCATTGAAAAGGTACGAATCCTCCCCTTGAATTATAGTAGTCAAAATAAAGAACAAATAGTTGAAGAGAAGCTAATGAGTGTATACTAAAGGTATCTTGTTTTCTCAAACCTTTAAAGCATATGTCCTGTGTTTTGCCACCAAACTCTCACAAAATCTCATTATGTAGGAGATATATTCCCACCTCACTGACAAGGTTTCTGCCACCTCAGAAACATATATGCTTATATGAAAAAGCATATATGATATATTATGTACATACCTTTCAGGTTTTATGCATATATCAATATATTACGTACATTTATTCAGGTTTTTATGTACATGAGTGTGTTATATATGTGTGCCTTAAAGCTACTACCATTTGGCAATAATTACTACATTTCCTTGTTAGTACAAATGTGAATGTGATACTCCTAATTACATGTTATTTTGAGTAGCCAAAGGAGGCAATAAAGACAGGAGATTTCATAATCATTTGCTTAAAGCATGCTGTGAATGTCTTAGTTAGACCTGACTTAGACACAGGTCAAGAGCCACAGAGAGCAGAGTCATAAAGCCTCATTATAGAAGAGACACACAGAGTCATTTATTCTAAGCCATATCCACTGTGTTTCCAACAGCCATGCTCTGCACTCTTGATTCCAAGCACTTGTGGCAATTTTGAGATATTCAGTGAGCTCTCAAAGGGCCACCTTTTGCCAAGGGTTGTCATTGGTTAGTATAGGAAAGAGTTAGTACCAATGGCAGATCTCAAAAAGAACAGTTTCAGATGTTTCCAGCCAGGGCTGCCCTGTTGATAGAAACACTTAAAGCCCTGCAGCGACAGTTAGGAGACGGATTGCAGTCATCTGAGTGTAAAAGCTTTTGCCAGTTGGCTAAAAATACCACTTTCTTCATTTATGCATACCTGTGTGTAAAAAAAAAAAATCTGGGAGCACAGAGGGTTATTCCTGGAGTTTACTGTTTGTCATTTCTTACAGAGCTGGAATTGAACCTAGACTTAAAGCAGTGAGGCAAAGAGGATCACATTGAAGTATAGAAATAGATATAAATATTTCTGATTATATAAAAGTATTTTACAATTTAAGGTTGCAAAGTGGTAGCACCCAGTATATGTATATTAATACATAGTTACACACACACACATATGTGTCAAACTTTAAATTTTTGTGCATATGTGCGATAGGTACAAATGTGTGCCTAGAAGGGAAACCAATGATGGAAATATTTTTATGTCAATGAAATGCACAGTATTATGCAAAAAAGGTGATAAACAGAGGGCATGGCTGTAGGGAAAAAAGACTTCTGTTTAAAATAGAAAGGTTAGATGGTCAATTAAAATGGCAGAAGTTCAGGGTGTTAATTGAGATTCGCTCTTCTAAGAGTTTTCAAAGTCAGAGCAGTACCTTAATTATAAAGCAAATGCAACTTTCATCTGCTTGTTATTTGCTACTAAGCACAGGTAGTGTGTAATCTTCTCCCATTAAAACATGCCATAGAAGGAATCAAAGGAATTTCATGTATACCAAAGGCAATCACTATAGACAAGACAAATTTATACGTTTGAATAGCTATTTTGAATAGAAGTATGCAGATATGCAGAACTGGAGAACTATGTGTTGGGAAATATCTCATCTCTACCCTGGCTTTCTGTATGAGATTGCAACTAATATTTTGGTTTTGTTTACTTGAAGTGACTAACTTAAGCTTTCAAATATTAACTCAATGGAGATAAAATATGCATACAATCATGCTTATTAAGTTTTGATGGTCTTGATACATGTGTGCATAATACTGCATATGCATTTATGTATGATCACCCATTTTATAAATATCATAAATATCATTGTATCATATACATAGGTTCTTTTGTGTAAAGAGTAGTTGGAATTAAGTCCCCTGATGATGATATGATACAATATAAAATTGTTCTATTGGGAATATGCAAGTTTGCATGGTGCAATGTAAAAGAGCTAGATCAATAGCACCTCATATCTGATTAGGTCCTGTATCTATGTGAGACAAGGTGAAAGAACCACATGGAACTGATAGTGAGTAATCACGTCTGCCTTGTACTTGTCTGCCTGTTTTCTTAATTCTCATCCATTTGTGTTGGTGAAATGAACCTTGCTTGAGTTGTTTACATCATAGAACTGCAGATTCTACAGATGTGGGATTTTTGCTCATCTATATGTTTGTTTGTTTTTCTCCCTGAAATGAGGTATTAAATATTCACCAGCAAACTCTTAGAAAGAAGCCAAAATATTACAACACCTAGGAGTGATAATGGTGAAGTGAACCTCCTAATGTTAAACACATGAGTTTTCACTTCTTACCATGACAGCCTCGTGGCAGAGTTCTCAAATTCCCTACACAGTTCAAATTAATTCACTACACAGACTACTACCAAAAGTAAAAGTTATTCACAGGCAGGCCTGCTTCAAAGACAGGGAGTCTTAGTTCTTCATATCATATCCCTACCCCAGGCACCAAGAAGATGCATAATCCATATTCCCAGAGAGGAGACAAGATTGAAGACAGCAGGGTCATTTTTGGTTGTTATGGTTTTAATCGAAATAGAGCCCATTCTCTTTGAAGGAAATTTGGAACTTATGGAAAAATTTATGGTCCCTTGTCATAGAGCCTAACCGTAGATCCAGGTTAGATCTTCTCAATATTCTTTGGGTCTGTCATTTATGTTGCCATAAGAGGGGTTTGCATCTCTTTACAGTTAGGTTTAGGAGTTGCATCAGATGATTTCCAAAGACACTCAGATAGTACATTTCTATTATTTACAATTTAAGGTTTCTTTATCTATCATTTACTATCACAATGGGTTGGATTCTATTTCTGTGCATTTGTGTGTTCTGAAGAACTGATCCTTTCAACTTAGCAGCTCCACCTTTTGACAGGTCACTTTTGAAAGCTTTTAGTAGAGGCCAGATGGCACACATGGTCTGACCTTCTTTTATACGGCAGCAAAGCCAGCATGAACAAATAAGTTGTTACACTAATGTGTAGAGAACAATCAGTGTTACTATCTGGCAACTGAAATAAATCCCTTATTTTTCTTGAGCTGATTGTTATAGATAATTGTTATTTCATATGAAAGAATCTGTCATTGAAATTCTCATAAAGAATTCTATACCATTCCATACCTCTAATGTCTAGAACCCTTGTTGTGTGAGTGACAATAGCAAGTCCTGAGCTTCTTGCATGCATCTGATCATTCTCTAATGTTCTAAATGTTTTCTTATCATCTTCTGAGTTCTTTGAGGCAGAGAATAAGTGTCTTCCTTCTGTATCTTTGGGGTCTATAAAACAGTGTTCAGTAGAAGTCTTGGAGAACACAAGATATTTTGAAGAATCTAACTCATTGTTTAAAAGCTAAGTGCATGCCAGGGCCAAGCCATTTTCTCCCCAAAGTTCTGTGCCTGGATATCCACAAGTTTCAGGGAAAATCAACCAGCACACAACCAGTACATTTTGTGTGTTCAACTAAGTATGGCTCTTTGATCCCATTTCCATTCCCCATTACAATATGCCACCATGTATTCTGTTAAAGGACTTCTAAGATGAAGAAGAAGTTGAAAATTAAATGAGCATGATTTACAAAAAAAAAAAAAAAAAAAAGAAAGAAAACCGGATGAGGGAGACATTTTGTTTGATCTTCAGAAGGCTCTAGGATAAGAGAGGAAATAACAGTATTGAAAGCAAGAACTGCTGTGTTTGCAGCTGCTGTCAAGTAAGAGACAACAGAGGCAGGACTGATCACCAAAAAACTAAATTCTAATGATAAAAAGAAAGTGAGAGAGGATGCCAAAACTGCTCTTTGGTTGTTGTCACATACCAGCAGTGTTCAGTAAAACACTGTATTCTTTCAGTTTCTCAGCAAGTTTTGTAGATTGCCCTCTGTGTATTGGTGATGCTCAAATCAAAAGGAGAAAAATAATTATGCAGATAGAGCATGTAAAAGATAATTTACCAACAAGACACATGTGAAAACAGCAAGACAGATTCATTAGGACTCTTCCTTCAGGGGACCATGATTTCAGTGAAAACTGAGTTAAACTACATTGAAGATGAAAGACTTTAAAAATGCTGGCTTTATAGTCTTTAATGACACTCTTCTTTGCTGACTGGTACAGTGAAGTCAAATTTCATACCTTCTGTAGTGTGTGTGTGTGTGTGTGTGTGTGTAATCCAAAACTCAACCTTTGTCATTATCCCTCAGATAGATTCTTGTGTTTTAAAACAGTTCAGTAGCCCATAGTTCTCTACATAGTTTAAAAATTTGATGGTCAATGACACCTCCTCCAAACTCCTCCCTATCCCAGGGATCTACTTGTCTTAATTTTTTTCCATTTTCATTGCAAGCATGTGTTATCATGCTATTTGTTTGTTTTTTTTTTTTTTAATGTGAGTTCTGGGAAATGAAAAGACAAATACTTTACCTGCTATTTTGCTCTCCTCTGTCTCTACACATTGTTTCTTATGACTGCATTTCAGAGCAGTGGGGTGGGATTCTAGGCCTTGGAGTTATACACTTTTGTGTAATAGAAGTTATATTTTATAGGAATATGGAAAGTTTGATGAGTCTGCGTTTTAGTGTAAACACTCTAAAACCATTTGGATAATTTTTACAGACAGGCTAATGAAGAGATACAAGCCCCTCGTCACGCAAGAACCTAGGTCTGGGTTGAGTGAAATCTTACTGGGGCCTTGTAGGGAGCTGAGCAGATGAAAGGGGCTGCAGAAGGTATTGTTTGGTTGAAAGTTTTATATTTATGCCCATCAAGAAAAAGAATTGAAAGCTTAATCTATTCTGTAACACACGGGAAACTTTGTAGATCCATTTAGTCTTATTTTAGGCAAGGAGGCATGAAAGAGGAGAATATATAAACAAATTATTTTATCCTGCTTTCACATATTTGTACAAAGACTCATTTTTGAAGGTTTCTGATACTAATTGGTAGAAATAAGACTGTTTTTAACAGTGGTTGTTAAAGATAGACCTTCTCCCATGCTTGTCTTTCAAAAATCACCTTGGGTAACTGTGCTGGAGCACACCTTTCTGTTCCCTTTCTGTACATTATAGGTTGTACATTTTTGATTGGCCTGAAATGGTCCTTTGAATTCTCATCTTGTCCCATCATTGTGTCCATTTTCTGAACACAATTTTTCATCTATTCTGCTGCATCTGACTTTTCTATTCACATGAGAACTAGGGTTTAGCCTTCACTAAACCCCATTGTCTGCAAGGTCAGAGGATATAGCTGCAAGTAGCTGCTTATCACATGCTAGGCACTGCACAACACCCATGATTGAACTTCCTGTTTAACTCTCTGACTGTAGACTGTCTTTGCAGTCACATTTCTTGAGAATCTCAATGGATTCCAAGCCAGATGAGACCTGGTAGAGCAATGCCCATACCTATGACAGCTATTAGAGATCACAGCAAGAGTGGGGCATTCCCTACCCAAATCTGGTTTGAGCCTATTCAACTCCATAGAGATAAAGCCAGTTAGACTTTTTCTGAGAACTGGCTTGTCAGAAATCATGTGACAGGAGAAGATCCTGCTCCCCAGCTCCTCTGCATCCTGAGGAATGTAGTAAAAAAAAAAAAAGACCAATCACAGGAGGGGACCTACAAATATTGTGCCTCTTCTATGTTTACACAGCATCTTAATCCCTCCTTAATTCCCCCTGTCTATGCTGAACCCCATCTCACTTGCTTGTTTTTACATATTCAAGGTTATTTCCTGAGCATTCTGTAGACCTGACCCAGTGAGATCCACATGCATCTTAGCTTTATTCTAGTGCTTAATATGATTGTCTTTAGGTTTCTTTAATGCTTACCTCTCTTTCTTCCTTTTTAAATAATAATCTCTCTTTAATGCTTCTTTAATGTTTACACAGAGAGTGTGTACTAATTTGTATAATAGCTCATGCCTAATCACATTTCAATATTCCGAAGCAACACATTTCCTTGACAGTACACCATATTTTATCCTGCATATGATTTTGATATTCTGTTATACTACTAAAACCTATTTACTTTTGACCTGCTTATTCATACAACAAATGTTTGCCAAGCATAAGAAAGAAAAGTTGAAAACAGCACGGGGAGAAAGCTAGCATCCCAGGAGTGCGGACAAACCTGTGAGTAGAGGTAAGACTAGCACCACTGCACCAGTGGGAACTGCCCAGAATCTTCAAGGCACAAGGAGCAAGGAACAGTCTGGGTCAGGAGCCTTCCGGTCTAAGCCTGTGGTCTGTGTCACATAGCTCCATACACAAATAGCACAGGGAAAGAGCTACCCTCCCAGGAGTGTGGATAAGTCTGTGATGGGGGGTGGTGGTGGTGGTAAGGCTCAGAGAAACCTGCCTAGAACCCTCAGGACACAGGGACTGAGGACTGGCCTTACAGTTTCCTTCTGAGGCCAGGGAGCTGATCCTGTGACACAGGGCTATATACTCAGTGACAGGAGAGAGCTGGTCTCTCAAGAGTGCCAACACACCTACGAGCTCAGGAAGATGACTACTTCTGTTTAATTTCCTCAATCAAGAGCTATCAGAATACAGGAAACGAGGAACAGCTGGGGACAGGACCCTTCTGGTTTCTGTCTGCACCCTAGAGCTGATCCTATACCAGAGCTCTTCAACCCCAAATAACTCTTAGAGAGAGCTGTTCTCCAAGGAGTACTGATGCAAAGGCTTGCAGGAGAGACAAGCCACAGCCAGAGAGAGCAAGACCAGCTAACACCAGAGATAACCAAATGGCAAAAGGCAAGGGCAAGAACATAAGGAACAGAAACCAAGGCAACTTGTCATCATTAGAACCCAGTTCTCCCACCACAGCAAGCCATGGATACCCCAACAAACCAGAAAAGGAAGATTCAGATTTAAAATCACTTCTCATGATGATGACAGAAGACTTTAAGAAGGAAATAAATAACTCCCTCAAAGAATTACAGGAGAACACAGGTAAATAGCTAGAAGCCCTTAAAGAGGAAATACAAGAAAACACAATCAAACAGGTAAAGGAAATGAACAAAACCATCCAGGATCTAAAAATGGAAATAAAAACAATAAAGATATCACAAAGGGAGACAACCCTGGAGATAGCAACCCTAGGAAAGAGATCAGAAGTCAGAGACGCAAAGTCACCAACAGAACACAAGAGATAAAAGAGAGTATCCATACCATAGAAAACATTGACACAACAGTCAAAGACAATGAAAAATGCAAAAAGCTCTTAACCCAAAACATCCAGGAAATCCAGAATACAATGAGAAGGCCAAACCTAAGGTTAATAGGTATAAAAGAGAGCAAATATTCCAAACTTAAAGGGCCCATAAATATCTTTAACAAAATTATAGAAGAAAACATTCTTAACCTGAAGAAAACCTAAGAAGCCTAAAGAACTCTAAATAGATTGGACCAGAAAATAAATTCCTTTAGTCACATAATAGTCAAAACACCAAATGCACAAAACAAGGAAAGAATATTAAAAGCAGTAAGGGAAAAAGGTCAAGTAACATATAATGCAGACCTATCAGAATTATACCATACTTCTTACCAGAGACTATGAAAGCTAGAAGATACTGGGCAGACCTCATACAGACCCTAAGACAGACAAATGCCAGCCCAAGATATTATACCCAGCAAAACTCTCAATTACCATAGATTGAGAAAACAAGATATTCCATGACAAAACCAAATTTACACAATATTTTTCCACAAATCCAGCCGTACAAAGGATAATAGATGGAAAACACCAACACAAGGAAGAAAACTACACCCTAGAAAAAGCAAGAAAGTAATCTTACAGCAAACCCAAAAGAAGACAGCCACACATACATAAAAATAACAGGAACCAACAATCACTATTCCTTAACATCTCTTAACATCAATGGATTTAATTTCCCAATAAAAAGACATAGTATAACAGACTGGAAACATAAATAAGACCCAGCATTTTGCTTGATAAAAGAAACACACCTCAGAGTTAAAGACAAACACTACTTCTGAGTAAAGAGCTGGAAAACAATTTTCCAGGCAAATGGTCCCAAGAAACAGGCAGGAGTAGCCATTCTAATATCAGATACAATTGACTTTCAACCAAAGGTCATCAAAAAAGATAAGGAAGGACACTTCATCCTTACAAAAGGAAAAATCTACCAAGAATAACTCTCAATTCTGAACATTTATGCTACAAATACAAGAGCACCCACATTTACAAAAGAAACTTTACTAAAGCTCAAAGCACACATTGAACATCACACAGTAATAATGGGAGACTTCAACACCCCACTCTCATCAATGGACAGATCTTGGACACACAAACTAAACAGAGATACAAGGAAACCAACAGAAGTTATGAACCAAATGGATTTAACAGATATTTACAGAACATTTCATCCTAAATCAAAAGAATATACCTTCATTTCAGCATCTCAAGACACTTTCTCCAAAATTGACCATGTAATTGGTCATAAAATAAATCTCAACAGATATAAGAAGATTGAAATAATCCCATGCCTCCTATCAGATTACTACGGATTAAGGCTGGTCTTCAATGGCAACAATATCAACAGAAAGTCCACATACACATGGAAGCTGAACAATACTCTACTCAATGATAACTTCGTCAAGGAAGAAATAAATAAAGAAATTAAAGACTTCCAAGAATTTAATGAAAATGAAAGTACAACATACCCAAATTTATGGGACACAACCAAAGCAGTGTTAAGAGGAAGACTCATATCTGTGAGTGACTCCAAAATGAAACTGGAGAGCACATACATTAGCAGTTTAACAGCACACCTGAAAGCTCTAGAATAAAAAGAAGCTAATATACACAACAGGAGTACAAAGGCAAGAAATAATCAAACTCAGGGCTGAAATCAACAAAGTAGAAACAAAAAGAAGTATACAAAGTATCAACAAAACCAGGAGCTGATTCTTTGAGAAAATCAACAAAATAGATTAACCCTTAGCCAGACTAAGCAGAGGGCACAGAGACTACAAATTATCAAAAGCAGAAATGAAAAGGAAGATATAGCAACAGAATCTGAGGAAATTCAAAAAATTTTCAGATCCTACTACAAAAGCCTATACTCAACAAAATTGGAAAATCCAGATGAAAAGGACAATTTTCTAGACAGATACCAAATACCAAAGTTAAGCCAGGATCAGATAAACCATCTAAACAGTCCCATAATCCCTAAAGAAATAGAAGCAGTTATTAAAATTCTCCCAAACAAAAAACGCACAGGACCAGATGGTTTTAGTGCAGAATTCTATCAGACCCTCAAAGAAGATCTAATCCCAGTACTACTCAAATGATTCAAGAAAAATACAAAAAGAAGGACACTATCTAATTCATTATAAGAGGCCACAGTTACACTGATACCAAAACCTCACATAGACCCAGCAAAGAAAGAAATCTTCAGACCAATTTCCCTTATAAATATCAACGCAAAAATATTCAATAAAATTCTCGCGAATTGAATCAAAGAACACACCAAAATTATCATTCATCACGATTAAGTAGGCTTCATCCCAGAAATGCAGGGATGATTCCATACCGGGAAATCCATCAATGTAATCCACTACATAAACAAACTCAAAGAAAGAACCACATTGCCATTTCATTAGATGATGAAAAAGCATTTGACAAAATTCAACATCCCTTCATGATAAAAGTCTTGGATAGATCAGAAATTCAAGGCCCATACCTAAACACAGTAAAATCAACAGACAGCAATCCAGTAGCCAACATCAAACTAAATGGAGAGAAACTTGAAGCAATCCCACTAAAATCAGGGACTAGGCAAGGCTGCCCTCTCTCTCCCTATCTATTCAATATAGTACTTGAAGTTCTAGCTAGAGCAATTAGACAACAAAAAGAGGTCAAAGGGATACAAATTGGAAAGGAAGAAATCAAAATATTACTACTTGCAGGTGATATGATGGTATGCTTAAGTGAACTGAAAAATTCCACCAGAGAATTGCTCCAGGTGATAAACAACTTCAGCAAAGTGGCCAGATATAAAATTAACTGTAACAAATCAGTAGCCTTTCTGTACTAGAAGGATAAACAGGCTGAGAAAGAAATTAGGGAAATGACACCCTTCACAATAGTCACAAACAATGTAAAGTATCTTGGTGTGACTCTAACCAAACAAGTGAAAGATCTGTGTGACATTAACTTCAAGTCTCTGAAGAAAGAAATTGAAGAAGACCTCAGAAGATGGAAAGCTCTCCCATGCTCATGGATTGGCAGGATTAATATAGTAAAAATGGCCATCTTGCCAATAGCAATCTATAGATTCAATGCAATCCCCATCAAAATTCCAACTCAATTCTTTACAGAGTTAGAAAAAAACAATTCTCAAATTCATTTGGAATAACAAAAAACCCAGGACAGCCAAAACTATTCTCAACACCAAAAAGACTTCTGGGGGAATCAGCTTCCCTGACCTCAAGCTGTACTAAAGAGCTGTAATGATAAAAACTGCATGGTATTGTACAGTGACAGGCAAGTAGATCAATGGAATCAAATTGAAGACCCAGAAATGAACCCACACACTTGAGGTCACTTGATCTTTGACAAAGGAGCTAAAACCATCCAGTGGAAAAAAGACAGTATTTTCAACAAATGGTAATGTAATAAAGACATATGCTCCACTATGTTCATAGCAGCCATATTTATAATAGCCAGAAAGTGGAAACAACCCAGATATCCCTCAACAGAGGAATGGATACAGAAAATGTGGTACTTTCACACAATGGAATACTACTCAGCTATTAAAAACAATGACTTCATGAAATTGGCAGGCAAATGGATGGAACTTGAAAACATACTGAGTGAGGTAACTCAGTCACAAAAGAACAAACATGGTATGTACTCACTAATAATCAGATATTAGCTCAAAAGTTCGGAATACCCATGATTCAATTCACAGCAACTGTTGGACTGACTGTGGGGTCCCAGATGGAGGAGCTGGAGAAGTAACTGAAGGAGCTGAGGGGGTTTGCAGCCCCATGGGGAGGGAGCAACTGTGTCATCTGGTCAGGATCCCCCACTTCTCCCAGAGACTGAGCCACCAACCAAATGGTATTCACATGCTAAGCATGTCTACAGTGTTGGATTCAATCCCATATTCAGTAGAGGGGCATCTATGTACCTGTGGATTCAATACCTACCGTCATGCTGAAAGTGGGATCATAAACTAGAGCCTGTCAATGAATAGATATTTCTTGAATATTTGTGAGTGAATGGAAATGTTAATAAGTTCTAGTCTAACTAATTAAATGACATGTGACATTATGATGAAATGAATCTGATGAGCTACAGTACTTTTTGTTTAATCTCAAATACTCACAAGGATATAATGGCTTAGAAAATTTATTTTCGTTACCCTCAGGAAGAAAAGTCAAGGGCTGATTAAATAAACTATAATATATAAAGAGATGTTTTCCATTTGGGAAAAAAATGACTCAGTGAATGGGAAGTGTCTACTTACTCCTGTGTGTATATATCATAATAAAATAACTTATTTTCTCCTTCTGGAAAGAGCTCATTTAAATTACAAAATCAACTTTTGGTACTCTCCAAAAGCCATTGATTTCATGCATAGTTGTATTTCACCCCTAGGAGTTTATTTCTCATTCCAAATAAAATAGATATGGACTTTAGGACATTCTCTCCTGCAAACCAAGGGTGGATCATAGTGGATGAGACATTATCACATCATTGTTACATTTCACACTATTTATTACTCCTTGATAGGGGCAAAAATCTGGTCATTTTCACCCCTTTAGAGGTTTCCTGTGATTCTGGAGGAGGGAGCTTTTTTTTTTCTGTGTTTATTGTCATAATCTTCTTTCCTCATTATCCTTCATCCTCTTTTCCTATAGAAATACAGTAAGAAGGGAGTTTTTATATTTGTAGTCGGAAAGAATTGCATTTTCTTTTTATCTATCTTTAATCCATAAACTGGGGTCATTGAGAAAATATTTATTAACCTTCCACTTATAGTCACATGCTGCTAAGTATGGCCAAAGCAAAGTAAATGTTAATGTGGTATTTCTTATAATCAGGGACCAAATAATACAATAGAAAATCCACTACACTTAGAAAGAACACTTTATTAGAGTTATATATGGAGAACAGGCCAAAAAAAATCATAAGAAGCAACTGTATTGGCAGCCAAAAAATGTCTTACTCTCTTTGGATTTTAGTTTGCTTTGCTGAAGAAACAGATCAATGTTGGAAGATGCAGCATTAACTTGCAATCTAGTAGGGATGGGGTTATACTGGGATTATTTTTTATGGAACTGAGACTTGAAAGCAAAACTACATAGAAGAAAATGTAATCGTAAAGAAACTATAAGAAAGTAAATGAAATTAGACTCCAGAGAATCAAACAACCTTATTAAAAATAGGGGACAGAGCTAAAGGAAGAATTTTCAACTGAGGGATATCAATGGCTGAGAAGTATCTAAAGAAATGTTCAACATCCTTAGTTATCAAGGAAATGCAAATCAAAACAACCCTGCGATTCCACCTTACACCAGTCAGAATGACTAAGATCATAAACTTAGGTGACAGTAGATGCTGGGGAGAATCTGGAGAAAGAGGAACACTCCTACATTGTTGGTGGGATTGCAAGCTGCTACAACCACTCTGGAAATCAGTCTGGTGGTTCCTCAGAAATTTGAACATAGTATTACTTGAGGACCCAGCTATATCACTCCTGTGCATATACGCAAAGATTCTCCAACATATTACAAGGACACATGCTCCACTATGTTCATAGCAGCCTTATTTATAATAGTCAGAAGGTGGAAAGAACCCAGATGTCCTTCAACAGAGGAATTGATACAGAAAATATGGTACATTTACACAATGGAGTAGTACTTATCTATTAAAAACAATGACTTCATCAAATTCTTAGGCAAATGGGTGGAAGTAGAAAATATCATCCTGAGTGAGGTAACCCAATCACAAAAAAAAAAAAAAAAAAAAAAAAAAAACCAAACCAAACCAAACCAACCAGAAAACCACACATGATATGCACTCATTGATAAGGGGATATTAGCTTAAAAGCTCAGAGTACCCAAGATACAATTCACAGACCACTTGAAGCTGAAGAAGGAAAACCAAAGTGTGGGTGCTTCGGTCCTTCTTAGAAAGGAGAACAAAATATTCACAGGAGCAAATAAGGAGACAAAATGTAAAGCAGAGAATGAAGGAAAGGCTATTCAGAGACTGTCCTACCTAGGGATCCATCCCGCATAGAGTCACCAAACCTAAACACTATTGTGAATGACAAGAAGTACTTGGTGACAGGAGCCTGGTACAGCTGTCTCCTCAGAGGCTCTGCTAGAGATTGACAAATACAAAGGAGGTGCTTGCAGCCAACTATTGGACTGAGCACGGGATCCCCAATGGAGGAGTCAAAGGACTGAAGGAGCTGAAGGGGTTTGCAACCCCATAGGAAATACAACAATATCAACCAAGCAGAACCCTCAGAGCTCCCAGGGACTAAGCCACCAAGCAAGGAGTACACATGGGAAGACCTGTGGCTCCAGCAGCATACACAGCAGAAAACGGCCTTGTCAGGCACCAATGGAAGGAAAAGTCCATGGTCCCATGAAGACTAGATGATGCCTTAGTGTAGGGGAATTTGAGGGTAGGGAAGTGAGAGTGGGTGGGTAGGGGAACACCCACATAGTAGCAGGGGTAGGGGGGATGAGATAGAGGGTTCCGGGGGACCAGGAAACTGGATAACATTTGAAATATAAATAAAGAAAATATCGAATAAGAAATTGAAAAAAAAAAAAAGAAAGTAAATGAAATTGGAAGAGAAATTGATGAAATAAAAATGCCAAATCAATAGAAACAATAATAATTTAAAAATAATTTCATTGATATCAAAGATCTATGAGTTTTCCTCTTAGCACTGCTTTCATTGTGTCCCATAAGTTTGGGTATGTTGTACTTTCATTTTCATTAAATTCTTAAATGTCTTTAATTTCTTTCTTTATTTCTTCCTTGACCAAGTTATTGAGTAGAGCATTGTTCAGCTTCCATGTGTATGTGGGCTTTCTGTTGTTTTTGTTGCTATTGAAGACCAGCCTAGGTTCCTGGTAATCTTATAGGAGGCATGGAGTTATTTCAATCTTCTTATATATGTTGGGGTTTGTTTTGTGATCCGTTATATGGTCAATTTTGAAGAAGGTTCCATGAGGTGCCGAGAAGAAGGTATATTCTTTTAATTTAGGATGAAGTGTTCTATAGATATCTGTTGAAACCATTTGGTCCATAACTTCTGTTAGTTTCACTGTGTCTCTGTTTAGTTTGTGTTTCCATGATCTGTCCATTGATAAGACCAGACAGATATTTTATTCATAGTAAATCATAATAAATATTTATGGAAAAAAATCAAACATAATCTCTGCCAGAAAACTGAACTAGACCAAAATAGGCAAAGACAACACAAAAGTGTAAAATCACAGAGTGGTGTCTCCTAAGTATAGGGCCAAACACTTTTTTAAAAAAGACAACCACTCTCCACTTAATGTACAATACATCATTACCAGATGAGCTTTAGGCTAAGTATCTAAGCTGGAAATAAATCAGTAGCTTTGAAGGGAAAAAAAAATTGTATTTGCTAATTTGGGAAGAGCAAGTGACAAAGTCCTGACAGTCACTCATGATAAAAATTCTCAGAAAATTAAGAAATAACAATGGTCTTTAGTGGACAAATACCATCTATTAAAATACTACAGATAACTTTTAATAGTGATAAACTAGATTGTTCCTTCCAAGATGTAGAGGAAAGCATGGATATCCCCATCATTATTTCTCCTCAACATTGGACTAGAAGTCCTAAGTAGTACACTAATATGAAAATAGAAATTTAAGTATAGACAGTAAAAGAAACGTGAAAAGAAACCTTTATTCATGGTTGACCTGATCTAGAAAAAAATTCCACTATAGCTGAAAAGCCTCCACATTTGAAGGCTGCTGGGGTAGGAAGTGTCAATTTACTTCAAAGAAATATTCTCTATTAAGATGTCCATGCTCCATTAGATGTCACTACACCCATGCACATAAGGACAATACTGATTGAACTCAGTGGGCTATGAAAAATGACATGATTTTGGGAAGAGTGAGGGGCAAGAGAGATTCAGAAGGGGCTGGAAAATAAATTGGGGTGCATATTGATAAACACATTAGACATGTATGAAATTACCCAAGAACAACTACAAAGGAAATGAATGGTTATTTTTCAAAGGATAAAACTATTCCATGGAAATCATAAGCACATACAGAAAGTTTTCAGAATCCAAGGCTGGTAGAGCAAGTTTAGTTCCTTGCATCCTTAGCAGCAAAAATAATCTAGAAATTAAATTTGTTCTTTTTGTTTTAAAACTTGTACCAAGTCTCAAATGAAGAACAATTTGAATAAAGTGTTAGATAATATTAAGTTATGACTCAAAGTATAAAATTAATTAACTGTGAGAACTTCTATATATGAATAAAAACTGCCTAAGTAAATGAAAAGGAGAGCAAATGTCTTAATGCAGAGGGATTCCGGAAGCTTCCCTGTTCTCAGGAAAGGGAAACATTAGTTTCCCCTACTTCCTCCCTCATAGCTTGGAGAGGGGAGAAAAAGAGTGACTGTACAGTGGAGGAATCCAACAACCAGTACCTCAGCCCAGGTGATCTGGGTCAGAATCAACAAAAGTCTGTCATGCTGACTTCTAAGAAATTTTCATAGCCAAGAGGAGCCTTATGGGACTAAATAATATGTGACATACCAGAACAGATAAGGGATTTGGGGTAAAAGACTAAAGCAGTATAAATAACATACAGACTTTGGTTGATGATGTCATGGTTTTTATTAGTTAATGATTACAAATTTCTGCACATATGTGAAATTAGTAACAATATAGAAAAGTGTCTGGAGGATTTTCTGCATTATTCTTTCAATTTTCTGCAAATTTAAAGCTTCCCTAGTAGTAAATTATATTGTAAAAGACTGTCTGGTAGCTCTGAGATGTAGGCAAGGCTTTAAGATGTAGCTAGAATTTGAAATAATCTTTGATTTGGCAGTAAATGCATGAAAGATTCTCTTTTCCCTTTCTTCCTTAAATGTCTGATGACCTTGATAAAGTCCCTTAACTTGTTAAACATTTCTCTTCTGCATCCCAAACATAGTTAAGTACAGCATCAACCCCTCACCCATGGGGTTGCTCTGAGAATTAAGGCTATATACTACGCTAGAAAATACATTGCCATAGATGGAAACGACTAAATGCACAACCCTCCAGCAGAAAAGAGTGACAAAGACACCAGTACAAAAGGCAAATGTGAGTTATGCAGAATGACACTCTCGGCTTCAAAGAGAAACAGGAGGAAACATTTAAGCTTTTGAGTTATATAAAAAAAAAAGTAATTTGGCAAATTGATTTGCTATCATTTACCTCCTGATCCACACAAAGGTTTTAACATTCAATGACTTTCCTTCTTGTAGCTTCTTCTTTCACCTCCTTAAAGACCTAATAATATTCTGTTAGGCTTCTAAGATACTAAGCATTAGGCTGGAAGGGTTTTTCCTCACCAAGGGGTGAATGCTCATCTCTCTTTTCTGAAAACCTTACACATGATCCGCATTTTTATTTAAGATTTTTTATTTATTTATTTTATGTGAGTAAATAGCTGCCATTAGACACAACAGAAAAGGACATTAGATCCTATTGCAGATAATTGAGAGCCACCATGTGGTTGCTGGGAATTGAACTCAGGACCTCTGGAAGAGTAGTCAGTGCTGCTCTTAACCACTGAGTCATCTCTCCAGCCTACACACGATCTTCTAACTCTCATCTCTTGACTCATTTCTGAAAAGCTTTCCCACCTTCCATTGTTAGGTTAGTTTTTGTGACCAACAAAGAACTTCCTAATGGTTAACTGCAACAGTGACCTGGGGACCCACAAACTCTCAACTCTATGTAATATAAGGACTGATTTTCTTTCAGTCCAAATATTTTGAGGAATAAATTGACTTTAAAACTTTTGCTTCATGATATTCCAAGTTTGCAATATGTTCAATTTCTCTAGTAAATACTGGCCAGTATATCAAAATTAAGCTTCGATAACTTGTTCAGAAGTTCTCTGTTAACTACCCCAAAAAAGCCTCACTTTGCCTCTTACCTTTGATTGTTTTTTATTAAAAATCTTTTAAGACTTTAGAATCTATCACATCCTTCTTATCCTTCCTTCCTCCAAAGCTATCTTTCAAATTTATGTCTTCCTATTTGTGAATTGTCGTTCCGTGTGTGTGTGTGTGTGTGTGTGTGTGTGTGTATGTGTGTATTCTTAAATACCTGAAGACAACCTGCTCAGTACATATACTGTCTTTTGTATGTTTATGTTTTCATAGCGAACCGCTTGATATTGGATAATGAATTAGAGTGCTCTTCTTGACTTTGTAGCATGTTGCTGTAATCAGCCAGGCATTGATTTTTTTTCTCCCCAGTAGGTGACAATTCAACAGCCCAGTGAATTGGAACTATTACTACATTATTTTTAACCTCCTTTCTCACAAAAACAATATATACTGCTAGCATTCTGTCTAAGCTCCTCCCCACAGTTACCTGGCAAGAGCCAGGTATGCCTGACTCACTATAAAAGGGGCTGCTTGCCCCTTTCTCACTCTCTTGCTCTTGTTCTTGCCTTCTTGCTCCTGTTCTGTCCCCTCTCCCCTTTCCCCTTCCCTTCTCTGTCTCCCCATGCTCATGGCCGGCCTCTACTTCTCTACTTCTCTTCTCTGATCTTTCTTTCTGCCTTTCTCTGCCTCTACTATCCTCTCAACTCCCCTCCCCATGTCTTGAATAAACTCTATTCTATACTATACCTCAAGTATGGCTGGTCCCTCTGTGGGCCCATGCAGAGCCCCCCCCCCCACTACACACTGCTTACCACATCCACCAAAATGTATCCCCACTCTCTTTATCTTTTTACAAACACATCAGGCACTATATAACATTCTACCTACTGGGTATTATGTTTGTGGCCTTGTTACTGGCTGAGTTTTGTCATGTCTCTGACACAGTGAATTCTTCATATAGTAATGTTTCATTTGCATTCTTATTTGGATGTTTTTATTTGCTGAGTATCTTTTATAATATCTGACAAATAGAATCCATCACTATACATCAAAAAGCATAAAGAGATAAAAGCAAAGAAACAAAAATACAAAGTAAGGACAGGGTTCCCATCTGTTTTGTTTGTTTGTTTTTGTTTTTGTTTTCAAGACAGGGTTTCTCTATGTAGCCCTGGCTGTCCTGGATCTCACACTATAGACCAGGCTAGCATCAAGCTCAGAAATCTGCCTCCCTCTGCCTCCCAAGTGCTGGGATTAAAGGCGTGCACCACCACTGCCTGGTTCAGGTTGCCCATCTGAAATGCCCATTTCCTGATAGAAGCTTGGCTTTGAGAAGTCAAGGACTAAGCAGTGGAGTCAACTGTGACTCTTAAACAGATGAGGCTGGAGAAAACGCACCTTCTGAATAGAAAGCTACAGCAGAAAGTTTTATCAGCAAATCGATTTCTAGCCATCAAAATGACTTGGTAAGAATTGCGTATAAAATTAATTTGCAAGGTGAAAAGAAAAAGAAAAAAACTAAGTGTGACCTTGAGATGTCTCCTATAAACCTACTGTATGCTTATGACTTCTGCATCCTGGGAATGATAGATTTCATTTTAGTAATACTATATGAGAAGCCAGGAGGGCATTTGCAAGACAGGGTATGAAAAGCAAGGCAAAGAGTGCATGAGCAGGGCTCTGGTTGAGGGGGTATATAGTAGTCTATGGAGCCTCCGGAGGAAAGAGATTTAAAGACATGTTATACACCTCAACTTCAAACAATTTAAAACTGATAGGAACTGTTGTCATATGTGTTTCATGCTACAAGAAACACTGTCTTTCATCTGTCATAAAGCTGCAGTAAGTGCACTGGGAAGCTCTTCTTTTCTAAGAGTTAGCCCTTTTGGTAAGAGTATTTGATATCAAGAGTCATTTTAAAACAAGAAAGTGAGATATTAATGAGCACTGGCATTGACCCAGGTAGCTTCCAGGACATGTGCTCCCCACACTGGAAGTCCTCTGACTATGGAAGAGAGAAGCTGAGATACTCAAGTTGTACTTCACGTCTTATTGGCTCTGAGACAGATTACCTCTCTATGATGTACTTGTTGGCTATGCTGTGAAAAGCAGAGAAAAGGTAGGAAGCTCTTGGATCAGAAGATTTCCCTTTGGACTATATTGTTTCTGCTAATTAAATACTCATCACCAGGGTCTGTGGAGACTCAACTTGGCAAGGCCACTGAGACACATAAACAACTGTTCATGCCAGTCTCAGCAGTGAAACCCACTAAACGCCAGCACCATCCTTTGCTATTTTTATTCCTGAACAAATAAACACAGTATCTTTTGTTCTCTTAGAGGTGTCATTGGGGTTTTCAACACTTAGGTTAGTACTACTTTTGCTTTTTCCTTTTGTTTTGATAACCAACAGAATTTATATATCATAGGATTCAAGGCTTGGGTTTTACTTTAGTGATGGCTTGGTTGACTGGTATGAATGAAGCCCTAGATGCCATGTTTAGTACAAAGAAACCAAACCAAAACAAAACAAAAGAACAAGAACCCTTTGGAAGTTTCAGACTCACGTTCAAACCAGAGAACAAAAATCAGCAAACACACCCTTAGATACAGGAACATTAATTATTTTTATGTGTCTCAAATGAAATGTCAAACCAAGATTTTAACCATTAGAAAAAATACTTATTGTAAGGCAACTTTGGAATGAATTATTTTTGTGTGAGCTTAAATATTATGGCTGTTTTCCTTCTTAATAATAACCTTATAATTCAAGGAAATCTTTTGGTTCTGTGAGCTTGCAAAGAAAAAAAATAACACTAAGAGGAAAAATACAAACTCTGTCTTTCCACTGGGCTCAGTTTAAATAACAAATAAGAGCAGCATGCTGTAAGTCTCCCATTGTTCTACATGCTGCTTTGAGCCTCTTCTTACATTATTCAGAACATATGACACATAATTGACAGAGAGATATAAAACACGCTGATAACAAGGGGAATCACTAACAATACCAGGAAAAAGGGAGATCTCTCAAGACTGTTGAGGCAATTCATTGCTTAGTGTAGCAGCCTCCCTTGGAAATAACTCTGAAGTCTTTGAAGTAAACAAATCATAAACTGGTAGGTGGTAGGTGACTTTATAAAGCATAGGAGCTCATGAAAGACAAAGTACAAATGAGAATATTTTAAGCAAATTATAGATGGTGTTTTGGAGTATTATGGTGCCCTCTTACTTAAAACTGAAATGGTTATCTTAGAAAGCTTTTGACTGCTACATGGGTAATATTAGGTAAGAAAATAAGCTCATAATATTTATTCAGAAAATAACAGAATACCCTTTGTATACCAAGGGTTTATACAAATTCAGGATACAATAGAGAAAATAAAACTAAATATCAGTGCAAGTGAGCTAAGATTATATTCATAGAAGTGACTCTTAGATACTTTAGGCCTTATCTTTTTCTCCTGAAATGTATTGTATGATATAACTGAGAGTCTGATGAACCATCCTAGTATCCTAAAAGTGGAAATAGCTGTGGTAGAACTACACAGTAGAATAATATGCAACCATGGAAAAGAATGCACTCTTGAGACATGTTGAACTGTGGGTAAAAATTGGATATACAAAAAGGAATAGACACATGCCCATAAAATATAACTATATAACTTTTCAAAGGTTGATGTTATGCATATTTTGCCTCAATAAGAACATTTCCAAAAACTGATGTTGTTTTCCTAATGTCTGGCTGTGCTGAGAAGACAAAATACTTAGCTGTCTAAAGTAAATCAGCTCACAAATGTGATTTGGATAACTATGAAGCTGGCAGAAATCACCAAAATAGCAGTTCTCTCTTGGTACCAATGTTTAGACATCATCCTAGATATAATAATATAAGGTTGAACTTATATGCATATGTCCGTTTATGTATATATAGCTAAATATACATATATCCATATATATATCATACATTCTCTCTCTCTCAAACACACACACACACACACACTCACACACACACACACACACACACACACATATATATATATATATGTGGTCATACACATACATATATATATATATATATATAAATATATATATATATATATATATATGGTCAAAATAACATAACTAAAACATAATGCAGAAACTCAACTGTTACTCAACTGAAACCTTTCCCTTGACTTATACTTGGAGTGAAACAGTGGTTTCCCAGGAAGAAAATTAAGCTACATCCTAAGCAATAGGCCATAAAATCTCTAGTTACATTTAAATTAGCAAACTCTCCATCTTATGCATATACAGAAGAGGTAGACACCTTTAATTAGAAAGTAAAAGTTACTTCAGAATCTGTACTTTCCTGAGACCAGCTTTCGTGTCTACTTTTTTTTTTTTTTTTTTGATACTTTATTTACATTTCAAATGTTTTCCCCTTTCCAGATCTCCCCTTTGGAACCTCCCTATTCCCTCCCACTCCCCCTGCCTCTATGGGGGTATTCCTCCACCTACCCACCCACTCACTCTCATCTCCCCTCCTTGACATTCTCCTATACTGGGGAATCTAACACCCTCAGGCCCAAAGGCCTCTCCTCCCTCAGATGGCTAACAAGACACTCCTCTGCCTCTTATGTGGACAGGACCATGGGTCCCTCCATGTGTATTCTTTGGTTGGTGATCTGGTCTCTGGAAGCATTGAGGGGTCTGGCCAGTTGCCACTGTTACTCCCTCCCTGGGGCTGCAAACTCCCTCAGCTCTTTCAGTCCTTTCTCCAACTCCTCCATCTGGGATCTCACACTCAGTCCAACGGTTGCTGCGAAGTGACTCTTGGGTATTTCGAACTTTTGGGCTAATAACCACTTAACAGTGAGTACATACCGTGTTCATTCTTTTGTGACTGAGTTATCTCACTCAGGGTGATATTTTCAAGTTCTATCCATTTGTCTGCAAATTTCATAAAGTCATTGTTTTTAATAGCTGAGTAGTATTCTATTGTGTAAATGTACCATATTTTCTGTATCCATTCCTCTGTTGAGGGACATCTGGGTTGTTTCCAGTTTCTGGCTGTTATAATATGGCTGCTATGAACATAATGGATCATGTGTCTTTATTACATATTGGAGCATCTTACAGGTATATGCCCAGGAGTGGAATAGCTGCTTAATGTGTAACCACATCATACCTCAGTGTGGACCACTTGCCCCTTTCACAAACATGGGATGTACCTAGAAGCAATTGTGTTCTAGAAGAAACATGTATTGGAATATTCAGAGACGTAAGGCCAAAGGTCTAATTTTCTCAAAAAGGAGAGACTTGGAAAGGTGGAATTCATAGAAGAGAAACAAAATCTAGGAACTGGAAAAGAAATAGAACTTGCTCTATTTGTCTCCTCATTTGGTTTCTGTTAGTTTTGCCTTAATTAACTAGAAGTCTTTCTGAAATCCATTTTCCAGGTATCTGCAATCAAAATTTAAACACCTTCATTATCTCTATCTTTTCCTCAGTACTCATTTCCAGACACTCAGCAAATCAATTATTCTAAAGTCAACATGTTTAATTTCCTGAATAAATCTGTCATCTGTGCTTATCCATTAATTCCATTATCAACATGACAGCTAAACAACATTCCACAGTAAATGTAGAAGTAGTAAATTATGCCATGATTCATACATGTCACAACACCTATCTTTATATTTTATATGTAAATCCCTAAGAGTGAAAACTGTTGATATAGACTGTCTTTACTGGGAATTTGCATAATATTGACATTATTGTAAATTGTAAAATGATTAAAAAAGACACTTGCTATTAATTCTACTTTGTTACTATAAAAAAGCAGGTTCCTTGGTCAATATTGAATCTTGTCTTAGTTACTGATGTGTAACAATTTCTCTCCAAACTCAGCCACTGAGAATAACACTATTTATTAATTTACAGTGTCTGTGATTTGGACCTGGGCAGTGGTTGCCAGGGTTGCTTTGACTTCATCTTTCTCATAAATCTGTAATCAACGTTTGGACCCTGGTTGCAATGCTCTCAAACATCCAGTGGGACACAATCTACTTCTGAAGCAGGTGATAGGCACTGAGAGATATTCTGATCCTATTTGAGTAGCTAGTTGAAAGCTTTGGAAGACATATTTCTGAGTTCATTCACACGGGACTCTCAAGACAGGAGTCGTGGCTTTGTCTCTTCCCTCAGAATAAGCAAAATAGCAAGATAATACATCCAGTTCAGCAGCTACCATTTATAGTATCTACTTCTTCAGAAAAGAATCCGTTTAAATCAAAGTTGTACTTATGAGAGAAGAGTTGTTTTATCCTGTGTATACCCAAGTAGAGAGGATTATATGCAATCAGAGTCTTTCAATATAGATATGGCCACTTAGTGTCTATCAGAAACTTAGAAAATTTTATCAAATTCTTAGCACTTCAGGTTTTTGTCTTGCAATTAAATGAACCCCACAAGCTTCAAAAGATTGTTAGAAAAAGTAAATGACAGAGGAAAACCTTGAGTAATCATCTTATTGACACTTCTTAAATGTTCCTACTATGCACACAGCATTCTCAGAAGGAGCAATGGCAGAGATTTCCTAAACACAAGTGTCATATTCTAAGCCTTAAGAATCCATATTCTTCATTATTTTGTTTTTATTTTTTATAATTTCATCTTAATGCTTATATTATTTTTATTATTTTGGGGTATTATCTTCATACATACCATGTTTACATCATTGTGATCCCCTCCATCACCCTTTACCAATGCCTCTCATATCTCATAATCCTTCTCACATATAAAACCCTTCGTCATTTATTATGATTACATACATACACATATACAGTTGTTTGATGCGCACACACACACACATATAAAACTTTTTGAAATCATTCAGGTGTGTGTGTGTGTGTGTGTGTGTGTGTGTGTATTTAAGGATGACAATCTGGGTTAAATAATCTATCAGAGAAACCTATTCTCTTTCTCAGCAGTAATTTTCATCGTGTTTCAGGGCATTGTAAGATTTCCCCCATCCCACTATTGTGACAACTGCTGTTGTAATTATACCCAGCAATCTACAGTAGTCAAAATGCACAGAAACATCAACTGTGGGGTACCTAATCTCAACTGATAAAAAAAAACCAAAAAACAAAAACAAAAACAAACAAAAAAAACAAACCACAACCCTTACACTTAAGGCTCAAGTAACATCACAGTAAGAGAAACAGGGGAACTGTTAAAGAAAATAAAAAAAAAAACCTAGATATCTGCTATGAGATAGTGCCCTGTATATGTGGGAACCTCTACCTTATATATGGACATCTGCACCCATAAAACCTTCATTATCCTCCATCATAATGGGTTGAAGGCTATTGAATCTCCATTCCCTTTAAATATTGAAGCTTTAAGATTGCACACTAGTTTATGGAAGCATTGTATACATAATTATAAATTCCTAAATTTTAAGCCAAGGAATAGAAAACATGGGTGCCAATGGACTCTATGCAACAACCACTCTTGAGCATGTGGAGAAAACAAAGAAATTGCACACTGGCTTTCCCAACATTATCTCAAAGCTTGTGCTGCTCTTCACTGAGTGAATATTCCCTCTTCTGCATGAACTCCAACTATTCCTCTGGAGTACCTCAATCCAGACCTTGTCCATGCCTACCAAACCCAAGTGCAATGCAGCTGTTTTATTTAGTACAGCGAATAATTGTTTATTTAAAAAGATCAATGCTACTTTTAGTTAAGTAAAGGAAAAGGAAATCCTAAGTCAAAAATTGGATATATAGTATGACAGATTCAAATTATATGTAGAATATCATTAGGGAATAGTTTAAATTTTTATTTCAAAAAGTTGAAATATTAGGAAAACGTGGATAAATTTGGAGACATATATGATCTATTAAATTTAAACCTAATAGAAAAAAATCTGAAACAAACTTGTACTGTGCACTAATATTGAAGCATATTGGAATTCCTCACAAAGTAGTAAGAGTTCAGGACTAGATGAATTCAAGCACCAAATTCTACCAGACATTTAATGATGAAATAAGAGCAACAATCCCAAAGTTACCTCATAAAACAGAGAATATTACTTTTAAACATGGATGATTTTTTATAAAAAAGCAATACACCTGTTTTGTTGACTAACCTCAAGTGCAAACAGATTTCCAGTAAATCTGTAGAACCAGTTTGACTTACAGTGGAGAATGTGGTGTATTTGATCATTGAGGCCAGAGGAGGATGCTTGGTATCTCCCTCTATTACTCCATGTTTTTTTGTTTTTTTTTTTTTAAAAGGCATATTCTGGAGCTTGTATTGTCCAGCTTGGCTGACAGCCAGTAAGGCTCTGTTATCTTCCCAACTTAGCATCCTCTAAATTAGAAGTATAAATGTGGACAGCATGCCTGGCTTGTTATATAGGTCAGTGTACAGATCTGAACTCTAGTCATCATGCTTGCATGTCATGTGCTTTGAGCCATTTCTCTGGACCCCATCTAGTTGGTGTTCTGAGAACCCAAAAACTCCTGCCTCAAAGTATATACTGGCCACTCTCTAAATCATCGTTCTGGACATTCAATGCTGCCAAGAAAATTCTTCATGAATGGTGAAACAATATTGAATGAGACATAGTAGGGGGATAGAGGAAATTTGAGGCAAAGTTTTGTTGTAAGGTAGACCATGGATGAAGCTTTAAGTAGGGAACAGATAGACACTTGTGAGGACCAAATAGAAAATAATTATCTCTCATATTTCTACCATGTTTGGTCATAGTTAATGTTAGGTGAAATAAAAAGAATGTGGCCTCTTAAAAATCAGCATTACTTTTTATTTTAAATATAAATAAATGCATCCTATGTAATGTTCTCAGTTATGAATAGACAGAATCTTATGTTTAACTGCTTTAAGTATCTACATTGATTTTGTCATTTCTACTACACCAGCCACATATTTGTTTGTGAGCATTTCATAGTGCTTATTATTTCTCCCAATAGAAAATAAGCAAAAATTATGTGTGTGATAAAGTTTATGCCTTCCAGGAATACTTTTCAGAAAGAGGATGCTTTTATCTCTACCAACAAAACAAGTGCCCCAGACACTACTGTACTACTAATTAAGAATAAGATGACGGAGAAAAAAAGATGCAAATTTGTATCCATGAGCAATCGTTTATATCTATTGATCCCTGTGCTGAGGAGTATACAATAATATATGCACATTTATTTCATATAGAAACACTATTTTACCATAAATTATGTTTTATAAAATTGATAGGAGGGGATTCTCAATTGGGAAGGGAGTGAGAAGAGACAAATAATACTAAGAAAGGATAGAAGAGCTGTGTGGAATCATATTATAGTATTTTACATTTGCTTAGGATTAAGATATAATACATGTATAATTAAGATATATATTAAACAACGACTTTATCAAATTCGCAGGCAAATGGAGAGAACTTGAAAATATCATCCTGACCAAGGTAGCTCAGTCATAAAAGAGTGAACAAGGTATAAACTCACTGATAAGTGGTTATTAGCCCAAAAGTTTGGAATGCCCAAGTGTGGGAAGCCGCCTGAGTCGCACCCACATTCGCCATTACAAGATGGCGCCTACATTCGGCCGAGAACAAGTTGTAAACAGGCTAGTGTGCATGCACCTGGTAATTTTCCACCTCAGAGTCTCAGCCTCTCTCGTGGCGTCATCTGGCCTGATGTGCGGGGAGCCAATGGGGAAGCTCCATGTCCCAGGCAAGCGCTGTGACCTATATAAGGGACAGGTGTTCTATTGTTCGGTGTCTCCATTCTTGGCAAGCTTATGCTCTCCCTCTCAAGATGCATTAAAGCTTTACTGCAGAAGGATCCTTTGTGTGCTGTGTCGTTCTTGCTGGCGAGACGGTAGCGCGGGACACCCAAGAGTCAGTTCACAGCAACCATTGGGCTGAGCATGAGATCTGAGATGGAGGAGTTGGAGAAGGGATTGAAGGAGCTGAGGGAGTTGGCAGCCCCATGGAGGGAGCAACAGTATCCACTTGCCTGACCTCCTGATGCTCCTGGAGACTGGATCACCAACCAAAGAATACACATGGAGGGACCCATGGTGCTGGCCGCATATGTGTCAGAGGAGGGTCTTGTTACCCATCAGGGGGAGGAGAGGCCCTTGGGCCTGAGGGTGTTAGATCCCCCAGTATAGGAGAATACCAAGGATGGAAGAGTGGATGAGTGGGTGGGGGAATAAGTCCACAGTGGCAGGGGGAGGGGGAAGGGAATAGGGAGATTCCAAAGGGGAGATCTGGAAAGGGGGAAACATTTGAAATGTAAATAAAGTATCAAAAAAGATACATAATTTATAATTAATAAATTTATATTAAATAAAATTATGCAACTTCGACTGACAATGTGATGATGCTCCACACAAGAGACATAGATATCTAACAAAAAATGCAGTAGCAGTCATGAGAAACTTCTTTCGTTGTTGATCTTGGTCTCCATGAGCTGCTAAAACAATATAGCCTATTGTTTTTGCCTTTGCTTAGTTTTGATTGCTGAAGACATCATACCATACACAGGATGAGAGACTTGAAGGTTTGGAACTGGACTTGATTTGAAAGCCTTCTGCCAGAGGAGTACTATTCATAGTGTCTGAGGATGCTATGCAAGCTCCCAAGGGAGGGACGCAATCAGTAGTCCTACCCTACTTTGACACCTATAAACTATAACCATGGCCAGCACAGCAAGATACCTCTAAACTTGCAACAGGGCCACTTATTACTTGGTAGAAACCAACAAATATTGGATAAATGGTGTTTTATAACATACATCATAGTTTTGCAAATATCCACACTGTATAGATTTGCTTAAGTGCACTCTATGATATTTACCTAAAGCCAAAAATTATACAGTGGGTGATTTATTAAAATATATTTACTGTGATTAAATATAATGGAAAGAACTCATGAATCTGTATTTGAAGTACTGCATTCTTGTGTATCACAGAGTGAACCCATGTACTCTCTTTTAAAGCCTTGCTTCAGTAGTGATGGCCATGGATTCTCAGGCCTCCTTGGTTACTATAATCATCATCTATGGGCCAGATGGCAAGACGTCCGAGAATGTGTCTATACATCAAACTCAGGGGACAAGTAAACCGGACTCAATAACAAAAGGGACGGAATGCAGATTATAGAAAGATATTAAATTGATTGCACAAGGATTGAGGGCACAATAATGCTCCTAGAAGTTGGGAGCATGGGAAAAGGAGAAAAAGGCTGATAACCAGACAGTTGTAAGAAATTTTTTTTTTTTAATTGCACAGTGGAGTGGCTATAAATAAAAATTGCACAGTATATGTTAATAAGATTTAGAACAGGGACATTTTGAAAGCTTTGACTCTAAAGAAATGATAAACACCTGAAAGACAAAGATATGTGTGATCATTTCAAACAATACACAATTTTTTTTCATATTTTATTTACATTTCAAATGTTTACCCCTTTCCAGATCTCCCCTTTGGAACCTCCCCATTCCCTCCGCCCTCCCCTTGCTTCTATGGGGATATTCTCCAACCCACTTGCCCACCCCACCCACCACCCACTCTAGTCTTCCCTCTTTGACATTCTCCTATACTGGGGGATATAACACCCTCAGGCCCAAGAGCCTCTCCTCCCCCTGACGGGTAACAAGACCCTCCTCTGCAGTCTTTGTGGCCAGCACTATGGGTCCCTCCATGTGCATTCTTTAGTTGGTGGATCAGTCTCCAGAAGTAGGGGGAGGGGGGTCAGGCCAGTTGCCAGTGTTGCTACCTCCCTGGGGCAGCACACTCCCTCAGCTCCTTCAGTCCTTTCTCCAAGCCCTCGATCTGGGACCTCGCACTCAGTACTACTGTTCCTGTGAAGTGACTCTTGGGTATTTCAAACTTTTAGGCTAATAACCACTTAACAGTGAGTACATACCATGTTCATTCTTTTGTGACTGCGTTACCTGGCTCAGAATGATGTTTTCAAGATCCATCCATGTCCATTGTCATGTCAATTTCATGAAGTCATTGTTTTTAATAGCTGAGTAGTATTCCATTGTGTAAATGTACCACATTTACTGTATCCATTCCTATGTGGAGGGACATCTGGGTTGTTTCCAGCATCTGGCTATTATAAATATGGCTGCTATGAACATAGTGGAACATGTGTTTTTATAACATGTTGGAGCATCTTCTGGGTATATGCCCAGGAGTGGAATAGCTGGGTCCTCAGGTAGTATTATGTCCAATTTTCTGAGGGTCCACCAAACTGATTTCCAGAGAGGTTGTATCAATTTGCATTCCCACCAGCAATGGAGGAGTGTTCCTCTTTCTCCACATCCTTGCCAACATCTGGTGTCACCTGAGTTTTTGATCTTAGCCATTCTGACTGGTGTGAAGTGAAATCTCAGGGTTGTTTTGATTTGCATTTCTTTGATGACTAAGGATGTTGAACATTTCTTTAGGTGCTTCTCGGCCATTCGAGTTTTCTCAGTTGAGAATTCTCTGTTTAGCTCATTTCCCCATTTTTTGATAGGGTTATTTGGATCTCTGGAGTCTAGCTTCTTGAGTTCTTTGTATACATTGGATATTAGCCCTCTATCAGATGTAGGATTGGTAAAGATCTTTTCCCAATCTGTAAGTTGCCGTTTTGCCCTAATTACAGTGTCCTTTGCCTTACAGAAGCTTTGTAATTTTATGAGGTCCCATCTGTCAATTCTTGACCTTAGAGCACAAGCCATTGGTGTTCTGTTCAAGAACATTTCCCCTGTGCCCAAGTGTTCGAGACTCTTCCCTACTTTCTCTTCTGTTAGCTTCAGTGTATCAGGTTTTATGTGAAGGTCCATGATCCACTTGGACTTGAGCTTTGTGCAGGGAGATAGGAATTGATCCATTCCTAACATTACACAATTAGCATTCATTAGAGCAAGACATGGCACCATGTTCGAGTGTATCATGTTTAGATTTTTATGGACCACTTAAAAATAAATTAATTAATCAAAAATCACAATAGTGCTTTAGAAACATGAATAGATTCTAAAATTAAAGCAATCAAGAGATTCTACTTACTTTTCAGTTATAAAATAAATAAATAAATAAATAAATAAATAAATAAATGATGTAGCTCAAGCTAAAAGGTTGTTGACTAGCACTTCTTGCATGGCTACTCCAAGCTTGAAGAAGGCTAAGAAACATAAAATATTTATAAAAACAAACAAATTAAACATCAGTTTTCAAATGTGTATGTTTTTCATTCTACTTTTAAAATAAGGCTATTTGATCTTGAGAGGTATTGAATGTGTATTTCAACAACATAAATAAAACAAAAGAATAGTGACCATCCTTTTAGGTGACAAAAGATGAAAATATTTAAAAGCAGAAGGTGACACATATAGAAATTTGAAGAGCAAAGAGTGTTCCAATGCTCAAAAATGACCATCTCCTATACATTATATTGCCTGCTCTAGATATGAATCAACAACAAATTGTTCCTCCATCCTTTTGAGAGAAATTTATTCAATAAAATGAGGAAATATATCATGTTTGTACTTTTGTGACTGAGTTACCTCACTCAGGATGATATTTTCAAGTTCCATCCATTTGCCTAAGAATTTCATGAAGACAATGTTTTTAATAGTTGTGTAATAGTCCATTGTGCAAATGTACCACATGTTTTGTATCTATTCCTTTGTTGAGGGCCATCTGGGTTGATTCCAGCTTCTGGCTATTATAAATAAGGTTGCCTTTATTACTTGTTGGAGCATCTTCTGTGTATATGCCCATGAGTGGTATAGCTGGGTCCTTAGGTAGTAGTACAATTTCTAGTTTTCAGAGGAATTGCCAGACTGATTTCTAGAGTGGTTGTACCAGCTTGCAATCCCATCAACTATGGAGGAGTGTTTTTCCACACTCTCACCAGTTTTCCACTCTTTTTCCACATCCTCACCAGTATCTGCTGTCACCTGAGTACTCACTGAAAAATGGATATCAGCCCAAAAGTTCAGAACACCCAAGATTCAATTCACAGACCATATGAAGCCTAAGAAGAAGGAAGACCAAAATGTGGATACTTCAGAGCTTCTTAGAAGGGTGAACAAAACACTCACAGGAGACAAAGTGTTTAGCAGAGATTGAGGGAAAGGCCATTCAGAGACTGCCCCACCTGGGGACCCATCCCACATACAGCCACCAAACTCAGAAGTTATTATGGATGCTTGGAAGTGCTTGCTGATAGAAGCATGATAGGCTGTCTCCTAAGAAGCTTGTCCAAAGCCAGACAAACACAGAGGCAGATGATTGCAGTCAACCATTGGACTGAGCGTGGGGTCCAGGATGGAAGAGTTGGAGAAGAGACTGAAAGAGCTGAGGGAGTTTGCAGCCCCATGGAGGGAGCAACAGTGTTAACTGGCCAGACCCCCTGGAGCTCCTGAGGATTGGACCACCAACCAAAAAATACACATGGAGGGACCCATGGCTCTGGCCGCATATGTGGCAGAGGATGGACTAGTTGGGCATCAGTGGGAGGAGAGGTCCTTTGGCCTGAGGGTGTTTGATGCCCCAGTGTAGGGGAATGCCAGGGCGGGAGGACTGGAGTGGGTGGGTGGGTGCAGGAGCACCCTCATAGAGGTGGGGTTGGGGGGGGAAGAAAAAATGAAAAAAAAATGCTTGGAATGTGAAAACTTGTACAACCACTTTGGAAATGAATGTAGCAGTTTCTTAAAGAACTGGGAATAGTTCTACCTGAGTACTCAGCTATATCCCTCCTGGGCATATACACAAAAGATGCTCCCCCATACTACCACCTATTTTTATAGAAGTTTTCCTAAAAGTTTCAGACTAAGTATTCAGAAAGAAATGTAGCATAAATATTACTAAACAAAAATTGAAAAGATATCATCTTTGTTGTTTAGAAATAACATAAATCTTAGAAGAAATTGTAATTCATCTTTAATAAACACATTTTTAATGAGTTTTAATGAGTAAGCAAAATTAATATTTCCTTTATTAAATTGTAGCAGATCTGTATTATTAGTTTTCATATGCAGCAGGAATTAAAATTTATACAACAAAATATAATGAAAATTAAGGATTTTCAGAATTCAAATTTAAAGAGAAGTAGAATAGAAAATCTCAGTTATATCATGAGACAAAAACACAAATTTAGAATATAAATTTAAGTGAGTACAAGCATATAAACTGTTAACACTTGAAAAGTCTGAATTTTAATGTCTTGTGGATTTGAAACAACTTTGAAAAAATATGCTCAAGCTTATGCAGCAACGTCAACATTGCAGAAATACAAAGACAATGTGTGGGGCATTGTTTTTGGTATTGTTTAAACTTCTTTAACAGTTAACAAAAACTCAATGATAACAGTACAGAAATAAACAAGCCAGATTATTCAACAGCACACTGACAACTTCAGGGAGTGCATTGTGTTTTTGAATTTAGTATTTTAACAGAAACACTTTCAATAACTGGTAAAGAATGGAGCAAAACCAACATATAGGAACAAGGGGTTGTCTGGAGACAAAAAATAAGAATTGTTAGTTTCTTCTTTCCTATAACAATATGGTTTACAAATTATTGAGTATGTTCATGAAAGTGTCATTATAATCCCTTTAGGACAAACAATAGGCACATTTTATGTGCACTATGTTGTACATAGTAATTTTCAGGGAAAAATCACAAGCAAGGCTCTATAGTCAAATCCTATTCTCTATAAAACAAGACTTAAACATTTTGACAAGCAAAAGTTAAGATACTTGAGTGCACATAGAAATCTTTTTGTAAAAAGTATAAGACAAATAACTAGTAATTATTTCAGAGAAATGCTATGGAAAGAGTTATTCTTGTATTAGTGTTAAGGAATTCTTTAAAATGGAGCGATATTGTCAGTAGAAATAAAGAATATCAATATTTAATTTAATACAGAAAGATTGAGAATCCATCACTTTTAATATTGAAGGAATCTGTGACCAAAAGTATTATAATATGTCCTAAAAGAATACACTCAGTCATGTAATATATATTTATTAATTGTCTATGGCATATCAAGAAGAATCAAGGCAGTTGACTTAAACTAAAGTAGAGGATGAAATAAACAAAGTCCCAACAACAGACCCTTTCAGATAGCAGTCAGTATTATGAGTAAAACAAAGCAGGTTTGTTTTCTGGGAGTGGTTCTCATGCTCTCTTCATTTAACATAACCCAGAGAAGTCCTCTCTTTTGTAGTTATATGGAAACTAGGGTCCTGCGCAGGAGCTAACCTGTCTCTTAGGTCATTATCTCAAAGATAGTGTTTCAAGCAGAGTAACAGCAAGGGAGCCATCACCAGAACAGACAGAAGAGCAGGAATCCATGTTAGACTGTAGGATTCCCCAATCTCAATATTTAACCTCAAATACTAAGCACAGCTGGATAGCCTGTACTCGAATAACAAGACTATGAGATATTTCAGATATGGGCAGTGGAAATGTGGATGCACCTTTTTTTTCCCCTCAAGAGATTGAACAGGTAAAGACAAGAATCCACCCAAGGAGTTTCATAACAAATTAAACAACACTGACATTCCAAACATCTGATATTAGTAAAGACTAAAACATACCACAGAGGAATGAAATTAAACACACACTGAGTATTTCTTACCTTGTAAGAATTCTATGTCATGCACACAACACATATAAAACTCATAGTTTTATATACAACTAGTTATACAAACTCATTTTATTATGTTATTTTTAGGCCAGTTTAATTATTTAGCAACATTTATTAATGTCTTACTAAGTAGGCACAGATACTTTGCTGTAGCAATTTAAATTCACAAAGAATTATCCGAGGAAAATAACTGAATGGATTCCCCAAAATTTTGTACCGCAGTTCCATAGCAGATTTCTGTATAATGTAAAAAAGTTGAAGTACTTGAACTAACCTGCAAGGGATAATTGGTAAATAAATCATTTCTTGTACATTTTGAAGATTGATTACCTAGAAGTCATTTAAAGTAAAGTTGAAACTTCCATTTAATGAAATGTGCTGTTGTTGAGTGATCAATTTTGTTAATGCTTTCATCTATACATGCATGCAAACATAAAATATCATAAGCTAAAATGTACATAATTATAATTTATTGGGTTAGATCATTATATGGTTGTTGATTCATTCATAATTTATGTAACTCTCATGCAATAAAAATAGCTTAAAACAGACAAACACCCAAGTTATGCATCTTAGTATGGCAGAATATTTTAAAACCTATGACAATGCTATGAATACTATTTGTATTTTTTACATATTGTGAAGTTTTATGAGCAAATGTAAAAATATAATAACCTTGCAATACTCAGGAATTGCCTAGATAAGCCAATAGTTCAAGACTGAGCAACCATACTTTTGTATTCCTAGCTCTAGTAATGGTAGTCTATAAAGATCTGTCCACCAATATCTCTGGAAACATATCAACAAGATAGCATTTACTGGTCTATGGCTTCTATTAGATACCAGACTGTACAGCTCATGGCTGCATTCTTCTTTGACTAGCTGATATACAATTCCCCACTTTACAATGTTCTCCACTCATATTAAGGAACATCAGGTATGGCCCCTTGAGGCTGCCATTGCACCATGCTTTGCTACTCAGCACATCTCTGTTTAAACTTCTATGCTCCCTGTAAAACACTGAGCTCCAGAAGAAGGGAAGAGGGGATTGTTCCCTTTACTTGCTACCCATAATGTCTGATTCAAACACTAGGGTATTTGCTGGATTAATTGAAAAAAAAAAAAACAACAGAGTATCACATTCATATTTGTTATATGGTTATCAATGAAATAATGTTATAGAAATGGATAACTGATAAATTGATTGTTAGAAATACATGAATGAAAATCTCAATATTATTAACATGATTACATGGTATGATATAAGTACCAGAATGGGTACTATGATGGTGTGTGATACTGGAGAAACTCTCAGTTTTTCTTTGAAAAAACACAAGTGGTACATCTACTTTGAAACAGTTTGAGTATTTCTTTATAAAGCCCTGTGTCCTCACACCATGTAATGTAGGGATTTGGATCAGGATACTTTCCTAGGAGTATTGAAAATGTACATGACATTACCCTTTGCTATATGCAGAAACCTCAATTAGAATAGCTCCAAACTAAAGGAATCTGAAATATAATTTTACCCAGGTGAATGGAAAAGCAAAGTGTGGTACATCCTTATGGTGAAGTAATTATCCAGCAAAAAATCAAAACAACAACAACTTTGAACTATCAAGCTACTTAAAAATATAGGAGGTTAGAAATTTTTATAGCCAGGAGCATGTCTAGAAGTGGTGCCAATTCAAGTGTTCCATCTATGTGTAAATGAGACTATCAAACTGTTGACAGATTAACATGATCCACTCACTCAAGTTTTAGTGTTGGAAGAGAAAGGATGAAGAGCTGACGGAAATGAGTATTTTAAGACAGTAAACCCTTCTTTATGACTATAAGCTATTTTCATACTATAATGGATATTCATTATTTTTAAAAAGCCACAGCACAAGTATGAACTTAGAGACAATAATAATAAATGATTATCTCTTTAAAATTGCACTAATTGCATATGTGGATGTAACATTTGAAAAGAGAGTACCTGAGGACAAGCACTCTTAAGCTCCAGAAACTTGCCTACCTCTGTCATGTATTGTGTTTATCTGATGCTTAGTGTAATGGTGCCTATTAAACAGATCTACATGAGCACAACTAGGCAATTGAGTAGATACCTGTGTTGATAGTTCTGACTTCTGGAATGATATTTCAGTGAGATGCTTCTGTGAAACCCATTGTCTCGATGAGGCTTTACATAGGATCTGAAATTGTTTCTCCAGCTCTCCATCCTGAATTCCATATGATTTACAACGCCTGAGGTCCCACTGGACAGCCACTAATGTAGATATACTCTATTAACAGGGCAATTTCAGTGATGGTGAAAGTCAGATCAGCATACTGGAACCACCTTTCAGAGTGACATTGTCACCCATCTGGTCAAACAAATTAATATTCCCATCTGGATCAATGCTTTTGGCAGGAACAGTTAGTACTGAAGTCACATGACCCCCGAGTTTATAAAATGAAACATCAAAAACTGTGTTAGCGTTTTGTGCCATCAGTCCATGAAAATGAAGCCTTTTTATCTTTTTGGATCCTCAGTCATTATTAACTTCCACTAGGCCACCTTTGTCATAAAGTGTTGGAAATTCTTATGTTTCTCTTAGCCAAGTATGTCCTTTGTTCTAGCAAATTTCTTTTGGAAAACATCAGCATACACCAGACCAATAATTATTTTATATAAACTTTGTCTTAACATAAAAAGGACCAAACATATGATTTAAAACACTTGTGAAAAATATTATTAAGAAGAATCAGGGTCTGGGGAAGGTTCTGATACAGTTCCCAATAGTTACTTCCTGCAGAGAATGCAGCTTTCCTGGTATCCCTCTTTCTGGGTATATACAGGCTTCTCACATGAAAGATCGTATTATTCTTGCCTTCTCAGAGCAATTTCTGTTAATAATGAGAGGATAATCACTTGTGTTTCACAATCTGCTGCCTTATATGTATCTGGTTGCCATTTTGAAATTCTGTTTGGTTGACTGTGATAGGTCCTGGATGTTCTGAGTAGGCCTGTGAAATTGTCACATCTTGGGGACTACATCCATCTTGTTTCTTGTTTGAGACAAAATGATTTCTGGCAAATGTGTCCTTTTTAGAAATATTGGTCACTTCATAAAAGATAGATTGTTCTGTTGATAAGCCTGTAAAACCCCACATGACTGAGTAGAAGTGAAATTCAGGTATCTTTTTGACAAAGGGATCAACTACACTATTCCATCTCAGCCAGAGCCTAGTAAAGGAACTGTCAGTGGTGAACTGAAGAAATGGTAGAATTGGGGCAAAATAATTACTGGTTAATCCAGATCAATGTAAGTTCCTATAGAATCATTTGCATTGTCCCTATGTACAGAAGGGAAAAAATCCTGCTGTGACGGATAAATATATATAATTCCCCAGCATTTACTATTGGTTTGGTAAACATTAGTTTTCTTCTTTACTATAAAATGAATGTCATTTTCTATTTGCTCAGACCAGAGAGCAGTGGCAGTCTGGAGTTTCCTATATGCATAACACTTGTGAGAAGAATGAGTGAATGAAGCCTCGCCTCTCACCTCACAGAATCTATTGTCTTTGGATGAGGCACAAAAGCAAACACACTGGAAGATTATGTGGAGTAAGTGCTAAGGAGAGGGTCCTCATGGTCATGTTTAAGGACTGGGTATGTATAATTAATTTGAGCCAGGAAAATTGAAAAGCATTTGTTGAAGAGATGTTAATTGAACTGTGCTTTGCGTAATGCTTACAAACAACAGGTGGGCTGAGAACAATATGAATCAAGATTTGCTGGTGGAAAATTGCAAAGTTTTCCATGCCAAGAATGAACAGAATTTTGTTGTGGTAGCTTTATATACCTGGTTATAACCGAAACAAAAATTAAAGGAAAGTAATTTGTTGGCCTGTGTGGGGAATGTGTTATTAAGACAAATGTAACGGTGAGGTAATAGCATAATAGGCAATTTGTATGCAACTGTAAATCCCCAGTTTTATCAAAAAATTACAGCAGATCTTAAGAGAGGATGACTCTCCAGGTTGAATTTTTCTGCCTTGTTTTGTGTAGAAAGTTGCTTTCTTCAATAGAGAAAGCCTTAGTGTCCAAACTTGATGACATGAAAGAGCAAGATTTTTTATCACGAAAAATACCCAAGTAAAGAGGTTAGAACGGATAATTCCTTATGGTGACACACAAGGCAGCAATGGCTAATGTTGTCTCTGTGTGTGCTATATTGCAGGATATAACTTGTGCTTGACACTTGCTCCATGTTCAGGAAGAATCACTGCAGAGAATGCATTGAAAATATTGTTTTCTACATCAGCACCATGAGAAACTAAAACAGTGTCTTGTCAGGTCAGAGATGAGGCATGGGTTACTGAGCTCTTTGTCAATGTTCTTACTTGTGGTTCTCCTGATAAAGTACAGTGTTTGAGAGAGAATGATTGTCTTATGGTCTGTCTGGGAATTGCAGATTGAAGACCAGTTTCACAGAGGTGCAACATACTCCCATCCCAAGACTAAACATCAAGCTTTGACATATGGTACTTACTAAGTGTGCACGCAGGGTTTCACACCATCATGATCTGAAAGAGCTGAAAATCATGTGTAATTCTGTAACTTGTTAAAAAACTTAACACTAAAAAACTAATTGGATATGTTTCTCTCACCACCTCCTCTAACCATGGCATGAATGTTGAGGTCAGAGATCAACTTTTATTAGTTAACTTTCTCCTTCTACTAAGCAAATCCCAAGACTGAACTCAGGTTATCCGACTTAGCTACACGTGCCTTTACCCACTAAGCCATCTCACAAGCCTCAATTCAATATATTTTTGTGTGAACAAACATTCACAACTTCCTGAGATACAATATTTAGTGTAAATTTACCATGGTGACTGTATGATTAACCTTTATATGGGTGCAGAGGAGTTGGGTGGTCAATTGAATATTAGCATATTAATTCCAAATCTTACATTTATCTCACTGTGAACTCCCTAGTCACACTATATCACTTTGATATATTAACAATTACAATAATTAAGAATATTGATACTTATTTGCTTATGTTTGCAATTGTATAAGCACAGTAGAGTGTAAGATTTTATATATAAGATTATTGCTGATCATTATTATGACCAGCCAACTCTATACTAAGAATAATTAGTACTTAATATAAAACTACAGTGCATAGTGTTGAATAAAAAATTAAATGCTCCTGTTTCTCACTTACTAAGTTTGACCAATTTTTTATGAATATTGTTATCCAAATCATTTTTTTCAAAAAATCTTTTGAGAGATGTGAGTTACAAGATCCTGTCATATCAATTTCCTTTCTTTGTTCATCTCAGTGAAATTTCTACTGATATAAAAAAGCCCCCCAAACCACTCATCAAGAGTGAGATGATGCAGTGGAAAGGTGAATAATTCACTGCAAGAATATTTAGCATGTGAGTAATGTAGAGTGAGCGTATGTGAAGTCATAGGACAAGAGGAGTCACTCACAAAAGCTGTTCTGGATACCCTGACTTAGGCCACTGCTGGTGCTGTTTGCTGAACACAAGGGTTGTGGAACCTGCGAGGTCAGCCATTTATTACTAGAGTAAAGAAACATATTAGCCCAATTGAGGCTTTTCTTCCTTGTTTTGTCTCCAGAATTGCTGAAATTCAGATGTGTACCAATAGTCAAGGTATCTATTCTGAAACCAGAATGTTACTAAAATCCCAAGGATTGTAATTACCATGAAAAAAACTATCCTATAAGTTCTAAAGAACTGAAAAATTGGGGATAACCCAGAGCCCAGAATTCTGGTAGAGACAATTCTTCTCCAGTTTTCCTATCACTCCATGTAGGAAACAGCTATGGAATAATTCCTAGCAATGAATTAATCTCCAACCACCTTTCCTCTCCTTCCTTAACACAGCCAAGGAGCAGTAATTGGGCATTTGTAGCAGGGGACAAAGATGTGAAAGCTTTAGGAAGCAGGCAATTTTATTCATATGGATCATTTTGGATAAGAACTCTGAGAAAATCATGAACTTCCTAGAAACATTGCATAGTGCAAAGAAAGCATGGGAAGCTGTAGGCATAAAATTAGTTATATTTTTTCATTCTAATACACCTGGAGATGGTTCATAAGTGAGAACAACAGCATTCTAAGTGAACAGGGATGGAGGATTTTCAATAACTAACCTTGTATACTGCTTTCCATCTCTGCTGAGATATTTGTTCCTTAGAGCAAAAATGCACTGCCACAAGTGATGTTTGCCAAGTGCATATCTCACTATAAAGGGAGGCTCGGGCTTAGGGCGTGAGGGCTGACATAGTGAGCTCAAGTTATTGCTCAGAGCAACTTCATAGCAGGGCATGATACTAAGAGGAGATGGAGAAGAGATGAAACAAGGTGGTATGTGTTTCTCATGTCCCCACATATGTATTTGGAAGAATAGATGCATGCTCAAGATTTCTAACTTCTTCTTGTAAGTGACTGTTCAGATAGTGTCATCTAAAAGAAGCCTGAATCAGTCAGTAATCCACTTTACTCATGCTGTGAACATTTGATGAGTTCAAACTATTGTTCAGGAACTCTCCTAAGCACTACAAATAGAAGAAAGCCAGCTGTTTGTCTTTATGTGTTTGGTTGAATTCATACGAAGAAAAGAAGTAGGAACAAAGGTATTTAAACTAAATTCCTAGGTTCAAAAGAAATAAAAGCTAGGCAGTCTGGCAGGAAAATTGTTGCTTTTACACACAGACACACACACACACATGTGCATACACACACACATGCATTTGCAGACACATGCTCACACAAACATATATCAGAGAAATCCCACTGACCATTCTGATAAGTTAATACCATACACAACACTTCTAAGATAATGTTATTACATATAATGTTTTATTAATTTTCTAAAATGTTCATATATACATACATTGTATTTTGATCATATTCACTACCCACACAAACATCTTCAAAGATTCTAAATCCCACACCCTCCAAACTTGAAATTAGACAGTTAATATTACAGCACTGAAGAAAGATAGGCTCAAGAGCCCTCATCACTAGCTGAGGAGTTATTGATCACTGGTAGCTGCTAAGGAAGGTAAAGTCAGTTTACCTTAGGTTGTGGTTCCTGGTACTTCAAGTTCCAAAGGATGACCCTGAACTCATGCATATATATGCAACCACATATATATAGCCTAGATTTAACTCAATAGATTATTTCTATAGATTTCGTTTTAAAATATTTATTTATTCATTGTGTGTCCATGGGAATATGTGTCATAATTAACACCTGTATCACTTCCATCACATCTATACTATATGAATAATGCTCCAATGATCATAAAAGTGCACATATCATTTCATCTCAAATGAAGAGCTTAAAATCAATAGATTTCAACTTGCTGAATGTTGTCACCAACTTAAATATGTTTTCTTTCATTTACTGATGTTGTTCTTTAGTATTTCATATATGTATGAAAACATTCTGATTATTTCCAGCTTCCTCTTATCTTCTTCCCATATCTGTGACCCACTCCTCTCTACTAACTTTCCTGGATTGGTGACTTCTAGTTTTGTGACCTGGAGTTTATTCATCGTCCTCAGTGTAAACACTGGATAAGAACTTTCCACTGGAGCTTTGTGTTATCAACAGTGAGTACACAATAAAAGCTGGTGACAAGCTCCCTTCAGCATAGCAAGAATATGTAATAGTTCAATGATGAAGAAATAATCACAAGATTCCTGACCCCATCTATACCTGATCAGTGACAGGCTTATTCTTGAACAGATGCAGTGCATGCATCCACAGCTACAGCAGAGTCATCTTTGCAATGGCTTTGTCTTTCCCAGAAGTTAGCCTTTCACAGCCTTTCTACCTACTGGCTCTTACAGTCTTTCCACCTCTTCTTTCACTGTGTTTCCTGAGATTTTTGAGGGAATGGTCTAAATGACTGCTTGAGAAACAAGCACTGAGCTATCATTTATCCTGAAGACTGTGTGTACCTATGAGTACATTCATCACCATTCAATGGGAAGTGAGGCTTCTTTGAATAAGGCTGCATTAAACATTTGTTTAAAGGTATAAACATAAATATTTATACGGCAGTTTGACACTATGACAATTTAGCTAATCAGTAGGATAGTATACATTTTCCAATTGAAGCCTATGGTTTCCCCTGGCCATGGGGTTTTGACCAGGTCTATAGTCCAAGAAATAGGTTTTTCACCCCCTGTAGAGCAAGACTCAAATCTAATCTGAGTGTTCCATTACCCACGTAAAAATAGTTTCACTATTTTATCTACTGGACATGCTTTGCCTGACAAGTTAGTCTTATAGTTGTGTTCATAGCTGGGTAAAATTACTGATACCCCTGTACCCAGCTGTCTGCATGGAGTCTGTATCATTTATAATTTCCATGGAAGTGATAAACATCATCACAGAAAGAAATTTGGGAATGAAGGGGTTTATTTCATCTTACAACTCTCAGGTCACATTCCATAGCTGAGAGAAGTCAAAAATTCAAGTAAGAAAACTGGAGACAAAACCATGAACAGAAACCATGAAGGAGTGCTGTTTACTGGCTTGTTCCTCATCTATCTTTTAGACTTATTTCTTATAAGTGAAGACTACTTACCCAAGGTTGGATCACCTACAATAGACTGAACCTCCCCATGCCAATCTTTAATGAAGAAAGTGTTCAACAGACACACTTATAGGCCAATGTTATGCAGACATTTTCCCATTTGAAAGTTCCTCCTTCCAAATGACTGTAGCTTGTGTCAAGCTGAAATAAAATTAACTGAACCAGCATGTTTTGGGATTATGAAAACCAGCAGGGAGGAAGATCACAGCTCAGTTACAGTTTGATTTCTACCTATCATTTATGGTGTATTTCAATAAATGGGGTTTAGTTCTCTTGGACAACTTGGAGAAATGGCCAGAGTTTATATGGTTTTGGTATCCTCAAAGAATTTACTGACTAGTCACTCACTAAGGAAGTATCTCATCACCCATACTGGGGTTTTTTCTATGGCTTTTAGTAGTAGCTTTTCTAGCCATGCAGGTATCTCCATTCCTTTCTAAATATATTACATTATATTTTAGTTGGTCACATAATAGTAGGTTTCTATACGAATTATTTGAAATCAGTCCCTGCTACTATGGGCCCATATCGTCCCTATTCCTCAAACCTTCCCTTCTTAAATCTTTGTATCCCTAGTATTTCCTCTCTCTGCCTTAATAGAACTTAAGTTCTACTACCATCTACCATTAAGGCATCCCCTCCAAATTGTCTCTTTCTAGTTCCCTAGCTTCCATTAATGGGAGCAAATACCTTTATTATGTTTTATAACATAAAAGTGGATCTGTAGTATTGGCACAAGTCAGAGTCTGGAGGATTCTGTGGTTGCAGTTGTTGCTTACTAATTTGCCCATACAGAACTTTACTTAGGACAATCTTCTGCTGGCAGTCTATAGAAAAGGCATGCGAGAAGAAATCTTGCTTTCTTTACCTGCTTTCTCTCACTCTTACTGGCAAATCTATCTATTCCTTATCATTAGTGATTATTTCTTTGGAATCCTTGCCACTGTTCATTTTTGAATTGGCTGAACTACAGCCTGTAAGCCATTCTAATAAATATTCTGGTGTGTGTGTGTGTGTGTGTGTGTGTGTGTGTGTGTGTGTGTGAGTCTGTGTGTCTGTGTGTCTGTCTGTCTGTCTCTGTCTATTGAAAGGATCCAGGCAAATTAATCTGGTCCAATCCCCCTTGAAAACCTCATGCATCTCTTCACCACAGAGATAAGGCCTGATGAAATCAAAAGACTTTCAAATAAATAACAAGGTTATGAAGTTAATATAGAAATCCAGCTTATGAAAGATTAAAAACAAAGAAACAGAGAGATCCTATGGAAAACAAAAAAGGATAGGGAATAAAGGAGAGAGAAAAACAGACACACATATGCATACAGGAGAGAGAGAGAGAGAGAAAGAGAAAGAGAGAGAGAGAGGTTCTTTTCATTTTTAGCTGGTGAGTCCTGACCATGAGTGGAAAGAAGGCATGAGGGAGGGCAGATGAGCAGTGGACTTGCTTTCAGTCATCTAAAGAAGAGGAATTAATGTTAATTTGTACACACATGTTCCTTTTAGAACTCAAAGGCAATTCAGTAAATATGAGAGAGACAAGGCACCTCTACTCTGAAAGTAAATCTAGTGTTCATATTTTACAATATGCTACATGAAGACACAGTGAAGCATGGACTAACTTTGCCCGAATAAGCAACAGTAGTAAGTCAAACAACAGAAGAAAGATGGGTTTGAGGTGAGGCAGGCAGGGCTTTACATAGTTTTCTGGTTTTGGTATGTGGGAATAAACAGCACACTTCAGAAAAAGTGGTGCATATAATTTGCAAATGGAAAAAGAAGATAAATCATTTGAAATGTTGGGTCTGTTGTGAGTAGAGAGCCATCACACTTTGAGAAACATTTCCTGAGGCTTCAATTTAGCAGACTGCAGAGATGAATGTGCAGGGGGATTCATCTCTGTTATGTTAATCAAAGCAATGGAAGGAAACTAAATGTTCATCGACACTAGATACATTATACAAAGGGTGGTGATTCATGACCCATGACACTCTGCCGCCTGTGCAAAATTCAATGCATATTTGTGGTTTTTTGCACCCACTTGGAAAGTTGCCCATAACATATTTTTTTTTTTTTTGCTAGAAAAGCAGCAGAATGATATTCCCTATAATTTAAAATAAATTCTGTGTTTTTCAGAGGGGAAAAAAGACCAAGAGAACAAGCTTTTTTAAGGAAGAGATATCAATAGATTTTTGAAGACAAGTACTCAGGTTAGATGGGCCAAAAGCTTAAAATCCATTGTTGATGCTTTGTAGGGAGTTCGATGTTTGACAACTGATAATTATGCATCCACACAGATACTCATGTTTTTCCTGTACTGGTATAGATTCTGTTATGCTCCCTCAAGCTCTGAAATAGTCATACACTTCAAGTGTTGATGTTTGTGTCCTAATCAAAGCAGTAGGAAATTTGGAGATTTCTTTTACAAGAGGTCATGAAGTCAGTGTGGCATGATGGAGGCTTTATCCTTCTATGAATAAATAATTTGATGCTGTCTTCTCTACCATTGCATGTGCATACAACACTGGAAGAACTCAATCTCCTGCAAGGTAGCTGGGGAAGGTGGCTAACGGTTTGCCAAGCCTGCTTCCCCTTTCATCTATGACATTTCAGCTCCAAAGCCAATTAAAATAAACCAATGCTGCTTCAGCTCCCTGTGCCACCATTTTCTTATGGTAGGCCAAGCTGACTAAGAAATGTAAATACATATTCAGTGTAGTATACCTACGGTATGGCTGTGAAGTATGCCTAGGATTCTTGTTTCATTTCTTAGTTCCCAACTAGTCATCCTGTTTGGAAGGGTGCAGAAAGCCCTAGAAAAGAAAGCCTGCCTGGAGGAGTTGTGTTCCCAAGGAGAAGGCCTTGAGGATTATCATGGTCTAACCTCTCTAGGTAACCTAATGCTTGCCATGCATTCTCTCCCATGACAAACTCTAGACCTTTTCTACATGACCCAAAATAAAACCATTCTCCTTTAAGTTGCTTCTTGTCAGGAATTTAGTGACAGCAACCACAGTAGTAGCCACTACATTATATAAAATTTATCCCCAGTATCACAGCATATTAACCATTAGTTCACCGTTTCAGTAGGTCAGTGATTCAGAAAGTGAGCTGGGTGGTTCTCAGTCAAGACACCTTTCTATTTGGGTAATAGATACAGCATTTTCAGGGCCTCAGCTGTGATATTCCTCTGAACATAGCTGGCTCTGGAGACTTCAGTTACTTACCAGACAATCAGCTCTTTCTAAAGCATAGTGCCTCTCCTCAGGAAGTCTGTTTTCTTTCTACATGTAGTCATGTTTCTTATTATCTTTTTCTGCAAAACACTCTGCCTAAAAGTATTATAAAAGCTCAAACACATCCCAGTTTATTTGAGATAAGTATCAAAGGTATAGAATGGTGATTTAATAGGCAAATACTGAAATAGTCGTAACAGCCAGCCAATGAACATGCCTATTTCTTTACATATTTAACATTTTCCCTCCTTTCCTGTTAATTTTGCTTTCATTTATTTGATTACAGAGTTTAGTATTAGTTCATTTGATTACAGAGTATGTTGGATTTTCTCTTATGTTTTCAAGTACGAATTGCACTTAGTGACCACTATCACTTCATTTACCCTTGTCTTTAGCTCGGGGCAACCATTATTCTCCTCTCTATTTGTATAAAGGCAAAACTACTTTATTGTGTTCCTAAAATAAGATCCAGCGGTATTTGTTGTCCATGTCTTGTTTATCTTACTTCAATGGCTATCATTTTATTTATTTTGCACATTTCAGTATCCCCTGAAGTACAATGAATATACCTGATCTGGAGTACAATAAATGTACCTGATCTGGAGTACAGTGAATGTACCTGATCTGGAGTACA
>JADRCH010000051.1:282289-539942 GCA_019843965.1 Rhynchomys soricoides | reverse complement strand
CTGATCTGGAGTATGATTATCTTTATAAGACTCTATCATCTCTGATGCTAAACATTGATAGAATATGTAATTTTTCTAGTTTATGCTGGAATTTTTTGGGTTATTTTATTTATTTACATTTCAAATGTTATCCCACTTCCTAGATTCCTCTCCACAAGGCCCTTATCCTCTACTCCCTCCCCCTGCCTCTATGAGGCTTATCCTCCCAACCACTCCTGCCTCAGGGGCCTAGGGTTCCCCTATCCTGGGTCATCAAGCCTCCATAGGACCAAGGGGCTCTTATCCCAGTGATGCCACATAAGGCAGGCAATCCTGTGCTACATATCTATCTAGAGCCATGAGCACCCCCTGTGCACTCTTTTGTTGTTGGTTTAGTCCCTGGGAACTTTGAGGGTCTGGTTGGTTGATATTGTTATTCTTCCTATGAGGTTGCAAATGCCCTCAGCTCTTACAGTCCTTGCACTATGCTGCAATTTTTAAGAGTTAAATTTGGAATTTTTTAAAATATTTGCATCCCTTTTTTTCTTATTTATATAGCAGGGTCTCATTATCCCATGGTGACCTCAAACTCACTGTGTCATTGAGGATGAGTTAGCATTCTTGCCTCCATTTCTCATATATTAGGTTTTGAGTGCCTGATGCCATGTGTGACTAATTCACAGATTTGATTTCTTTTTTCCTCTCTTTGTGACTTCCAACTAATTTCTGTTACCATTCTAAATAGCAGCCATTCTGTATTTCATAACTAATGCTGGCACCTGAGCTCTTTAGACATACTCATTTTTTCTTGTTGTAAATCAGAGCAACTGTATTTATTCCTTTGCTTCTTGTTAATGATTATGACCAATTTGTCTATTTCACAATTTTCAATTGAGAGATTATTTTGTCCATAGTAATCAGTAGAAAATAAACAATGTATGTACTTGAGAAAGACTAATTTATTCTGGGTATGTAACTCAACAAGTAGAATGCAGGCTTAGTGTGAATGAAGCATTAGGTATCATCCTTAGTAGAACATACATAAGGTGTGGTGGTTTATACCTGTAATCTCAGCACTCTTGACATAGAGGCAGGATGTCATAACTTTAAAATTACCCTCAGCTACATAGTTAGTGACTACCCTGAGATAAATAGGAACCTATTTTATAAACAAATACATTTCAAGATACATAATATAATTACTAAGATAATAACCACACAAAATTCCATGCCATTACAAAAAAACAATCCAAATGAAAAGACAAATACTCTAATATGAAAGAATCTTTCTTATCAAATAACATACTGTTAATATTTAACAAGTCCACAAACACACACACATATACACACACACATGTGTGTGTATACATATATATTTCAAATTTTATTGATCTCCACATATATAATAATTGTAGGAGATACAAGTGAGTTAAATATTCCAGAATTTGAAATAGATGTATGACAGTTTGATTTCTAACATTGAGTTAGATTCACATATATGAATAATATTCTTGCCAAAAAAACCTTAGCTCCTATAAAAATTATCTTAGCAACATGGTTTATAGGATATTTTTTGGTAATTTCAAACTATAAAAAATCATTAATCATCAAATAAAATAAATAAATTCAACAGTTATAAGACCACAAGTAATGGCAATAAAACAAAGGTCAAAAAGAAAAGAGAGGGATAAATAAATGTAGAAGGCAAAAACACTGACATAGCAACCAGATATCTTTAGGAAGAGCCAGGGAACAATTCTGAGGTCATTGAATTAAGTTGGGAGTTAGCAAGAAAGACAAGTGCTTCTGGTGGATGTCCACATTTTAAGTCCAACAGGAAAAAAAAAAAATAGAGGGGATCGGTACGATCAGATTTTTTTATATGCATGTATGGAGATGTTAGATGAAACCTCTTACTTAATATGATTAGTGTAGTTTTTATTAAAAAGCAAACTAGGGACTGGATAGATGTCTTGTTAATTAAGAACACTTGCTGCTCTTCCAGACGACCTATGTTTGATTCCCAACACCCATATGACAGTTTAAAGCGATTTGTAACTCCAGTCCCATGAGATCTGACTCGCTTTTCAGGACTCCACAGTCACCAAGCACACAAGTGTAGCACAGATACAATATATATAAATTGAAAACACACTTAAAAAATAAAATTTAAAATTATTTTAAAAGCCAATTATATTTTACAAGTAAGAAATAAAAGCTGCTAAATAAATACTCCTTTAGTGGTTTCATGAAAAATACTAAATGAAATTATAATTATTTAAGCAACAATACAGCAAGTTAAGCAAAGGAACTGGAATAATGTGGGCAGACTACATGACAATATGTGTAAACTGAGAAATTCTTGAAATTAAGAATTGAGAGTACTGTTAAACGACAATCAAAAAGGTTTTTACATTTTTAGAAACAATATAAAAAAAAACATATCAAGTACAGGAAGACAATAGCAAGATATATAGAGCAGCATTTCTCTGCTAGCAAGAAAATTCCAGACATTTAATTTGGAAAATATTTACAGCAACAAATATGAAGGTGCTACACCAAAGTGTAGTCCTAAGCGTGTGTTCAGGATAATATGAAACTAATGTACTAGAGATGACTGCGAATAATGTCATTTCATTTTAGTAAATCACAAACCCAGAAAGATAAACGATATATTAATTGTGAGACCTAGTGATTTTTAAATTGGTCTTAAATTAAATATAGATTACTTCATGAAAAGTTAATATACTAAAAAAGACATATAAGTAAATATGATTGTTATACTTGAAAAAATATTGCATATATAAGTAGCAAATAGTCAACAACATACATTAATTTTGGTCATTAGACAGAGGTAAAATTAAAAAGAATTCAAACAGAAGAGAAAACAGCTGTTACTAAAATTGAGATCTGCTTTAAATGCTCAGGGAAGATCGCTATGTCTAAAGACAGCCATAACTGCTGTATAACCACTCTTGGACTGCAGTAAACCTCCCAGCTGATTTAACTAGCCATAACATGAGAGCAAAGATAAGCTCAATGGTATTTAAATTGGTTCAGAGCTTCTCATGAATCATGTGCTACTTAATACTGAATCTCAACATATAAAAGGTAAATGGGGATTTCTCAATTTACTGAATGGATAAATCTTGCTTTTTGTAGCAATTATACTATGCTTGGCCCAGTTTTAGGTGCTGATTTTAGAAGAAAATATAAGTAAATATCATCTGACATATACTGTAGTTCGCAGACATAGTTATACAAAATTAATTAAATGTAAATAATTTGATACACAAATTATGATTCCAGGAAGCAGGTTTTAATGTAATGTTTTAAATGGTATGTCATCATTATTTTATTTAGAAATGTAAGAATTGATTTAAAGTTAAATGTTTAAATAAAGCCAAATTAATAAGTCTCTGAAAAATATAATTATAACAGTAGAGATTAAAATAGCCTTGTACAAAATTCCCTCTCTATTATTGATTAAATATAGGATTGTGATTATTTTTGGAATATAATTATTCTTAATAGAATCATTATTCTTAGCTTGAACCAACCCACATAAGGAATATGAAAAGGAAGTCTAATAAGATCCTGAGCAAAATATCCGCTGTTAGGTATCCTATTTCTGAACATAAGAAACCATTGATAAGTGTGAAAAATTTATGATAACTGTCAAAGGGATGGGAGAAATTAAAATTACCATGACAGACAGGGAAATGATTGAGGTAAGTTAGTGAGATTATTGAGTCCTCATTAAATGTACCTGGATAGGAGCAGTAAGACGTACAGTAGTTTAGATGTGGAAAGTGAATATGATTTACATCAGTCAAGCTTTCCAGATAAATGAAATGTCAATTGTGAATATACTGAATTCCTTCTCATTTTAGTTAATGATCGTTTTGAACTTTTCTTCTTTCATTTTAATGAAAAATAAATGGACTGTGTATACCCCGGAAGATACAAACAGAGAATATTCAGAGTGAGTGACAACAAGCCTTAGAAGCATTAAAACTGTTATAAAGCCACTTTAATTAAGCCAAGGCACACAAAATACAAGAGCTATTGTGATGGTTTGGATGTGGTTGGCCCAGACAGTGGTACTACTAGAAAGTGTAGCCCTGTTGGAGTAGGGGTGGCCTTGTGGAAGGAAGTGTGTCACTGTAGGGATGGGTTTGGAGACTTGGAGACTCTCCTCCCACATGGGAGCCAGTCTTCTGTTTGACTTCAAAGCATGATGTGGAACTCTCAGCTCCTCCAGAACTATTACTGCCTGGAAGCTGACACGCTTCTTACCTTGATGATAGTGGATGTCTGAACCTGTAAGCTAGCCGTAATTCAATGTAGTCCTTTTTAAGTGTTGCCTTGGTCATGGTGTCTCTTCACAGCAATGGAAACCCTAATTAAAATCATGAAGCATTCCATATTTTTTGTGGATGCCAAGAAGTGCATGCTGACAGGAGCCTGATATAGCTGTCTCCTGAGAGGCTCTGCCAGAACCTGACAAGTACAGAGGTGGATACTCACAGCCAACCAATCGACTGAGCACAGGCTCCCCAACGGAGAAGTTAGAGGAATAAAGGAGCTGAAGGGGTTTGCAACCCCATAGAAAGATCAACAATATCAACCAACCAGAACCCACAGAGCTCCCGGGGACTAAACCACCAACCAAAGAGTATACATGGAGGGATCCGTGGTTCCAGCTGCATATGTAGCAGAGGATGGCCTTGTCCGGCATCAATAAGAGGAGAGGCACTTGGTCCTGTGAAGGTTCGATGCCCTATTGTAGAGGAATGTCAGGGCAGAGAGGCGGGAGTGGTTGGGTGGGTGAGGGAATACCCTCATAGAAGCAGGGGGAGGGGAATGGGATAGGGGGTTTCTGGGTGGGGAGGGACTGGGGAAGGGGATAATATTTGAAATGTAAATAAAGAAAATATACAATAAAAATAAGACCTATATAATTTATCTGTGACTTAAATAAGATCTAAAACAGCTGATTGACTCATGCAAGTGCCTTAGCACCTGAGAGGAATTTAATTTTAAATTTATTTATTTGTACGGTTTTTACATTTATTTTATTTTATGAGTATTTTACCTACATGCATATATATGTATCATGTATGTTCCCAATGCCTGTGGAAGCCAGAAGGGAGTTTCAAATCCTGTGGAACTTGAATTATAAATGAACTATCCCTACAGCATTTTGGGGAAATAAAATTAAAAAAAAACATAGTCTCCCAAATTCAAACAGCAACAAGAAAAAAATTTCCAATTGAAAAGGAAGCATCAATGGACAAAAGCTACCAGAAGTAATCAAAGAAATAAATAAAGACCAGAAAAAAATGTGATTTATGTTTTTCTTACTATGAAAATATTATAAAGACATCGACTTCTACAACTAATCAAGTTGTTTTAAATATTCATGTTATGTTTACATCTTTAAAAGTAGTATTTCATGTAATAAAGAAAAACACTTAACTTTCATTTGACATTATTAAAGGTTTGACAAATAGCTATGAGGAGGAATAAAAGATGAATAAGAACTCAAAGGAAGTATACAATAAAATAATTTATTAATTAAACAGGAATAAGATGTGAAGGCAGCTCATAGGTGATGCTCTTGCTACACTGTCAATGTCATAGGATTGAGAATCATTATAGAAACAAATTCCTGGGTATGTCTATACGGGATTTCCTAAAAGAGTTCCATCGATGTGAGATAAGGTGGTACCATCCCATGGATCACATTCTGGATGGCATTTCCAAAAAGGCTGAGTGCCAGCATTCATTGCTCTCCGCTTCTGGACTGCAGAAGCAGTGTGCCATGATACAACTACTCCAAATACCTTGTCATCCCTGCTATGATGGACCACATTTCCTGTAACTGTAACCCAAGGTAAATGAGTCCTCCTTATGTATCTTTTTGCCAAATATTGGATGCCAGCAACAAAAAAGTTAACTAATCTACTAACAATTTGTGAGAACATTGAGTCAATCCTAAGTCTCACAAAAAAAAAAAAAACCAAAAAACAAAAAACAAAAGCTCTCATTTTTAAAATTGCTTTTGAGATTGTAATCTAATCAGAACATTTCTCCTCCCCTTTCCTATCTTTAAACCCTTCCAATTCTCCTTCAAATTTATGGCCTCTTTTTCCATCAATTGCTATTGTATCACATATGTACTTACATATATATGTATATGTTTCCAAATGTAACCTTATGAGAACTTATAATGTTATTTACATGTATGTTCTCAAGGCTTGCTCTTTGGCACCGGACAATCAATTGATGAGCTATTTACTGGGGAAGCTCATTTCCACTCCCAGATTTACTCATCTGCCTGTAGTTCTTTGTGTGGGATTCACAGCCTTCCATTTATCCTGTTTAATTCACATGTGAGAGAAGTCATGTTGAGGAGACATTATGTGTGTACTTCTGATGTTACTTATTAGGATTCACAACCTCACAGAAAAGTCCCTTATCCTTTGACTCTTACAGTCTTTCTCTCTTCTTCCCCAATGTTCCATAGATGAGTTTTGTTGTTGTTGTTGCTTTTGTTTTGGGGTTGTTTTTTTTTTGTTTGTTTTTTTAGATGGATCTATTGAGAATGGGTTCCATAACTCGGTATTTTGATTAGTTAGGTTTTCTATCTCTGTCTGTGTCTATTGCAGAGATATCTCTTCGATGATAGTTGACGACTACACTTATCTATTATTATTATTATTATTATTATTAATTGTTATTATTATTATATTGTTAGTACATTATTATTATATTTGTGTCTTTGCACTATGTGCACCCTTGTGTGTGTACATGTGCCTGTGTGTGTGAGTGCATGCTTCTACAGAAGCCTATGGTTTCCTCTATTGCTTCTCACTTAATATTTTGAGGCAGCATATGTCTGAACCCAGATCTTCCTATAATATTGACTTGCCAGTGAGGTCCTATAATCCTCCTTCCTCCTTCTGCCACCCAGAACTGATTTTCCAGGAGTATGAATACATACTTGCCTTCTGATGTGGGTTCCACAGAAACTCAGAGCCTTGTGCTAGGAGAGTAGTTTATTCATTGAACTTCTTTGATATTATTGCCTACCACTTAAAAGTGAAATGTTTAAAATGATAAGTTGATTTATAAATAGTATAAATAGAAAATGAAGCTGCATTGAGATGCTGATTTCTTATCTAGTATCAAAAGATAAGTCATTCAGCCTATTGATCACTATCTGGAAAGTAAACACTCTTGCCAGTATTGTTAGGAGTGAAAATTGGTACAATCCTGGCAGAAAATTTTAAAATTATGTGAAATTAACCTATGAAGAACACTTCTGAAGCAATAGTTTCAGTCCGGACATTGATTCTGCACATATGCTCTGAACTACTGCTAGATACATAAGGCTATTTAATGTAACGATACTGTCATTAACAAAAAGAGTGAAAATCCTCTGTGAGCCCATAAGTACATGAAATAAATAAACCACAGTGTTTATTAAAATATAAGAAAAAAATTTTATATCATACTAGTTTCAAAGGAAAAATGACTGCATGGTACAACATATTTTGTTTTGTTGTGTTAATTATTATAATTTTGTATATGTTCTTATTTTGGTTTTCCAACATATGGGCTTATATTAAGTTGACATAAAATAAACTGAAATAAATAGTCCAGTTATCTTCATGAGGAGCAAAGTGATAATTGTTAATAAGCCTCAAAGGATATGAGTATCCCCCCTTAGATCATAGTTCCAATGTCCAATGATCGTCAACCTACAAACATGAGTCTTTGTGAGGGACTAACTACAGTATGGCTTTTGTGAGAATGATAGCTACTGAGGCTGCAAAGCACTTTGGGAAACTTGAGGCACATGCTACCGCTTTCTTCTGTCACTACACTACTAGAAAAAGAAAATCAAAAATACTTCTCAGCCAAATGAGAAGCTGGTTATTTAATAAGTGTTATTTTTCAAGGAATATCGAGGAAACTAAAATGACTTTTTAATAAGATAGTTCTTGCTGGTAGAAAATTATGTATTTAGGGGACTTTTTTAGAACACAAATTTACTGTGCCCAGTAGAGCAGAATAGCACTTATGATTTGCATTCTCTGTATGGAAAATATACATTTGCACAAATGAATGTTTACAAGGACAGGATGAAAATGAATATTAGCTACATATTATTCATTACACAGTCACTTTCTCCTATGGCCCACAAATCTGGCTATGGGGAAAAATAGCTCCTTTAACTGGATCTACATGCAATTAGAAATTGGTGAAATGGATATATATTTTTTGTCCTATAAAATACAATTTCTCTTGCCAAATGTAGTGTGAAAAATGAAAAGAAATTGGTTTGAGGGAATTTTTTGTTGCATTTTATACAACAGCATTTCAATAATTAATGTAAGATACTTGCATGCCCAAGGATCACATACACACACACACACACACACACACACACACACACACGAGTGTGAATAAGCAATGGCCCTCAAGAGATGGGATGGAGCCTGGCTGAACCATGGGAAAAGACTAAAGAGCTTCAGGAATTATCTTGTTAACTGTCACAGTAGTGTTTAGCATCTTTGGGGAATAAATAAGACATTACACAGTGATGTTTGTGACCTTTCTCTTTTCTTGAGAGCAGAACAGGAACCCTGAGGTCATTAATATATACTTAGACTGGAAGACCTACGCTTTGCTGGAGTGGTCTGGAGGAACAAGGGAATGAGAGAACTAGACACCAGACGGTTTCTTCAGCAGGCTCTCCTGAAGAAAGACACCTGACCATGATCTTTCTATACTCAGATACTCTTGTTGATGTATGGCTGACATTACATTAGTCACCAGGAAGTCACGAGGATCTTTAGGGTCTATTATTTTCTGAAATATTCTTAAACTGTTAAAAGAAAAAACTCAGAAACATGAAACAAGATAGTTTTTTAAATCATTGTTTGGTGTTTTTGAGAATTCCAACCAATGTGTTTATTATTGATTATAGTTAACTTTTGAGCAATATCTAGCTGATCCAATTTTACAGCAAATTCATTGTCTATAGGGTAGCTTGTTGCCTACAAAATTAAATCCACATTTACTTGAACAGTCTTACAGTATCTAAGTCCTGTCAGATGTCTCTTTCCAATAATAAATGAGTGGTTTGAATTCTCTGAAAACCAAAGTATATCTTACACCTGTGTGCACTGTAATAGAAGGGCTGCCTTCCTATTGTGGTAAACATAGAAGCTTTGGAGTCCTCTCTCAGTGTGATTTTCGATTGCATATTAATATTCAGATCATATCTGGAATTGTCAAATAAACACATTTTGTGTAATGTTCTCACTAAAACAGATATAAATTTGACAAAAAGAAAATAATCAAAACAATCCACCCACCTAAAGTTGAAGCTTGTTAATGAAAGGATGTAAACTAATGAATGAACACTAGGTTTTTATTATATATGGAATGAAATCTGGATCCCTCGAGCTTGATGGACTACTAGAAAACTCCCGGAAGATCTATTCCAGGGCCTGAGTCCCATCCCCTGTCTTTCAAGTGCAATTTACTTTTCCCTGCAACACAGATGGAGTTCAGTGAAGGTTCTCCCTTAATCTTGACAAGTAAGAGTGAATTTTGTTGCTACAGCTGGACAGACATGTGGGAGATAGCAATCTCTCTGAGAATCATTTAAACCAAATTTTCATAAGCTTACAAATGCTATAGGTGGTATGTGCTCTCTATAAAGTATAAACAGTAAAAGAAAGCTTTTGGAGGAAAGCCATTGACTTTGAAGCAGCACCAGTCAATTCAAATTGATGTTATATAAATTTGGTCCTTAACATTTATTTTATTTTTATTTATTCAATGAATAGGTATATGTGAGCATGTGTGTATATGCACATTCATGGCACAGTGTGGTAGATAATCATGGTTTCAACTTTACATACTTGGAAAAATATATCAGATTGGTGTAGCATATGTCTGTTGGGCATTTCATAATTGATGTATAAAGAGATAGCCTGAATTGATCAGTGGCAGCCCTCGACAGATGGTACTACATTGTATAATAAAGGTAATTTAAAGGTTTAGGGTAAAAAGGCCAGTTAAAAGCACTCCTCCATGGTCTCTGCTTCAGTTGTTGTCTCTCAGTCCCTGCCTTGAACTCATGCCTTGGCTTCTTTCAGTGATAGACTTATTGTAAGCTGAAATAAACCAATTCCTTTCTTTGGTTTATGGTGTTTATCACAGCAACAGAGAACAATCTAGAACAGATGGTATGTATATGGATGTCAGAAGTAAATATTTAATAGTTGATTCTCTCCTTAAACTATGCACATTAAAAATGAATCTACTTTAATTTCTGAATCTTACATGCCATAGCATTAGACAGGTGCTATCACCTGCTGAGTCATCTTGTTAGCCCCACCCTTTGGTTCTGAAAATCCATCGACAGGTATCATACAATAATTTGTGCAAAACTAAAACAAGACAAACAGTAATAATAACAAAAGAAAAAAAAAAACCACGAATGCCTATACATGGGTAAACTGCATAAGCAGAAAATCTAACTATAAACTAGCACCTTCTGTTCTCATTTTATATGGTCAAAGTTGACCTTTCTGAACTTATCACAAGATACTAACTGATTAAGTAACAGAGCTAAGGCTTGAGCCCAAGGCTCATAGTATTTTGTTGATATAACTGGACCCTGCAGGATGATTCTTAGGTCTGAAAAGTGTTACAGTCTCTTATGGAACTGTGTGAGTGAGGCAAATGTATTTACTCTCGTATCACGGCATTAGCATAGGATATAATTCTGAAATATTAATTCAACTTCTTAATCTTTCAGGCTATTTTTCATCCCAATTCTGAATATAACTTTTTGATTTAATTCATTTTAATATTATGTGCTTTCTGTGCACTAGACATTCTCAGATGCTAAATTTATATCACCACAGAAAGAAACAGTAAGGCCAAGAACACTCTGAAAGCCTTTGTTTTCTTTCTTTGTAGTGTATCAAGTGTAACGTAGCAATTATCACCTTGTTTACTTCAGAGGATTATTGGTAAACTTAAGAAGATATTAGATGCATGGACAAATGTCTGATATAATTCTACAAGGCTACTATGTGTGTACCTTGTCTAACCTCACCTAACATCATCCTTTATATATTCCATGTTTCTCTATTTACCAACAAAGGCTTTAAGTTCATTAGCCAACAAGATAAATAGAAACTGGATTGACATGAGAAAATGAAATGGTCATTGTTTTACATTTATTTATGAATTAGATTTTTTTAAAAATCAGAATGAACAATTAAAAGATTTTGTTAACCCTATAAACTCCCAGAAATAAGTTAGTTTTCTTAACTAACATTGTATGTAATTCCAGAACAGGAAACAAACATTATGCAATTATTTCTTAGTGGTCATTTATCTTTTCTTGAAGAAGCATGAACAAACACATATCCACAGGTCACTAAAATGGACCCAAAAAATACTCTATCCAAATCAATAACACCTTAGTGTACCAATGACTTTGTTAAGGCGACCTCTATGTACCAATGGCAAACTACTTACAGAATTAGGAATTATTTAACAGAAGTTACATGTATGAACATCTTACCCAGTATGGGTGGCATGTCACTTAATACTAATATAGCTTTGGGAAAAAAGTGTTGTGAATTTCATGAGTTTCAGTAACTTCTGAGACTTCTGAGTCTTATCTTATGATAATTCCTGTGCCTTAGAAATTTTGTTTTCTTCCTGCACCTTAAGAAACATCCCTCTTGGACAAGAATATTTCAAATAAATACACAGCACCTGGAAAGAATTCCAAGCAGAGAATCAGGTACTTACAAAAATGGAAAAAGCTCTGTTAAATGCTAACTCTTCCAAGGGAATTTTAAATGCATCCACCAGAGGGCTGCCACTTCTGACTACACAGGAACCCATAGGAAAGAAACTTACCCCAATGAAAAGGAAATGGAACCTGCTGCAGAAATTCTAGATAAATTTTGAGAGTCAGCAGATTCCCTCGGCTTCAGTTCTATAATCTGAGGAAGCTGGAGAATAATCCTAGTTACTTTTCTATCGCTGTGATAAAACTCATTGAAAAAAAATGCAAGTTAAGGCATAAGTACGGAGAATGTGGCAGCTAGTAGGTAGGTATAGCATTGGATCAGAGGCTTACATATTGAGACGAGAAACACAAAGCAGAGATAGGGAAATCTAGCTAACTTGGAATGGCAAAGACTAACACCAAGCCCAACCCACGTGACATATATCTTCCAACAAGACCTTTTAAACCTTCCTAAACCGTTCCATTAATTTGGGACCAAGTATTCAAATATCTAAGACTATGTGGCTACTGTCATTCAAACACCCACAATATATTTTATTTCATATGTGAATGCTAGTTTCCAACTTTTAGCTTTTGTGTTTAATTTTAAGTATCTATCAAAGTTAGGAAGGTAGAACAGACACATGAGATGGAGAAGACTAAGCAGCCTTAGGCCTGGAGGAGACAGTATAACACATATTATACAAAGATAAAGGAAGAGAATGAGGATAAGGAGAAAGGGGGTGGACTAACCAAGACTGAGAATTACAGAAAAGACTTATATAGACCTGTTTTTGTAAACTAAATAAAATATATAAAAAAATATGAGATTGAATGAAGGCACTCTACATGGATGAATAATATTGCTCCACAAACCTATGTATTATTACATGAAAATTTCAGTTACATATTTGACAAACTCCCATATGAGTTATTAGTTATGTAAATCCTAAAAACACCCCAAGGAAACACAGCCATATTATTGCCATTGCTGTTGGTTGCCTTCTATAGTCAGACATTCAGACTCTATTTTGAAAATACAATGCGCTTTAGTTTCAGAATATGGAGAGTCCAAGCTGTTTCTAACTAAGGTACTTTGTCCCAGCTAATGAGCTTTCAGAATACAAGAAGATTCTATGTAAACCACTGGGAGAAGAAACTCATAAATTGTTTGACCAAGAGGTAAACCCTGCATGCTATAATATTGACTGCCCATAGGAAAAATATCCCACCTTTCTAAGCATGGTATAACAGTCATTGTGTTAACCAACCACCTTACACAGAAGAGAATTTGTACCTGATACTGTAATCCTTGTCAGAATTACAAATCTGAGGAGGTCCAGAGAAAGTAACTACTATAACCATTTTGTTAAAAAAATAGTATCAACCTACCTTGCTACATAATATTTGTGTTAATGGCCAGCAGTCTATGCTGCTTTCAAAATGGGTCAGACAAGCTTCTTTTTACAGTGGGCAGCAGTAACTGCAAGTATTCATAACCGGTCCATGTGTTGAGAATATGTGACTGTTATATGCTCAGCTATAAATGAGATTTGTACATCAACAACAATGACAGCTATTGCCCCAAAAGCAATATGACCAAAGCAGATGTATAATTATAAAAAAAGAGACAAAAAACAGATGGTGGGTAGAAGTGTTGTGAATTCCTGTCTTCTGGGCATGACAGAGTGCTGTGGTTTCCTAGATATGATGAAGTCAGTCGAAGGCAGAGCAGCCCATGAGGCTCCACTAGTAACTAAGGAAATATTGACAATTAATGACTGCTGGGAAACAGAAATTTTTATTTGTTTTGGAATATGGCTGCTGATAACTTCCCATAATACATTGAATGATGCAATACCTATGAACATGTTGCTAGGATTAATTGGACTCAATGGATTACAGTTTTTATAAAGAGAGGACATTAAATGGGAAGATATAAGTATTAAGCAGGATGGGTAGGAGTTAGAGAGGGCATTCAAATTAGATTTAATAAAGATATGTTGTATATATGTAGAAAATTGTCAAATAATATATAAAATATTCTGAAACAATAAATAATTGGAACATAGTGACAGACATTGAAGAATGAACATTGAAAAGTTGCCACTAGAAGACTTCATCTATACCAGTATCAGTGAAGTCTCATCCTCAGGACTATTGTTTAAACTTAAATAAGAAGATTTAATGTCTGATGTGACTCTCCATCATAGCTAGTTTTATAAGTAATCTGTATAGTATCTTTCAGATGTTTTATTTACTCACTGATAGCAAAGGTTTCTTCCAGAAATTTTTGTAGATGTAAAAGAGACACTAGTGCAGAAGGGACATGTAAATCCAAACTTACTCATAAGGAAATGTTATTATTATTGAATGGCATTGACACATGAACCCTGCATACCAGGACAGAAAAGGGAGTTTTACAGAAAAGAGAACAAGGCAAGTCAGGAGTAAGGTGACTGTTTTGGTACTGGTTTTCCTTGGAGCAACAGGAGTAAGGATTGTTAGCTTGCATTGATTGTTGCACTTGAGATCAGAAAACAATGACTCATAACAATGAGCAGGAAAGGGAACCTTGAAGTAACAAACCTGAAGCCACTATGATTTTATAGTGAATCTTTTGTGGTTGTTGTTGTTCTTGAAGTAGATGCATGAGGGAGGTTTTATCTAAATTTTCCAGTTGTAGAACACAATGGTCTAAGAATGTTGAGTTTGATAAAGTCGAATCTTGGAGGAGGGGGTAGAGCCAGATCCATTCAGCATTTATCTGGCATTAAAAACCTGTTCTGAATGTGGGTGTAAATATATGTACTTAAGTTTCAGTGTACCTTGCTAAATGCTCAAAGAGGATTGAGGGAGATAGAACATTTTCTTCAAGGTAGAAAAGGGATAAAGTGATAGGCAGTTTTCTGACTGTGGTAGTAAGTGTTAAATCTACTTCCAAACTCAAATCTGAAGTGGCTGCAATATGGCCCTATGCTGTTAGCCACTTGCTTTGTGTCTTTATTCTTTTGCCTTTTAAAATGGCCTCAAGATAAGAAGCTTAATTGAAGTAATACTAAGAAGACCTGAGAAGAGCACTTACTTGTATATGCTGAACCTTGAAAAAAGGTTTGAAGCTATTCTAAACATAATAAGGAGACTGAATGGTCATTTTCTGTAGTCAAATGGGACTTCCAGTGGATGGTGGATGACATCAGGACCCAGAAAACCTTCAAACAAAAATTTCTCTTGTCTACAACATACACAGGGAAAAAATGGAACAGAGATTGAGGCAGCAGCCAACTAATGACTAGCCCAACTTGAGACCCATATCATGAGAGAAATAACCCCTGACCCTATTAATGATACTTTGCTAGGCTTGCAGAAAGGATTTTAGGATAATTGCCTCTTGAGAGGATTCATCCAACAGCAAGTGTAAACAGATGCAGAGACTCAAAGCCAAACATCAGGCAGGTCTCTGGGAGTCTTGTGGAAGAGTGGAGGATAGGAATGGGGGAGCTGAAAGTGTCAAGGACAGTGCAAGAAGACCTGCAATGTCAACTAACCTGGGTCCATGGGAGCTCACAGAGACTGAACCACCAACAAGTAGTATGCAGGGTCTGGATGTAGGCCCCCTACACATTTGTAGCACATGGCATCCTTGGTCTTCATGCGGGTCCCCTAACAAACTGGAACTGGAGCTGTCTCTGAGTCAGTTGTCTGCTGATTCAACAATTTATTTACAGGATTCGTTCCATCATTTGAAAGGTATTTTGCTCAGTTTTGGAGTTGAGGAATGTTCACAGAGGTAACTTTGTCATCCTCTTCCCCCAGATGGACTGCCTGGTCAGGCCTCAGTTGGGAGAGAATACACTTAGTCCTGCTACAATTTGGTATCCTCCAGTGGGGTGGTACCCAAATGGGGCTTCCCTTTCTCTTAGGAGAAGGGAACAGGGTGATGGGGGAGAGATTTGTGAGGGTGCAACTAGAAAGAGTGGTAGGATGGGTGTGGCCAAGAAGTAAAGTAAAAAAATAAATTAACACATTACTGAAAATATAATAAGGACAAATCTGAGAAGTATAACTGACCTCAGTTTCAATCCCTGGCTTCATGTCTTCAGTCTTTGTAATAAGCCCACTTTAAACCAACCTCTGAATTTTAGAGTTAGTCAAAAGAAGACCAGCCACAATAGGAAAGGCCTCGTGACCACGTCCAAAGATGTGAATTGATTGAAACTCAGCAAAGGTCAAATGTACTCTGTTATAGACTCCTTCATCACTTGCTGTTTGATGCTAAAGGAGAAGGAAGTCATAAGCAATAAGAAAAATGCTCTAATCTAAGTATATAGCATTTAACATGAGATAGTCAGCATCTGAAAAAGGATCTCAATGATTGAAAAACCATGATACCAAACCTGCTAAAAACAAAACAAAACAAAAACAAAACCATGTAGTTATTTCTCTTTCACAAAAGGTTGTTTGGGGGCTGATAGAGATTAAGTGGTTTATGAAGAGAGAAATTTATCAGGAAGAAGGGTTTGTTAGATTCAAAGTCTGTTCCATCTCTTCTTAGTCAAAGCTGACCTCTGTGAACATGCCTCAGTCTCCAAACGAAGCAAAATCACTTTGAAATGATGAAAGCGATGATGTACATCACTTTTACAAATGATGTAAATAAGTTGTTTAATCAGATTCTTCTCCTATGGTCCCTGGGCCATTTATTGGTCTCTAGCATGGGGATTGGAAAACTTCTCCTATTCCTATAAAGGCTGTACTATAGAACATACACAGGTTCATTACATAAACTATGTAGCCACTGTATCTCTCCAGTGGAGAGGTGAGTCAGCGTGATGGGGATTATCTGGCACAAAATACCTGTGATGTCTATTCTTGGTTGTCAACTAGAATATATCTCAAATGAACTACAATCCAGAAATTGAGGGCACACCTGTGAAAGAATTTTTGCTTGGTTTGAAGTGGGTGCACCCACTTGTCTGAACTTTCAAGATAGGAAGACCCAACTTTGTTCTGGATCCTGCCTGAGGCAGAATATCAAATGCCTTTAATTCAGAACATGAGGCAAGAAGATACCCCTTTAATATGGGCCATAATTTCTGCTGGAAGTCTAGGTGAGCACAAAGAAGGAGGATTTTCTCTTTAGATACTTTCTTTTGCCTTTCTAGTACATCGTTCCTTCACTGACATTCATCTGTTTCTTAAGGATTCCAGCATATACCAAAAACCAGCTGAGACAATCAGCCTTGTCAATTGAGTTGCAGTATTCTTCAACTTTGTGTTCACAGCCAGCCGTTGTTGGATTATATGGACTTCAGCCTTCTAATAGATACGTTTTGTACATATATATGGAGTCATTCTACAGGTTTAGTTGTTATTCTAGAGAATAACTAATATAATACATAAATTTTTCTGATTTAACTCTTGCTAGAAGCATTTGTGAACCTCTGATTTGGACTTGTACAGAATTGGTGGCAGTAACAAAAGTGTTTCTGAGAAAGAAAACATAACAACCAACCCCATTTTTATAAAACCATCACTAATTTTTGAGCACATCCTTCCTTACTGTTAAAATGTCTACCAAGTTCTCACATCTGCCCCATGAGAACTGCATTTCTGAAAGAACCATGGAAACCTTGCCTTCTTCCTCTCAGACAACTTCAAGTCTCAAATCCCAGAATGAAATTAGAAAATTCAGTGTGGAATTTCCCCTTTTCCTGACCTTGAGCTCAGCATCCATTCTTGATAAACTTACCCTGGAATTCTTCCCAGCATGTTGCAGAGCATTGTAATGATTTGAGAAATTGTAGTATACTTACCGTTTCTTTAAAATTTCAAGATATTCTTTCAATTAAAATCCATCAAATCCCAGCAAGAAGTCCTCAAGTTTGAAATTAATTCATTAACATGAAACTAAATCAAACTAACAGTAAATAGGTAAATAAATAGTAGCATTGAAATTCACAACCCATGACAAGATTAAAGTCCTGAGTTTTCAGTTACTAGAAGCCCATTGTAAATATGAACCACAAAATTTATCAAGCCTATGTTGATATCCCTGGGCTTGGAAGACTGTTGAAAGGAAGAAAGTTGGCACTCCATCAACAACTTATTTTTACCCTTCCTTCTGCAAATTTGCTAACTAGCTCTAAATCAAACCTGTGGGATAGGATGACTTTGTTCTGATTAATTTAAAGCTAATTCTGAGGGTTTCAGTTTTAAATGAATTGTTTGAATACTAAATTATGCAGCTTTATGATCCACAAGATAAGCAACTACTCTAAAGATGCCTCTGAGACTTAAAAGAGACAGCATTAGAAGCTCATTATTGCCGGCACATTGAACATGGTTAAAGTAGGGGAAAATAGCCATTAAGTTAATGTAATAGTTAAACTGCATTAATTTGAAAAACTGCCCAATAAAATGCTTTTAACAGAGAATGTATTTCCCTCAAACATGGAGATGTTCCTAAAAAATACATGAAATGTATGTCAATATTGTTTTCTCATCTGCTTCCTGCATGCTGCAGCTTAAACTCTAGATTCAGTCCACAGTAGATGACTTCAGGGATTGTATTATTCTTGTTTTACAAAAATTATCTGATGGCATTTGTGACTCAGGATCCTGTGTTGGGTGGTCTGTTCAGAGAAGAAATCACAGCAAATCATAGTACTCAGACACTTTCTTCAGTGTTTATGTGTTTTGTTTTGTTTTTAATTCTGTCTGGTTTTGTTAAGGAGTCACTGAGTGTAGTTTTTGCTCTTTGATTGGACTTTTTGTTTTGGTTACTGCATGTGTGTGCATGTGTGCGTGTGTGTGTGTGTGTGTGTGTATTCTTGTATATGTACCTTGTATGTACATGTGTGCATGCTTTATACTTCTTTGACATGCATGCAGGACACTGGAAAAAATAAAAAGTGGATTGTGAATATACCATGCTTATCATCAACACTGTATTCAATGACAGTGATGCAAAGTCGAGTTTTTAAAATGTTTAATTTTTTCCTTAATACCTTTTAAATTTTTACTTAAAATATAATTATATTATTTCTCCTATCCCGTCCTCTTTTCTCCCTCTATCTCCACCCATGAACTCACCTTACTCCAAACTCATGACCTTTATCTTTATTGTTGTTACATAACATACACACATAACTATATAATTGCAACCTGCTGAGGCCATTTATTGTTGCTTGTAAGTATCACATTTCAGGGTGAACACTTGATAGTATGACTTACATACTTCATAGAATAGAAAAGTCTCTTTAGACCCATGTTTCCATGATTTTATAAACTGAGGAAATCTATGACAAATGCTTCGAGAAACCCTACTTTATGATGTCGAGGCAAGAATTATTTATTTAAAATTATTAATAGCTATATTAATAACTATGAATAGACCAGGCAAATGTCTGTGTACCACAGGTATAGTGGAGGATCTTTAAGGAAACGGATATACTATGCCCATATTTCACTTTGACTGAATAAAACACGGTTGCTTCAAATAGACATGGCTCAGCTTCTCTTCCACCCTTAGCGTAGAGATCAAGAACTGTGTTAAGTAAATCATTAATCTTCTCAGAGTGTAGAGATAGTTCTCTTAATAACTCAGTGAATAAATCAGTGGACAAGTTTTCTGTCTTGCCAATCCTTTCACAGCAAACTGCAATGGCATGGAAACCATGCAGATAAGTTCTATCCTTGAGCATGCATAGCCTAGGACCATACATCCTTCTGAAGGAGAACAGTGCAAATGTCCCTTTCCATTCAGAACTGTGCATTTGTTACAGCTGATGAATTCACACTCACCTAGCAATAGCACCCAGAGCTCATAGTTTAGCTGAGAGCTAACTCTGTGCTATTCATTCTATTGGCAAAAGTAGTTTATATATATAAACTACTACAATATTTCACAAAATAAGTATTTTCTGTACCAAATTTCCTTGTGGCCAGAAATAGAGGTGCATGCCTTTAATTCCACCACTGAAGACACAGTAGCAAGCAGACAGCAACTCACAATGGTCTGCTTGCACTTTGGAGTTCCAAGATAGCAAGAGCTACATGGCAAAACCCTATCTCATGCAAACAAAAGTAAGTAACAAAATTAGCTCATTTGCCTTCTGCCTATTCATCTCTTCAGACTTTGTAAATCCTGGCAATCACTCTTGTTTTTACTGTGTCCATAGTCTCAATATTTCTAGAATGCCATATGCTTGGATTTTATGCAGACATTTTATAGTAGCACCTTTCACATAGCCTGTTCTTGGTAGCTCACTTTTTAGCACTGAATAATATTCCATTGCTTGGTTATACCATACTTCATTTACTGAAGGACATTTTCAATCCTTCTAATTTAGACAATTATACATAAATGTGCTCTGAGCATATGCTTGCAGGACATATTTTTCCACACCTTTGAATAAAAGAGAAGTCATGTGAGTGATGGGTAGAAAAAAATGTGCATAGTTTTGCATGAAACACTCAAGCTGTTTTCTAAAGTTGCTATATCATTTTAGATTCTCATCAAGGAGGGCTTCTGTATCTCCATTCTCATCCTCACTATCATTCATACTCAACTCAAATGTTACTCAATGTAGCAATGTCTTAGCTAGACAAGGTATCATGGATTAAATGTATAAAATCAATTTCTCTATTCAATCCTCAAAACCAGCTCTTCTAAAGTCAAACTAAAGAGTCAGATTACAACAAGTTCATGGACAAAATTGAGATAAGAGCTATAAAATAAAATGATATAGGCCTAAACACATAAATCCACAGGGGCAGTCCCTTAAATGGTACAAACACATGCATAATTTCATGTTGAAGTAAAACCAATGCCAAACAATACAGACACAAAACACTGATGGGAAAATGAATCCAGAAAGCTAAAGAATGATGATACTGGTTTGGTTTCACCTCAATGTAAACTAAGGCCCACCAAGAAACAACTTAAAGAGGTAGCCTATTAGACAGCAGAGAAACAGGCAGCATTGCTAACCTGGTCATAGTGTTTCTTCTGTTTATGTGGCCACTGAAATGAAAACATTTCTGTTTATTAAAGTGAAGAGTAATTAAAAAGGAACATGTACATTTGAAGCAAATAAACCCTACCCATGGGATATTGTCTAGTGGAGAGATGCAGATTATTACAAAAGGAAAATGATCTATTATCCATTAATAGGAAACAATAAATATTAGACACAGATAATTGATAGAGTAGATACCTAAGTATCAGTCGAAACTTTGTTATATTATTGGAAATTATTATCCACTGTTGGTAGACACATTGTATTAAAGCACTGAGAAAAGTTCAAGTCCACAGAGACCTCATGCTCTGGCAGATCCATTCTGTCATACTGTTGTGGTCATGGGCAGAAAATGACATGTAAATATTTAAAGTGTGGAAGTGGTTGTTGACTGAAATCTAGAGGAATTAGCATTTATACACTCTGAGATATTAGTTTTCTTCTTTTGATGTTGATATGTACGGTGTCGGGTAGTGGTGAGGAGTGTGCACACTTGTGCATGCCACCATGCATATTCTTTCTGGATCCTGGGTGTATTTTAACCAACTACATGTAGATTGATATATTTCTGTATAAAAATAAAAAGTCATGTGTGTGATTCTTACATCAGAAATTTGTTGAGCAGGATTCCAATCTGGGCAAATTGCCAAGCAAGGGTTGGGTTCACCGACAGCTAGGACATATTCTAAGCAAAGAGTTTAGAGGGAGACAAAAGCATTTGTTAAATATTTATCATCCATCAAGATAGAATCCATATCCTGATTTTAGAACACTTTAAAAATATCTGGGTGTGTACACTAAGATTCTTAGTTCTGCAGAATCAACCGTCCACAAAGTGGGCTGCTTAAATAACAGATACACATTCTCTCACAGGTATGCATGCTGTAAGCCTGAAACAAGGATGCCATTTTGAATACCTCTCATATCCTCAAGGGGAGTCAGTGCACTTTTTCTTAACTTCTGATGGATGTAAAAGTGCTTACTGGGTTTTAGTTAGTGAGCTAGCCACCATAACCTTAAAATAATAATTACATAGCTGAATCCTTGTCTTCTCTGTGTTTGTTCTCTTCTTAAAACAAGTAAGGCACACAACACTCCAGTATGAACTCATCTATCTATTGCTTCCATTAATTATCCAAATTCCAAATAAGACCACATTTAGAGATTTTAAAGAGTTGAGTTTCAGCGTTTCCTTTTGGGAGACATTTCAACCCATAACAGCCTTGGTCTCAGTCACATTGACTACTGTGAATGAATGTCACTCCTTTTACCATTCTTCTCTAAGTCTTAGTGATCCCAATGTCATTCATCAAATATTGTCTTTGTCAAAGGCATATTTCATACAATTGCTGTTATACTTGGTAATAGAGAAGCTAAGAGAACTCCATGAAGAACAAAAGTATAGCAGGCTGTGCAGTGAAAATAGCAGAAACCTGATTTCATACACAGTTCAATAGGACAGAATTCTAGAATCAATAAGTCAATAGATTTCATCCTGAGATCTCTTTCTTGGTTAACAATTAATCAGATTTTCCTGTCTCTGGATGGGGTTCCTTTTGATATATTAGCATACTAATCTCTTCTAATAAGGATGCTATTTATTTGGCTATGGCCCTCCATGATTCAATTTGTGATGTGCACATTTCTTTAAAAACTCTGTAGCTAAAGAAAGTTACAATCTGGTGTGCTAAGGATTTGGTCTCCACATATGAACCTGTTAATTGAGGATGACATTTTATCTCATTATTTTTAGGTAAAAGGGTGACAGAGTTTTTGGCTTTAATATAGTACAGAGAAGCTACATCTATGAGATCTAAACAACAGGGTTACATAAACAAAACCTAACCAATGACAGTTCCAGGTAACAAGCCAAGAAACCTCAGAAGACCCACCCCTAGATGGACTGCTCCAGGTAACTTCTTAAAGAGTAATAATCAATTTATTTTAGGGACATGTCCTTGAGCTAGCTGCCTCATATAAGTTCCAATAACAAGTAATCATCCCTAAAATTATCTGTTATACATGATCAACATTAAATTGCTTCACTCTCTGTGTGCGTGTGCGTGCGTGCGTGTGTGTGTGTGTGTGTATGTGTGTGTGTGTAAAAATAAGAAAAACAGGACATCAGCTTGAGAACGAGCAGGCAGTGGCTACAGAAAGAGTTAGAGGGAGGAGAGGGAAAATAATATAAATGCATTACCTATATAGAATCTTTAATAAATACATAATAATTTACAAAATAAATTAACAGAAAATTGAAAGAATATATAACTATATCAATAAACATGTAAGCATGCTACTATGATGTTTTACCTTTGAATAAACAGTGAGAGATCTATGAAGAAGTGTTTTTATATGTGTGTCATTATGCTAAAAGATCTATTCTGTACCTGTTGAAGCTAAGCTCTTACAAAATGTTAAAAGAAAATGCCAAGTGCAATCTAAGATATACTAAATGACAAGAATGAATATGAACTAAATTAAAACATAAGGTCATCTACAGCAGTTGGATGAACTGACTCTCATTTAATGTCTGGGGTACTACACTTCTTCAGGCAGTCTGCTCATTTGTCTGGTTTCACACCTAAGCAATGATCCCAAGAAGGGATTGTACCACTGACAAGGCTTACAACAAATGCACCGAGAAAACTGACCTCTGACTCTGCAATTGGAAGATCCTGAATATACGTTCCTCAAACAACTGTTCTGTTCATGTTAAGTGTGAGAGAATCACTATTATGAATTAAGTAATGGAAATTTGTGCTTTCAAAAGAAATGTTGTAATAGAGGAAGATGGGGATAGATAGATAGATAGATAGATAGATAGATAGACAGATAGACAGATAGACTGAGACCCAGACTTTAATCATAGGAACTGCGTCCCATGATTTATGTACATTTTCACAGGACTAACTAGTCAGTAAAATAACAAATATGCAAAAGTAGCATAAACAAGCAGCTTTCATTAAAAATAAGTAAATAGCCATGATCTATTTTTGTGGTGACTTCCTTTAGCATCCTCTATTATGGCATTACTCAATAGTGACTCCTTTACAGACAGGAGTTCACAGGGCTTTATCCATTACATAAAGACCTTGAAAGAGGTTTCCGATCAATACTCCTTGTTTGAAATTCTTACTTTGATTTTACAGTAACAAAAGTCTCAATTATCCTAATTATAATGCCACCATAAACATGTGAAAAGCAGTATTAATCAGCATTGACTTTGCACTCATATCTTCTACTTTAAGTCTGGGGAGGCTCAGATCCTTTAGGAGAGAATGATTTTTTTCCAAGATCACACAGTTTCTAAATGGCAGCTCTGAAATAATGCTGTGTCAGAAAATGAACTTCAGAATTCCTCAGGATGAATTGTTCTTTGATTCTCCCCAGCAGGTCTGAGATAGAGTCAGAAGTAGAAGAAAACTTTGACCATTCCCTTTATTGAATTAATAAATGGACTGTGTGAAACAAATGATTAAACAAAAGTCACACAAGTGGAGTCAATGACACAACTTTCCCTTGGTAATAAGGTCAAAAGTAAAAGATATAAGAAGGGATGAGCAAGGTACAGTCAAAGTGAAAGCCATGACTTCAATTAGAAGTGAACAGGAAAGGGGGTGAAGACATAATTAATGTTCTATCTTTCATTTTCTGTAAGAACAGACACCTTCTTCACAAAGCTGCCAACTGTCCTCCCAGCCTGCACCTAGGGGGCTTTTCTTCAGTATCATTATTTCACTGACTCTTACATTTATCCATCTAACTTTACCAAATCACTTCTAATTTCCCCCAAAGCTTGCATTCTTGCCTGCCTGAAATGTGGTATGCACCTATCCCCTCAAGTTCTGCTTTCCCAACAAAAGAAACATTAGCAGCACTTATGGGATGAACAATTTTGTTTTTCAGTACTCTGTTTTGTCTCTTCTGCTTTCACAGATCTCTAACAAGAGAACTTTAGAAAACATAAGGCTTTCCTGAGAACACACTGTGGAATCCAAATGTTGTTATCTGTCTCCATTGTATGTAAGATCTAGAAGGCAAGGAAGAGCTCTAAAAAGTAAGGTAATGAAGTAGGAGAATCACCAGTGAGTGTCTTTTCCGGCTCTCTGCTGAAGTTCCTTTCATTCTTTACACTATTTGTGTATGTGTAGATCTCAACTTTGCTTCTAAGACTGGTGTATCCCTAAGTGATTATCCTACTCCACTGACACTGAGGCACTCATGAGAAAATAAGGAACTCAAGCAGAAGAGTAAATAAACCAAGAAATTCACACGTGACCAGGTTAATTTGCAATGTTTATCCATTTTACATTCTTGACAAAATTACCAAAAAAATATTGCCAACACTCCATGCCTTAGTGAAATCTTATCTGACAGCACGTTTTGCCCTATTCTTCGTCTGATTCTTTCAAATCTGGGCTTCTGGACATTTGTTTGAGTAGAAACAAAGATGAGTAGGAAAACTGTACTATAAACTAATAATCTAAAAAGAAATGACTCAGAAAAACTTGATGATATAGGCAAGGTCTGGACATATTGCTGATTGATAGCACACTTGCTTAACACATATAAGGATCCAGATTCAATCACAACTGGAGAGCTGTAAAAGAACAGTAGTATTAAATTATTAAGAAAATAGCACTACATAAAGATCTTGTGGGACAAGTAAGTTACCAAGAATTAGCCTGAAAGCCTGACTTAGAATTGTAATGGATCAAACAGATCATTTTGCCAAGGTCTGGCAGTCTGCTGATCACATCCATTGCTGTATCCGAATGTTGTCTTATTGAATCTACCTAATGGGCAAGATACAATGGTACACTTTTAATTCCTGGGTCTTGGATTAAATCATTGTAAAAGAATGAGCTATGGTATGAGCATTATGTGTTTGATTAGAAAATGAATACTTCTACTAGCTTCTAAACACTGCTTATGAGCAAAGAAAAAAGTCTCAAGTGACCATGTAAAGGCAAGAATGTATTGTCAAGATATTAATGCAGTAGAGGAAGAGATTGTTTTCAGATACAGAGCACACTTTAAGCAATTGTCTAGACTGAGAAATATCTAACAATTTTGCGAATCTGAAAGAAGCTGAAGATGTCCTATCACAGTCAGGGAAGACGTCAAGGAAAAAATAACTGTATTTTTGCAGCAATGACAATTTCCTATTATGTTTAAGTTTGTATTTCTTCTGATTTTTGAAAGCTGAGTTTTTACTATTTTCCTTCTGAGTCTATGCTGCACTATAGTCTCTACAAGCTGAGGTTCTCATGTGTAAATGAATGCTCACTGTTAGGTCTGAATAGAATAAAAATTTAATCTATGGTATTTAGAAAGAATCTTTGGTAGTTATTAATATTAGATTAAGGTTATCATCACCCAAACCTTAATACTGAAAATTGGTGAATTCATCATGAGTAGATACAGAGAAAGAACATACAGAGAGAAAGATAGAGGGAGATTGGGGATGGAAGAAGAGGGAGAAAGGAGAAAAGAAGAGGAAAAGGGAAAGGGGGAGAGAAAGGGGGAGAGAGAGGGAGTAGAAGAGGGAGAGGGAGAAGAAGAGGGAGAGAAAAAGACAGAGGGAGTGAGAGAATACACAAGAAGAGGTATGGATATAAAGTGGCTGACATCAGAGAATGCTTTGTAGCTCAGCATGCTATTAAGGGAGGCCATCACCAGATATGGCCCCTTCACTTGGATTTTCAGAATTATCACCCATGTAAATCTCTTCCCTTTGCCTCTTAGGCAGTCCATGACATAGGATTTTTGTCAACAGAAAATTGACTAAGCGATTCTTAACTTTCAGCATAGTTTGACCCCGGTTAGTATGAGTGGTCGGACACAGTATGTACTAGAAAAAAGAAATAAAAACTCTTAATGCCATAGAACCTTGAGGTTTCTCTCTTGTTCAAAGGAATTCATAATTAATTACTTGGTTTTTTCCAGAGGATGGGTTGGGTTATTGATTGCCACTTATTTATTTTAATATAAGATGTATAACAGTAAATAATATTTTAAACATTTAATTTTGTTATGTTACATATTCCAGTGTTAGGCATGCTTTTTAAAAATTTTGTGCATTTTAGTTCTATACCAAAAGAGTAATAAATAGGTACACACACACACACACACACACACACACACACACTGCAAGTCACCTCATTCTGACCCAATATTAAACATATATAAAACACATACATATAAAATAACACTTTGGATGTTTTCTGGTTCTCTAATATATTATAATTGAGCATGGATAAAAGTATCTCTGACTTCTTATCTATAATTATTTAATATCATTTTTCCTTGTTTTGGGATTTGAGGTAGTTCATGCACATGGGGTTCTTTGAACCACTTTTTATTTTTTATTTTTCGGCTTCAGGAGGACTCTTCATTCTCCTTGTTTATCTAAGTGACACTTATTCAGATTTTTATATTCTGTCCAATCAAATTTCCACAGAAACAAAACTCTCTCTACTACTAGATACATTGTTCTTTACATTAAATACTATCTGATTCTTTATACTCCCTATTAGGGTCTTCAATTACACAGTATATAATTAATTGATTAGTAAATTTTCTATGCTACTGCAAGATATATATAAATGCCCTGAAGTAAACTAACTATATATGGAATGTTACATGCAGAAACTTCCGTTAGAGGGTGTGAATACATTATCTTTTCTAAAGAGAGTAGTCATAGTTTTATGTTATTAACATTATTCTCTTTCATTCTTAAGACAGGTTTGATGTGTGTAGTGCACTGTGCAGTCTCTTTATGTGAGTGATCCAGGAATACTAAGGAATTGTCTTCTTTCTGCTAAAATGATTTTTTGTCATTTATTTTGCCATATTCCTCTTGATAAAATCATTCTTTGCATGATGCACATGCATATGTCTGAATTTGCAATGGATATTCAGTTTTGATTGTCAATCTGCTTCAAATTTGGCTGAAAACAGTTGAAACTGCTAATTTCTGTATTTGAAAGACATTCCAATCTTTATTTTTGCCATGACTAAAATCCTTTCAATGTGTCCTATGAATCTCATAGTTTTTGCTCAATCATATGTTAAATGAACAGTCATGTACTTAGTTAGATGAATTGTCAAGCACAAGGTGTAAAATCTCAGATTCTGGGACCTATTACCCTGGTGTGAGACATACAGAGATCACAGAAGATGTATAAATAACTGTTAATAACATTATTAAACATTATAAAAAAAACAAGTTAGAACAATTAAATGCCTACATGTTGTCCTGGAAACAGACAAGATTATTATTTATTCCAGAAAATCTGCTCTTTCTTCAAACAGCAAAATTATTTATTTTTGGCCCAAACTGACTCAGGCTCTGATTTTCTGTCCTGAGATGCCTGTTATGATTTCCCTAAGAAGAGCAGAATTCTACCAGTTAACACTAACCACTAGGCTCTCTTCAGCATATAGTCTCAACTCCCAGGCAATAGCTCTATCCTGTGGACACCAGCTGAGGATGACCATCATCCCTCCACCCCCTCCTCACTCTCAAAGTAAATGTTCAACAGCAAACAAGGTGACTGAGATCAGAGGGTACTGTCACCCAGGCATCTTGATTATCACACTGTGATGTGACTTCAAAATAAGCAGGGACTCATCCTTCCTCCACCAGCACCAGCATAATTGTCCAAAGAATTTGCCCAGCTTGAGAGAAGCAAGCTGTGAGGTTCTTTAGCCTTTATTTAGAAAAGAGTGTTGGGAATTTAAATCAAGCTTTTCTCCCTAAAGTAAACAGGTTTGGGTGTTAAGGAATTACAAGGAAGCCCATAGCTCAGTCTGAAGATAACAACAGCAACAAAAGCTTAGATTCAATAACAGACAGGCAACAATCAGAGAGCTAAATGATAAGAGACCTCCTAAAGTTAGTAGGAACTTCAAATGTAGGCCTCCTACTAACCTCTGCAAAAGGTCTGGTACTGACTATTTCACAAAGAAAACACTTGATGCCTCAGGACATTGTCAAACACAAGAGAGCAAGCAGTAAGCAATTAGCCAGGACTGACAGTGGGGTGTGCTAGCAACAGAGATTGTGGAGGTATTAGAGGAAAAGAAAGCCAAAGAAAGACCTTCTATAATAGGCATCATTATAAGGTGGCTTAGCACATGCTCAAGGCTATACTCTCTGGAGTTAGGGAGAGGATTCACAGTGTAAGGAAAAGTAAATTTACAAACAAACAAAAACAAACAAAACACTGAACAGAGCAACAAACAGAAGAGCACCCAGAAAGAAGTTTCTGTTACTTAAATGTCCTTTTTCAATATGAAAGGCATTTAGATAATGGAGAGAAACAGGAAAGTTTGATCCATACACAAAATGAGTGAGTGGCCTCATCCCTCAACCAAGGGCCTGGCCTGGCCTCTGAGTATGGTCTCTACAGGTTATCCCTCCCCTTTGTCCGGCATTTCAGCTAATTTCATCCCTGTTGGGTCTTGGGAACCTCTTATTTTCTTGAAATCTGGGACTTGCTGGTGATTACCCCCAGTTCCCCATCTCCCATTTCTACACACTTCTGTTCAAATTCCTGACCCTCTGTATATCATCCCCATCTCCTTGAATACCTGATCCTGCTCTCCTTCTCCCCTCCCACTCCTCTTTTCCTCCTAAGTCCCTCCCACCCTCTACCTCCCATGAGTATTTTGTTTCCCCTTCTAAGGACTGAAGCATCCACATTTTGGTCTTCCTTCTTCTTGAGCTCCATGTGGTCTGTGAATTGTATCTTGGGTATTCTGAGATTTTGGGCTAATATCTACTTATCAGTGAGTGCATACCTTGTGTGTTCTTTTGTGACTGGATTACCTCACTCAGTATGACATTTTCTAGTTCCTTACATTTGTCAAAGGATTTCATGAAGTCATTGTTTTTAATAGCTAAGTAGTTTTGTCTTGGATGAGAGATAAGGATTTAGTTTCAATTTTTCTGCATGTTGACATATGATTTTCTTGGGACCATTAGTTGAAGATGCTGCTTTGCTTCTGAGGTATGTTTGGATGTCCTTGTCAAAAAATCAGTGACACTAGTGTCTGGGTCCTCAGTTCAATTTCATTGATCTGTATGTCTATATATGCCAATATTGGACTGTTTTTACTAATAAGACTTTGCTGTATACTTTGAAAACAACTATTGTGATACTTCCAGCAGTTTTCCTTTTGTTCAGGATTACTTTTGCTGTCCTTGATGATCTGTACCAGCAGATAAGTTTTTTAATTGCTTCTTCTTTGTTTATGAAGAATTAGAATTTTGACTGAGATTCAATTGAATCTGTAGCTAGCTTTCTTTAGGACTGTCATTTTCAAAATATTAGTTCTTCTAATCAATGAATATGGGATTTATTTCCATCTTCTAGTGTCTTCTATAATGTATTGAAATTTTCACTGTATAATTCTCTCGTTTTCTTGGTTAGAAAGTTGTGTGTGTGTGTGTGTGTGTGTGTGTGTGTGTGTAACTATATTGAATGGAATTGATCATTCCCTTTATTTATTTAATGTTCTGTTGCCATTATTATAAAGGGCTTAAGAGATAGCTGAGTGATTAAAAGCGCTTCTGCAAAAGACACAGTTTTAGTTTCTAGCACCCACATTGGGTGACTCACAACTTACTGTCATCTATCATGGTGATCATTTTATTTAAAATATTTTTTTAATTTGTTGAAGATTTTGTATATAAGCATGCTATTTACATAATCTTCAACCATCACTTCTTCTCCTGCTCCTGCCATCTTTTCCCAAATCCCTCTCATGATTCTTCATTAATTATACTTGCTATATATATTTATAGCCAGCCTGATGCATCACTTTAGGGTAGATCATACGTGTATATGTTAAGGGTAGGCTTCTGTATATGAAAAAAAGTAGGGCCCATAAAATCTTAACAATATGGTCACCTGAACAAGACTTGAACAATGACAGCATATGTTGATAAGTCAACAAGGATTGGGGAAATCTCTCAAGCTCCTAATCCTAAATTAGGAGCTACAAGCAATTAATGACTACTCAGAAATGAAATAAGCCTTGTCTGAGGATAAGTTCTCTTACAGGACGATTATTTTAAAACACAAAACAAGAAAGGTTAGGGAAATTATGGATGTGTCAAGATCATATTGAAAAACATTGTCTTTCTTATAAGGCCAATGAAAATATTCTGTAATTGATAACAATTACTTTGCTTTGCACAGATATTTAAATACATTAAATACTATTAAACTGAATTATTTAAATAGATGAATTATATGTTATGTGAGCCACACCTCAATAAAATATTACATATAATATATATATATATGCATACATGTGCATGTACGTATACATATACATGCAGTTTCAGATACCTTTGAATTCATAATCTGTGTGACCTTTCTTTCTGAATTCCAGAGTTATAAATACCATATGTTCAAATATACATGGATTACCATAATCAAATTATGTATAATACTTTTACATTAAGGGAATAAAAATAAATAGTTAAGGTGGGCCTGAATCACAACTCTTATAATACTTGAAAACACTGTCATAAGATGAACTTTCTGTGAAACTCTTTTGAATGGTCCCAGTGGAAGCACTTGTAGCAAGGCCCAGGAGAACCTGTCTATAAAGAGCCACATGATCAGTACTATGGATGATGTGGTTTCTATTGCAAACACTCAAATGTTTTTGTGATGTAAAATCAGCAATAGGAAATGTAAACAGGCACAAATGTGTTCCAAAAAAAATGTTTATTTACAGAGCTGGGCAATGGTCTGGATTTAGCTAAGAAGCATTAGCTTATTGTTGATTTAGAACATAATCTAGCATTTGGTCAAACTTAAAATACATTTAGTCACTTCTTGCTATACACCGCACACCTGACAATCCAAACATTATCTTCTTGTGATGGAGATCTGGACCTTCTTCATCCACAGATATATTCTAAAGATTCTTTTTGCTACCTTGCTAATATATCAGGCTTGATAAAGTCTAAACTCCACTAGACATCAGGGTACTGAATTGGGTATATGACCTGGAGTTTGATCATAGGAATATGTACTAAATCATATGACTAGAGTTGGTGTCAAATAGCTGCAGACAAAAACCTGCTGTTTTCCTGCTGATGATCTTCAATGATAAAATTTCTGCATAAATCTTCTCTAGTTTTAGGGGAAGTCTTCTCCGAGGCAGATGTACATACTTATACATGTGGTGAGTTTTCCATACATGCATTGATGGACAGAAACTGAAATAAAAAAGCTTATTCTAGTTACTATCATTTCCCAAATGCATATTTTAAGCAGATATATTAAAAAGAAATAAACAGACAAAACTATAGTTCATTAAACAAAATTGACAAGTTCATTGAATCTCAGAAAATGAGGTTGCTCACCAAGGAGTTTGTCTTTTTCAGTTCACTATTCAATAATTTGAAGATATAACATGGTAAGAATATATGATAAAGCAACATATTTTAGTTATTTAATATATTTGTACACATATATATGAGGTTGTTCTGATATTTAACACACTTGTGTATCTGTTTGATGGTTGGTAATTTATGAAGCCTAGTCTAGTTTTGTCCCACAATGAAAAACTGCAAATAAGCAGGGTCACTCAAGTTGGTAGGAATTAAACTTTACTAGTAAAAAGATGAGGAGGAGCCTGAGGAAGGGGTAGCTCCAGATATTCTGGCATTCTAATGTTCCCGTACTCTGGTACACACTACATAGATAGTATGCTTATTAATTTACAATCAGATATATATCGATAGCAAAAATGGTTGAAACATGTTGAGGTGTATATGGTAGATTGATGAGGCCCATTGACCCTGGTCCATCAATTAAGATCATTAAGTGTTGTGACATGGCTACATATAGGGTCTAGGATACCAGAATTGATCATACATCCACATTTTATAAAGGCTATATTTTTTAAACTTATATATATATTTGGGAATAAGTTTTATTAAAAAATAAAAACATGTGGGAAAAGTTTGACTTAGTATTTCTGAAGTCTACTATTGGAGAGATCTATTCCTTCACAATTTCTTTATTGTTTACAATCATGAGCCAAATTTAATGCTTTCAAATACATGGGAATATACAGAAAGCTGGAAGCAGTAACAACATGTCTAGGTCATGTTGTCTATGTCTATAACTGTACAGCCAAAGTCTCATCATCTGGAGAAAACAGAACAACTTTAAACAAGATAAACAAAAATTAATTTAAGCAAATGTGACATCTAGTCTTAATTGGCAATATTATCAGAGTCTAGAATCATCCAGAGATTTGCCTCTGGACATATAATGAGGGATTATCTGCAGTACATAAAATAAAGAGTCCCTCTTGTTAGAGACACCATGTACTTCAGATGGGGGAGTAGAAGACCTCATGCAAGATTTTTAAAAAGTGAAACTACCAACAGTCCTATACTAGTATAGTGCCTATAAACCGTATCACTGACTATCATGGCAAGATAATCCTACTAGTACAGTAATGGAATGCAACCATTGATGATTATCAACAGATCTTTAATTGGACTTAAGATCCCCATTCAACAAACAGGAAATCATTTCTCATGTTGGAAAATTAGCCAACTCCCTATAGTTTAAAACACTTGCATCTCTCATGGGGTTTCCTGGAGCTAGCGGTTTGTATATATTGAAGCTCAGTAAATTAATTTTAAATTTAAAGATCATGTTCTTTTTTCCAGTGCTTGTCATTTACCATGAAGATATTGATGGAGCTACATATAGCTAAGTGAAATTTACAATCGGGTTGGCCTGAGTTATCAACATAACAACCATTTTATATTGTGGAATAATAAAATTGGCATCAGAGATTAGCAAATAATAGTGATGGCTATAATTAATAATATATCTACAGTACCCTTAACCCAGAATTACAAATAGATGATGAAAATGTAATGATTATAATATTGTAATCACAGTGAATGAAAATCTCAGTCCATTTCCATAGCCTCCATTCCCTTTGACCCAAATTCCTTTCTTAACTCTTTTTTTTCCCTAGCTATATGATCTCTGTCTTGACTTCTCGCTTGGCAAGGCTTTATCCACACAGCCACAAAAACGCAAGTAGAAGAAAAGAGTTAAGTATATTCCATTTTCTTCTCTCACTATACATTAGAAATGGAAATAAATGTGAAAGAAGATTAGGGGATGTGGACGTAAAACAAATTCAACCAAAACAACTTTTGCAAAAAGAAATAATTTGACTATTTTGGAATACAGCTGATCATTTACTGGAAAATTGAAAAAAAAAATCAAGTGAAAAAAAGGGACATTCTTCTGAATTCTGAATCTAATGAGGGATTGTACGCATGTGGTAACTAAAACTTTCTTAAAATTGTATTCTTTAGAGTGTTCAGGCATCTTTTTAACCACTTTATTAATTGATCATAAGACAGACTTTGTGAAAAATGTTGCTACTTAATCCAACTTTGAGAGTCTAAGAAAACAGCTTCTGAATCTAGTCTCATATGGTCATTAATATTTAATGACAAAACTGCCCGAAAATGTATAAATGTCTGTATGTTGGTGCTGAAATGAGTTAGAAACACAACAGCAGTTCTTTTTTTCTTTCTGTCATTAGTTGAAAGAAAACAGAAGGTCAAGAGTTCTGTCCCATTTTCCTACATTTTACATGGATTCATTTTCTAGTATGTATTACCTACACCTTACACAGCCACTCTAATAAACAATATTGACATTCTCTGCACTCTTGCCCCTTTCAACTTTTGTATCATAAATATTACAGTGACTTTGACCTGTAGAATCCTACTCCTAGATACAAAAATCCATGTAACTCTTGAGTTCTTATCATATTTTAGGCAATAAATCTCTAAGCATGTGCTGTGAAACCAAATGTAATTTGGATTTGCCACACAATACAATGAAATATATATTCTGTAAAACTCTACTCATATATTTGTCAGAGGTATCCATATAAATGTAACCCATTATGTATATTTAATTTATATTATACATATATTAAAATCATGAACATATGATATGATAGTTATTTTAGGAAGCTATAGTTTGTGATTATGGGTATTAACATTGCTTTATTTATTTTGCTCTGATAAAATACCATGACCAAAAATACAGTTTAGGTAATATTTTATTTAGCTTAATATTACAGGATATAAGCCATCATTTTGATTAAGTCATGGTGTTTGGAGCTTAAGACAATTGGTCCTGGTACATCTATAAGTCATAGGCAGAAAGAAGCATGCACCCACACTCCCTGTTTGTTTGTTCTCCACTATCATTTGCCTGTCTCACTAAATTAAGGACACAGCACCTAACAATGCTGCTGAGTTTTCCTCCATCAATTAACAATAAAGACAATCCCCTACAAACATGCCCAAAGGTTAGTCTCATCTAGATAATTTCTCCCTGAGACTCTCCTTTGTGATTCTATGTTGTACCAAGTTGACAGTTAAAGCTAACCAGCACAAAAATAAAGTTCTCTGATCTTCAAATCAGAGACCAGGAGAGTAAGTGGTATTATTTGTTCTAATCTGAACATACTAGCATCAAAGCAGTTGATGTTATAAAATGCAGTCTTAATTTAAAAAAGATAAGAAAAGTCAGCAGTGAGGCACAAGAGGGGTGTGATTCTTATCTCCATTTTTTTATGTACTCAAATCCTAGCAGAAATGACCCACACATACTCACAGGCAGGAGTGCTGTATCCCTTTTAAGTCCATTAAGTCCATTAATTGTAATCTCCTGTAGAGACACTTCAACCACACCCAGAAATTATGCCAAACCAGACATCTGAGCATTGATTGATCCAGACAAGTTGACCTACCAAATGAACCAGCATGGATTCCATTGTTCAGGTTTCTGTTTCTTTTCTTTCTGTACATATCATCACACTGAAACATGTCCTTAAGTTACTTCAGTAAGTTGAAAACCCACTTTATAAATGCCTATAGTTTTAGCTATGCATTGTCAACTGTAATAATTCCTGAAAACATTGTCCCCAAATGGAATTTAGGCATCTACCATTCCATTAATAAAAAAGAAAGAAGAAAATGTATGAATAAGTAAAGCCAATCATGTCCAGAATTTTTATCAGCAAGTAAAACATTTTAAATTATCTTTTTTACTGTTTTTATTTCATCTAACACCACTAGTCCTTATGGAATTGTTTGGTCCCAATCCCCATGTTTGACATCACCATCCTAGGATAAGTTGACCACATCTTCCTCTGCACCACAGTAGCATCATAACTAGTTTACCTGCTTGTATTTGTGCCTTTATGGCATGTCTTCCAGATAATAAGAGACAATAAAAAATCTAAAGAATTAAATGAACACTTTCTTTCAAACCATTCACTTTGCCTCAGAGTTCTTGGACTAAAGTTAACTTCTTGATTTTTTAATCTACAAATTGACCCCCACTACCTGACTTCTGCCTGTCACATGCCATTGCAACATTGATAGTGTTTTGTTTTGACCCTTTCTTTGGTCTTTTTCATAGATTCTTGTCTTTGCTGCTGCTGCTGCTGCTGCTGCTGCTGCTTCATTTCCCTCTCCCTCTCTCTCCCTCTGCTCCTCCTCCTCCTTCTGTTTCTTGAGATTGTGTCCATAGAATATTATCATAATTGGTTTGTTTTCAGCTTTCAATGTTTTACAACAATTCCTGGCTCTTCCTGTATTTAGTTTTCTGTAATTTGACTTTCTAAAATGATAGATGAAGATTCATGTGTTTGTACATATAGCCAGCTTCCAAAGACAGTAGATTATCTCCTGTATAGGAGGCTCTTAAGTTATTACTCTATATCAGTGTTGTACCATTAATTAGTTCAACAGCAACCTGTTCTGCAAAAAGTGATTATCATCTTTCTGATTTATAAGGATAATACAGAAATGTCTGGAGTGATACTATTTTCTGGACAGACAGGATCATTGCACTACTGACTTCACAGTAGTTCTGAGTGTAGGTGTAAGACCTGTACAAGATAAAGCCAGACAGGCATCCTGGCACACACAAAGTGGTTCATGAAAGCCAACCAGGTCCTGAGAAGCTATTGGTGAGTGACAGCTTCTGGCAGAGGGAGAGTCCGTTTCCTTCAGGGAGATGTCCCCTGAACTCATGCTCCAGTAGATAGCTCTACAACCATGTTCAGTAAGAGGGCTCAGTATGTTTTGAGAAGTGTACATGGAGGTGGGAGGGAATGGAGGGTTAATTTGGTCAATGCACATGACATGTATGTACAAAAGCATTAAACAATAATGTTAAAAGATAACATTCTTACTTGCTATGGTTACTTATGAACAGTGAATTTGAGATGAAAAAGCATGGTAAAATGCTCTCTGATTTTCTTTGTCTTCCATTCCATTCTCAGAGTTTGACATAGCTTCAGGAACAATGTGAGTGCTCAATAAAATCTGGAAACTTTCTTTAAATTTAGAAATAAATTGTCCTTTGTTTCTAAAATTATATGGCATATTTGAAGAGGAACATCATGTCCAAGTCTCTGCAGAATTTTTATCATATTTAAAAAGCTTCTAATTTTAGCTGTGTTTCTAAATGGTGTGATTCTTGTTGGCTTTAATTTTAAAAAACCGAGGATTGCAATAAGCAGAGAAGGAACTCAATTAAGCATAGCCCCCAGTGCAAATATTTAATTCCATTCTTATCACTTTGCCATTAATAAGGCAATCACCCACGAGTGGGGGATTGATCATTAACACTTGTGATGATAATCATGAAATGATGAAGAAAAGATACTGCAATGATGTTATAGTTTGAATGTGAGATCCCATCCACCAGTTATAGCTCATTTTTTACAGTGAAAATTTGTCCCTCTGCTATAATCAACAAGCCTTAGAAACAGACTACATAAGCAATACCCTGTTTTCATATATGTAAAGAAAATTAATGGACCATAAAATTAAGGGCTTTGAGGAAATGGATAAACAGTTGACAAGTACTTGGTAATTCAGCACATATCATTAATTACTTATTCTTTGTAATTATGCATAAAATTAAAATAATTTAGTAATAATAGTAATTCTTAATATTCACATACTATTTATGAGATATCTATTTTCTCCTAGTAAACTAGTTCTATCAAAGGAATAATTGCATTTGACACTCTAAGGCAGGCAAATTAAATATGACCTAAACATTTCAATACAAAGAACTCAAAGTCTACCTTAGGTTAGACTAAACATCTACTTGTGTAAGTGCCTCTTATTTCTTCCCATTTAATTGTCTTTATAGCATTTTTGCCACAGTATACACATGAGACTCAATGGCTTTTAATGAAGCAGAAGTAGCTAAGATGCTATAATTAAAGGGGAAAGCCTTACATTACTTGCAATGTTTAATATGAATAACAGTTCATCCGGTGGTTTGGACAATTTTCATCATTGTCTCATATATTCCCACAGTCCATGTATTCTAGAATCTTCAACTATAAACACAAGGTAAATAGTATTATTGCTTTACAGAAGAAACAGGCAAAGGCACAGACAGGCCAGACTGTTCTCCTGACATCATGCAGCTGACATTGTACAGAAGCAGCCATAGACAAAGTCATTAACTGCATTTGTTTGTCTTTCAAAACAACTGAATCTGGAACATGCACAGTAAGTATAAACATTACAAATAAGATGATCTAAGTTTTAAGTCCATCCTCTGACTCTTCGTTTATGTAAATTCAAGAAATTTCTTGGCTTCTTGAAATACATTTCCTTATTTGCAAAACTAGAGATAGAACAGAAGACAGTGTGGCCTGAAAGCTTCTTTCACTTTGCTGCCCAACTCCTTTCCAGTGTCCACATAGTTGAGAAATCAATCATTGCACTCACAAGACTGAGTTACTAATTCCTGTTTCTTAGCTGAAAAATTACTGTGCCACACTAATAAAAGATATTTGGATTCAAGTGTTACTTCATTGTCAGAAGTGGCACATGACACTCCACTGTTACCTTTGTCAATAAAATATTATCATGTTATATGTGACTTTGCAAGAAGGTATACATGTATTTCTCATCCTCCTTGCCATGAGCATCAGTACAGTGACAAGGGGCCTAAAATATCCCAACGTACGCAGGTATGAAAAGAGTTGGAGAGTAAGTTAGCTGACATACTGGCAGAACAGCCTCACTGAGCACGGGGATCCCCAATGGAGAAGGTAGGGCAGGAACTGAAGGAGCTGAAGAGGGTTTGCAACCCCATAGGAAGAACAACAATATCAACCAACCAGACACCCCAAAGCTCTCAGAGGCTAAACCACCAACCACAGAGTACACATTGTGGGCCTTATCTGGCATCAATGGGAGGGGATCCCCTTGGTTCTGTGAAGGCTCTATGACCCAGCATAGGGCAATGCTAAGGTGCTGAGGTAGGTGTGGGTGGGCAGGTGGGGGAGCACCCTAATAGAGACAGGGGATGGGGGAGGGGAAAGGGCACTTTTGGAGGGGAAACTGGAAAGGGTATTAACATTTGAAATGTAAATAAATACAATAACCAATAAAAATATGAGAAAAGAAGAATAATCAAATATGCCATGTTCTGGGCCTGATTGCCATATTGCTGTAGCAAAAGAATGAAGTGTGTTTCTGGCATTTTGTTCAATTGAAATTTCCTCTTGTTTGGAGTTGTTGCTCCAGCAACATTCCAAAGAATGAAATGAAGTGACTCATTGAGACACACACACACACACACACACACACACAGAGAGAGAGAGAGAGAGAGAGAGAGAGAGAGAGAGAGAGAGAGAATAAAAATACAGCTCTCCAAACCTCAAAGATGGAAGGAAGGTGTCAGCAAAAGAAAGAGTAAAGAGCAGAGCCCGGGGCATAGATGAATTTTGTCTAACATTCTCTGGTCTCTTTCTGCAACTACCTCAGCTGGCATCCTAGTCTAAAACACCTTTACCTTTTACCTGACCTAAAATGCCACCACAGAGCCTCCATTCAACTTAGTTACTTTTGCATCTACATAAACATGGCAAGACCATGATCTAATTAAATTGCATCTATAGGTTCCTGTGATAGTGGAGGAAGATCTAAATATGTCTTAGGGGCCACAGAAAGTTGAATCAGAGTTTTCTAACTTATCAGCTCTTCTAGGAGTCAGAATATGATAACATTTATTTCTAGTGTATGGAGGTCATAGTTCCCTTTTATCCAGGCCATTCATATGTTAAATGTTATCTGAATAAGGAACATGGAACCACTGTTATTCTTTCATCTTTCATCCATCTTCTACTCAGTTCCTGTCTCAATAAGAGACAAGCAGAACTTCTTTCATTGCATATATAAAATGTAGCAACTGCTGGATGAGAAGAGCAAAGGGAATCTATTTCTCCTTCTAGCCCTGAACACACACACACACACACACACACACACAAACACACACTGACCCACATCAGTCAGACACAGTCATAAGCCTGAAGGGATAGTCATCACCTACTACATTGTAGTAGATATAGGCTAAAGAGGATATTAATAGTCTGAGTGGGAGAGGATATGGTCTCACGTCTGTCCAAATGTATAATAAATATCATTTAGATTCTTTTACTTTAACATATGTCATAGCATTCAAGAGGCATGGTCAACATATATTTGTTCTTCCTATAATATTTCCACCTGCTCAGATTCAATGCAGAACCAACACTTGAAAATGTCCATTAGTTCATGGGGTATTGGATATTTGACAAAATTATATGTTTGAAGAAAATCCATGATCTGTTTTGCTCATTATGAATGTTACAAGACAGAGCAAGACCATGATGCAACACAGAGAAAAATAATTCCATCAGATATAGTGTTAGGCAGGATTCTGCAAAGCAACAAGTATATATATATATATTCTGGCATTATGTGTATGTGTGAGGGGGAACTTGCTTACTTGCTTATATGTAGAAGTCAGACTACAACTTTGTGAAATCAGCTCTCTCATTTCTTCTTTCTATAGACTATGGGAATCAAACTTAGGACATGAGGCTGGCAAGGCAAGTACATTTACTCACTGAAAAATCAATTAAATAAGAGAAGAGAATTTATTACATGATAGGAACTATTTGTAATCTATCAATGGTCATCTTCATGTTGTACAGGCATGGAGATTTATTGCTATTTAACTTAAAAACTGCAAGTATCAACAGTCACAATCTATTGCTAAAAACTTGGAGCTCCCTAGAGAGTCTGCACTATTTGTCTATAAAGAACCACAGTGGTAAGTATAAGATGCCATTGTTTAGGAAAAAGAAGAGAAGATATTATTTTTTCCTTGACATTAACGTATAGATAATGTTCCTAGAGAAATACACACACACACACACACACAGAGAGAGAGAGAGAGAGAGAGAGAGAGAGAGAGAGAGAGAAATACACACACAGCATAAACTGAGTCAATTAAATGCTGTCAAGTTGAAAAACTAGACTATTACAAGTGGGAAAAATATTTTGGAGAGTATAAAGAAAGAATGGAAAGAAACCAGTAACACCATGTACACAAATATTGTGAACATTCATGTTGGGAGGAGTCGTAGAAATAGAAAATTTGCCCCAAAACAATCAGACTAGCTGGTAGAAGCAGAATAATGGCAGGAGACATTTATGGTTTTTTGGAATTGAGTTGGAGAAAATGGGATTTGCTTTGGATCTTGAAGCCATTGTAAAGACTTTCAGCACTGTTTTCCAAAAATTTCAGAAATATCTCCTAAGATATGTAAATAGAAATGTGTTTCTTGACAGAGAAGAATAATAAAAAAAACATCAGGGAATGGACATGAAAACATGGCTCACACTACCGACTAGTAAATCTTCCACTGACTGCTGTTTAAGCTTTGTTACACCTCTGTAGAAGTATATTATTGGAGCTTCAAAGAATTTCCATGACCTATCAGATAAAACTCAAAAATGCTGGTTAAAATATTGTACAAGCAAGGCATTGTGTTAAACATTCCACTATGTTTTACTGAATTTTGACAACATCCCTTAAGATATTATCAGAAAAACAACCTGAGCAAAGTATTAAAGACTGAAAAACACTGTGCATTACACAGTAAGTGAATAATCTGCATGGTGTATAAGAAAATGCAGGAGAGGTAAAGTTAAGAACCATACTTACAATCACATGATTATCAATGATGATGTTGTTGATGATGATGATGATGATGATGATGATGATGATGATGAAGGTGATGATGATGATGATGATGATGATGATGATGATGATGATACTGAAGCTTACATTGTTTCCCACAAATGAGAGATACTGCCAAACATTACTCAAGTTGGATAATGGAGATTTAAGCTAGTAGATAAGACAAGAGCTTAAGTAAAGGCTTCTAGAGGAGTGAGTTTATGTAGAAATCCTCCCCGGATTTCTGCACAAACCTTGATTCTGTGATATTGGCAATTTCTCATTCTTCAGAATTCAAGTGTAGATTTGTCATGTTTTCATGTAGATGGAACAATAGTTATTGAAAAAGATCCCCATTCATAAAGGTGCACACAATTTCTATAGATAGTAAAAATGAGTTTTATTTTATTTACCTTATTTTTAATCCTTTAATCAGATTCTCATGCTCCCAGGTGCATTATCTCAGTGTGGACTTCAGTCTCTTCCAGATATTTTAAGAAATGGCCTTACTTGAAAAATCCTCATGGTGATCAACAGTAAAGTATTTAAGGTTTTTCAATCCATCCATTAAGGAAGGCACTTTTAACACTTTAATTGATTTGGTTCACAGAACAACCATTTGCAAATGAGGAAACATGACATTTAAGGAATTATCTGTCAGAGATTTGAGAAAGCCCAGAAGAGGCTTTGCCTTTGTATTCCTTGCTTTCTACTTCTTGATGAGGTGGTTTTCCTAAACAGATACAACATATATGAAGGGTGACCACAGAAGCCACTGCACTGGTGGAAAGAAGAGGAAGAACACTGGGATTTTGTTGACATTTTGTTTTATTCAGATTCTTCTAGAACCTATTCATTTCTTATGTTAGAACACAAGGCCTCCCAATATTTCATTTATCTGCCTTATATGTAATGACACATTTTCTACTCACTGGATTGGCTCTTTCTTAGTAATTTATTTACCAAACAGCATAGTAATAAATATATTGAAAGCAAAGATGTTACAGTCAGTGTCTTAATGTAAATACATCCATGTTTCTCACTGGCTGTGTGACATTTTGTAGAAAACTAACACCTCTGACTTACAATAACTGCACAAACTCTTTTGTTTTCTGGAATATTAAATGAGATTATTATTTATAGTACTGATTTAAAGTGATATCTCTTTCTCAATGAATAGCAAACATCTTCACCAATAATAACAAGGACAGTGGCTACAGGTATTAGTTCAGATAACCCTTTTTAATCAATCAATCCAGGGGATCAATCCAGATACAACTCCTTCCCCACTTGAAATGTCATTTAACATTCTGTATGACTTTTATCTATCACTGAGTGTTCCTCTCTTGTTTGTAGTCAACCACCCAGAAAGAGTAATTTAGAAGGCATCTTAGTTTTGTGTTGTATATACATTGGTCAATAAAGATACAGAAGAAAACAAAATAGACAAAATTCTTGCCTGTGACTAAAAATATTTAGTAGGAAAAACCTTTGGTCAAAAGTTAAAAAGTAGATAATCTTTACAACTCAGAAGAATCTAGCTACATAGAATTCATACAGAGAGCATCCAAAATAGGAAGTAGTAATGGATAACACAGTGTCTTAGATTGTTGGATGAAAAGGAAACCTATCTAGTGTTAGACCTGGTAGACCAGGATTAATGAAGTAAGAATTAGTGGTAGGAGGGCAGACAGAAAGAGAGAGACAGAACTGGGAGAATTTCTAATCTTGGCAAAGACTTGAATTTTTCTCCAGTAGTGTTAGATGGGTTGTGAGAGGGATTTATTTGAAGGTAAAATATTGTTAAGTTTATAACACCATAAAATCACTCTGGCTACTGGATAAAGAACTGCTTGGTGAATCCGAGAGCATGAAGAGGTCACTGTAATCGGTTAGATGAGAAATGGTTGTGACTGGTACTAGGGTTTTACTACAGACCCACAAATACACAATTTTCCATTTCTCTCTGCTACTAAGTGATAATATAGCAACTCATGCTCTTTTATTTGTTCTTGTGGCAACTAAGTTCAGCTTTGCACTTAGTAGGAATTTGAGTACTTCCTTGTAAAGAGTATTATGTACTGTATGACAGAGATAAAACTGTAAACCCAGGTGGAATACAGCATGGCACCTGCTCTTCTTTAAGATCAAAATAGTCAAGAGACAGAAGGAAAAACAAGCCACTTTGTAACTCTTAACTAATTCTATTTTTATCATTGCAAAAAATTTATGCACATCAAATATAAAATATGCTTGTCAGCAAATCTATCACATATTCAACTTTTTCACAGAGCAGCTGATGTATAAAGCAGTTGGTGTTGTGCCATAAAGACTCTTAAGTGACTGGCTTTTGGCAAAAGTCACAAAAATAATCATATGAACCCTGCTGTCTTCCAAAGAGCAAGTCTGCTTCATGCCAGCTTGGAGAGAAAATTAAACATATAGCCAGAAATTTGATATTCTCTAGGAAGTCTAAATTTAGGTATAAAATATCCTGAGGTAAAGATACATAAATCCACATCTCAACTCATTATATACCCCCCCATGGGCTGTTCCTTTGTACTCTTTATTGCATGATGCTTAAAAGAACATTTAGAGGTCAAAGGCCTGAATACCTTTATTGTCAATGTGACCTTCTCCAATCTCCCTGGCTTCTCTAAGATCCAGCCTCTCCTATGGAGTTAAACTGACAAAGTATTAATTATAATGACAATAGTTAGCACTTGTTTAGTGCACACTTTGCTCAGGACATTATCCTAATCTCATACACAGTCACTGCTGAATACATGCAACTGCATAACAAGGCTACATTATAATTATACAGTTTCAGAAATGAAAAATACTAGGTAATGAGGAAAGAAAGGTTGTCATTTGTTTAAATTATCACAGCCTATGAGTGTCAGGGCAAAGACTGAAGCACATGTGCAACAGTTTCTGATATTCTCTGCTCTACTGTAATCTTAAAAGTCTTGCCTCTAGTTATTCTGATACATTGCATTGGAATTTTGTAAAAATACAGCCACTACAAGGTACTTGAGATTGTGCATGCAAAGCAATCAGAAATGTGCCTAGTAAAATTCAGGATTAATAACTTAGCTTTTAAACAAAAAGACAAAGATTGAACAGTACCTATGTAGCCATGCTTAGTAAAGATTTATTTTTCACCAATATTTTTGATTATGTAATATAGCAAGGGACTGTTTCAAGTATACTGACATATTAGCCACCAATACACATAAAATAAATCAATGTGATAAGGAGGCAGGAAAGTATCAAACAATAAACTACAATGAAAATAAATAAATAGCCTTCAAGTTTCCACTGAGTGGACCCTGTGCCAGTTTTCCATACTCAGATCCCTTTGGGAGAGAGCTGGACTCCCAGGAGTGCTAAAATACCTGAAACCACAGGTAAGACCACCACTTCTGCTCAAATTCCTGGCCCAAGGGGGACCTATCCAGAGTCCTCAGGACATAGGAACCAAGGAGCAGCCTAGGACAGGATCCTTCAGGTTTCCATCTGTGTCCACACTCATCCTAGTCACAGCTCTCCATACCCGAGTCCCGCCTGGAAAGAGCTGGTTTCCCAGGAGTGATGACACACCTGTAAGCACAGGTAGGACTACCACTTTTGCTCCAAGGAACCTGCAGGGAGCCCCCAGGACATAGGAATAGAGTAGCAGCCTGGGATAGGATCTTTCCAGTTTCCATCTATGACTGGAGTAGACCATGTGCCACTGCTTTCCATATCCAAATACCCAAATTCCTCACAGAGAGAACTGGTCTCCCATTAGTGCTGACACACAGGCTTACAGGAGGGACAAGCCATAGTCAGAGAGAGCAAGACCAGTTAATCTAGAGATAACCAGATGGTGAAAGGTAAGGGCAAGAATATAAGGAACAGAAACCAAGGCTACTTGGCATTATCAGAACCCAGTCCTCCCACCACAGCAAGCCGTGGATACCCCAAGATATTGGAAAAACAACTCTCTGATTTAAAATTACATGTCAAGTTTATGATAGAGGACTTTAAGAAGGAAATAAATAACTCCCTGGAAGAGATACAGGAAAACGGGTAAATGGGTAGAAACCCTTAAAGAGGAAACAGAATAATCCCTTAAAGAATTATAGGAGAACACAACCAAATAGGTGAAGGAATTGAACCAAAACATCTAGGATCTTAAAATGTAAATAAAAACAATAAAGAAATCACAAAAAGAGACAACTCTGGAGATTGAAAAGCTAGGAAAGAGATCAGGAGTCATAGATGCAAGCATCACTGACAGAATACAAGAGATAGAAGAGAGAATCTCAGGTGCAGAAGATACCATAGGAAACATTGACACAACATTCAAAAAAAATGCAAAATATTCTTAACCCAAAACATCCAGGAAATCCAGGACACAATGAGAAGACCAAACCTAAAGATAATAGATATAGAAGAGAGTGAAGATACCCACATTAAAGGGCCAATAAATATCTTCAGCAAGATTATAGAAGAAAACTTCTCTAACCTGAAGAAATAGATAACAATAAACAAACCACAAGCATACAGAACTCCAAATAAATTAGACCAGAAAAGAAATTCCTCCAGTCACATAATAGTCAAAACATAAAATGCACAGAACAAAGAATATTAAAAGCAGTAAGGGAAAAAAGGTCAAATAATTTAAAAAGTCAGACCTATCAGAACTACATAAGACTTCTCACCAGAGACTATGAAAGCCAAACGATCCTGGGCAGATCTCATACAGAGCCTAAGAGAAAACAATTGCCAGCTCATGCTACTATACCCAGCTAAACTCTCAATTACCATAGATGGAAAAACCAAGATATTCCATGACAAAACCAAATTTACACAATAACTTTCCACAAATCTAGCCCTACAATGGATAATATATGTAAAATTCCAACACAAGGAGGAAAACTATACCCTAACAAAACCCAAGAAAGTAATCTTTTCTCAAAAATCCCAAAAGAAGATAGCAACACAAACATAATTTCACCTCTAACAACAAAAATAACAGGAAGCAACAATCATTATTCCTTAATATTTCTTAACATCAATGAAGTCAATTCCCAAATAAAAAGACATAGAGTAACAGAGTGGATAGACAAACAGGATCCAGTATTTTGCTGCATAGAGGAAATGCACCTGAGTGGCAAAGACAAATACTACCTCAGAGTAAAAGGCTGGAAAAAATTTTCCAAGCAAATGGTCCCAAGAAACAAGCTGGGGTAGCTATTCTAATGTCGAATAAAAATGATTTACAACCAAAAGTTATCAAAAATATAAGGAAGGACACTTTACACTCATCAAAGGATAAATCTACCAAGATAAACTCTCAATTCTGAACATCTATGCTCCAAATGCCAGGGTACCCACATTTATAAAAGGTACTTTACTAAAGCTCAAAGCATACATTGTAACTCACATAATAATAGTGGGAGACTTAAATGCCCCACTCCCATCAATGAACAGAGTATAGTCACAGAAACTAAACAGAGACACAGTAAAACTAACAGAAGTTGTGAACCAAATGGATTTAACAGGTATCTATAAGACATTTCATCCTAAGACAAAAGAATATAACACCTTTTCAGCACCTCTTGATACCCTCTCCAAAACTGAGCATATAATTGATCACAAAGCATGTCTCAGAAGATACAAGAAGATTAAAATAATCCCTTGCATCTTATCAGATCACCCCAGACTAAGGATGGTCTTCAATAAAAAACAAAAACAACAGAATGCCCACATACACATGGAAGCTGAACAATGCTCTACTCAATGGTAACTTGGTCAAGGGAAAAAAAAAATTAAAGACTGTTTAGAATCTAATGAAAATGAAGACACAATATACCTAAACTTTGGGACTCAATGAAAGCAGTGCTGAGAGGAAAACTCATAGATCTGAGTGCATCCAAAAACAAACTGGAGAGAGCATACATTAGCAGCTTAACAGCACACCTGAAAGCTCTAAAACAAAAAGAAGCTACTACACCCAAGAGGAGTAGATGACAGGAAATAATGAAACTCAGGCTGAAATCAACCAAGTAGAAACAAAAAGAAGTACACAAAGAATCAACAAAACCAGGAGCTAGTTCTTTGAGAACATCAACAAGATAGATAAACCCTTATCTAGACTAACCAGAGAGCACAGAGACAGTATCCAAATAAACAAAATTAGAAATGAAAAGGGAGATATAACAACAGAAACTGAGGAAATTCAAAAAATCATCAGATCCTACTACAAAGCCTTTACTCAACAAAACTGGAAAATCTGGATAATTTTCTAAACAGACACAATGTACCAAAATTAAATGAGGATCAGATAAATTATCTAAACAGTCCCATAACCTCTAAAGAAATAGTGGCACGCATTAAAGGTCTCCCAAACAAACAAACAAACAAACAGAAAGCCAAGGACCAGATGGGTTTAGTGCAGAATTCTATCAGACTTTCAAAGAATACCTAATAACAACACTCTTCAAACTATTCCACAAAATAGAAACAGAAGGAACACTACCCAATTCTATCAGACTTTCAAAGAATACCAATAACAATACTCTTCAAACTATTCCACAAAATAGAAACAGAAGGAACACTACCCAATTTGTTCTATGAAGCCATAGTTAAAACCAAAACCACACAAAGACCAAAGAAAGAGAACTTCAGACCAATTTCCCTTATGAATATTGATGCAAAAATACTCAATAAAATTTTCACAAACTGAATCCAAATCACATCAAAATGATCATTCTCCATGATCAAGTAGGCTTCATCCCAGAGATGCAGGGATGGTTCAATATATAGAAATACATCTACATAATCCACTGCATAAACAAACTCAAAGAAATAAAGCCATGATTATTTCATTAGATGCTGAAAAAGCATTTGGCAAAATTCAACATCCTTTAATGTTAAAAGTCTTGGAAAGATCAGGAATTCAAGGCCCATACCTAAATATAGTACAAACAATATATATTAATCCAGAAGCCAACATCAAACTAAATGGAGACAAACTTGAAGCAATCTCACTAAAATCAAGGACTAGATAAGGCTGCCTATCCTCACCCTACCAATTAAATATAGTTCTTGAAGTTTTAGCTAGGCTAGTTAGACAACAAAAGGAGATCAAAGGGATACAAATTGGAAAGGAAGAAGTCAAAATATCACAATTTGCAAATGATATGATACTATACTTAAGTGACCCCCAAAAGTCCAGCAGAGAATTCCTACAACTGATAAACAAATTCAGCAGAAAGGCTGGATATAAAATTAACTGAAACAAATCAGTAGCCTTCCTATACTCAAAGGAATAATGGGCTGAGAGAGAAATTAGGGAAATGATACCCTTCACAATAGTCAGTCACAAACAATATAAAATATCTTGGTGTGACTCTAACCAAACAAGTGAAAGATATTTTCAGCAAGACCTTCAAGTCTCTGAAGAAAGAAACCAAAGAAGACCTCAGAAGATAGAAAGACCTCTCTTCCTCATAGATTATTAAAAGTCGACATTTTGCCAAAAGCAATCTACAGATTCAATACAATCCCCACCAAAATTTCAACTCAATTCTTCATAGAGTTAGAAAGAACAATTCTCAAATTCATTTGGAATAACAGAAAACCAAAGGTAGCAAAAACAATTCTCAACAACAAACGAACATCTAGTAGGGATGTCCATCCCTGACATCAAGCTTTACTACAGAGCAATAGTGATAAAAACTTCATGGCATTGTTACAGTGACTAGCATGCAGTTCAGTGGAATAGAACTGAAGATCCATAAATGAACCCACACACTTGTGGTCACTTGATCTTTGACAAAGAAGCTAAAACCATCCAGTGGGAAAAGTACAGCATTTTTAACAAATGGTGCTGGTTCAACTGGTGGTCAACATGTAGAAGAATGCAAATTGATCCATTCTTATCTCCTTGTACAAAGCTCAAGTCCAAGTGGAGTAAGGACCTCCATATAAAACCAGATATACTGTATCTAACAGAAGAGTAACTGGGGAAAAGCCTTGAACACAATGGGCATAAGGGAAATTTTCCTTAACAGAACACCAATAGTTTATGCTCTAAGATCAACAATCAACAAATGGGACCTCATAAAATGAAAGCTTCTGTGAGGCAAAGGACACTGTCAATAGGACAAAATGGCAACCAACAGATTTGGAAATACCCTTACTAACTATACATCTGATAGAGGGCTAATATCAAATATATACAAAGAACTCAAGAAGCTAGACTCCAGAGAATCAAATAACCCTATGAAAAAATTTGGGTACAGAACTAAACAAAGAATTTTCAACAGAGGAATATCGAATGGCCAAGAAGCAACTAAAGAAATGCTCAACATCCTTAGTCATCAGGGAAATACAAATTCAAACAACCCTGAGATTCCACCTCACACAAGTCAGAATGGCTAAAATGAAAAACTCAGGTGACAGTAAATGCTGGTGAGGATGTGGAGAAAGAAAAATACTCCCCCATTGCTAGTGGGATTGCAAGTTGTTACAACCACTCTGGAAATCAGTCTAGCATTTCCTAAGAAAATTGGACATAGTACTATGTGAGGACCCAGATATACCACTCTTGGGCATATACCCAGAAGTTTCTCCAACATGCAATAAGGACACATGTTCCACTATGTTTATAATAGCCATATTTTTAATAGCCAGAAGCTGGAAACAACCCAGATGTTCCTCAACAGAGGAATGGATACAGAAAATGTGGTATATTTACACAATGGAATACTACTCAGCTATAAAAAAAAATGACTGCATAAAATTCACAGACAAATGGCTGGATCTAGAAAACATTACCCTGAGTGAGGTAGCTATGTCACAAAATACCACACATGGTATGTATTCACTGATAAGTGGGTATTAGGCAAAGAGCATGGAACACACCCATACAACTTAGAATACAACTCAGGGACCACATGAGGCTCAAGAGGAAGGAAGACCAAAGAGTAGATGCTTCATTCCTACTTAGAAGGGTGTACAAAATAATCATGGGAAGTAGAGGGTTGGAGGAACTTGGGCAGAAGGGAAATAGAGGAGGGGAAAAGAGGAGAAAAATCAGTTATGGGAGTAGATGGAAAATATGTACAGAGGCTCAGGAAATTGAACAGAGGTGTGTAGCAACGAGGGATGGAGATCTGAGGGTAGCAACCAGGTAATCCCAGATGTTAGGATACCAAGAGCCTCTCAGGACCCCATGGGATGGCATTAGCTGAAATACTCCACAAATGGGGGGAGAACCAGTCAAGATCATATCCAGAGCTTAGGCATGGTCCTCTGGTTGAGGAATGGGGCTACCCACCTGTCTCCAAAGTTTTAACTCAGAATTACTCCTGTCTAAAGAAATATAGGGACAAAGAGTGGAGCAGAGACTGAAGGAAAGTCATCCAGAGACTGCCCCTTCTGGGGATCCATCCCACATGCAGACACTAAACCCAGCCACTATTACAGATGCCAAGAAGTGCTTGCTGACAAGAACCTGATATAGTTGTCTCCTGGGAAGCTCTGTCAGATCTTGACCAATACAGATGCAGAGGCTTGAGGCCATCCATTGGACCTAGCAAGAGACCCCAATGGAGGAGTTAAGGGAAGGACTGAAGGAGCTAAAGAGGCATTATCTGGCAACAATGGGACCTTGGTCCTTCGAAAGCTTGATTCCCCTGTATAGACGAATGCTCGGGTGGTGAGGTGGGAGTAGGTAGGTGGCTGGGGGAGCATCCTCATACAAGCAGGGTAAAGGGGTGGGATAAGAGGTTTGCAGAAGAGAAACTGGGAAAGGGAATAACTTTGAAATGTAAGTAATTAAATAAAATGACATAAAATAAAAATTTATAGAAGAATTCCATGGGACTTCCTTTCATATATGTAAACCTAAAACAGAAACAGAAGGATGTACTATTTTTTTTTAAAGCTGTGATATGGGTAATGTAATATTTCCTCTAAAACACTGCTATAAAATTAAAATGTGTATTAAAATCTCTGAATACTAAAAGAAAAGAAAGTAAATAAATATAGCTTGTGTTAAACTACAGTAAGAGCCACAATAATGGTCAGAGAGATTCTGAATGCCATATCAGGTAATGTGGACAGGTTGAAATGACCCATAGATTTAGGACTGAGTGGATATGATTATAGAATGTATATAACCATTGGAAGTTTTTTTTAAAAAAAATAGACACCAAGAGCTATGCAGAGTACAGGAACAAATATAAATGATGTAAAGGTATTTGAAGTGAGTGAAACAGAGTCATTCCTGACACAGAGGCAAAATATAAGTCAGAATATCAGTGCTTGGACTAAAATTCATTTAATTAGAAGAGAACATTGATGCCTTTGCAATGTTCTAGATTCTGAGCTAAGAAAGTCTGCAATGTTCTTTTTTTTTTTCCTACTTTATTTACATTTCAAATGTTTCCCCCTTTCCAGATCTCCTCTTTGGAACCTCCCCATTTCCTCCCCCCTCCCCCTGCCATTATGGGGGTATTCTCCCACCCACCCATTCTCGTCTTCCCTCCTTGGCATTCTCCTCTACTGGGGGATCTAACTCTCAGGCCCAAGGGCCTTTCCTCCCCCTGATGGCTAACAAGATCCTCCAATGCGGCATATGTGGCCAGCACCATGGGTCCCTCCATGTGTATTCTTCATCCTGGTAATTGTGGTGACAAGAGGTTAAAAGGACAAAAAGGCAATAGTGATGGCAGTTGGAAGACGATCTGCACATTGACCAGAAAAGTGGGCACTAGGACATCAGGATATACAGTGGTGAGCAATATTAAATTTCCATGGGTTGTTAACTATACTTTCTATGGTATAACAGGAGGTATGACTAAAGAACCAAATACAGCATGTGAAACAAACAAAAAGCAGAGCTATACTAATGTTTGTTTCAGAATCAGAAAGTAAAACACTGCCATTATCATAATCAGGCAAGATGAAGTGGAAAAAATAACTCAGGGAGACGATTGATTGTTTATTTTTAGTAGTTGTTTAGTAACCATTTACAATTAATAATGGAAGTAATAAACAAAATAATAAGGGCATTTAATGCTAATTAAATTTATGATGTGTTTTGTTTTATTGTGTCCTAAACAGTTTTACTTGAGTGACCTCATGCAATGCCAATAATTAATCATATAAATTTATTATACTGTCTGTAGATTAAACTAAAGCCAGTAAGATAAAGAATATGGTCCCAGGTAACACATAATTTTTTAAACAAAGCTAGGAGACAACATCAAACACTTTTCTTCCAAAGCCAGAAATCTTGACAACTAAGATAAATAAAAATGTAGATGTAATTTTCTTAGATGCTTCTAAATTCTTTCCATGGTCGTCCATAGCCTTTCATCATTCTTAGACATATCTAATGTCTTAGCTTTCCATCTTAAACTCAATTTTCTAATTTTGCCATTCTGCATATAAAGAGCCAAAAGATCTTTATAAAATTTCCCAAGATAATTACATCATTACTTTGCTACTGAAATCCATAGTTGCTTTCACTTTATCTATAGAATAGAATAAAACTCCAGCACTGACTGTGGAAGTTAAAGCTGAGTACTCATACCATGAAGAGGCATACCCTTCTCTATTAACTATACCCATGTAATCACAAAGTGCCCATGTTGAGAGAATGGAGCTGATCAAGTCTCTGCTTTATTATACACCTCTGTTCAGGGAACTTCTTGATCAAATAAGAATCATTTGCACTTGTAGATTATAGTTAAAATTTAGTTTTAGATAAATAACAAATTTTATAAATATAACCGAAATGTTGTAATAAGCAATATTCATTATTATTTAAACTCAGATTTAGATATTTTATTTATATTTCCTAAGTACTGGAATTTCTGAATAGAAAGAAATGCCTATTGAGGTTTATGTAAAAACCTTACCAATTTTGGAAAAAGAGAGGTTTTCAAGGGTATAAAAGGCTTATCATTCAACTTCTTTTCCTTCATGCTGTGAACAGTTTTCTGGGCTACTAAAATGACATAATGATTTGACTGTTGACTAAGGTTATAGCCAAGAATTGTGAGATCTGTAAAAACTGAAAATATATGAAATTAATTGCTCCCTGTAGACCCCAGGCAGAATGTATGTTTTTGAGTGATACTTCAGATGCTTTATCTGTGTAACAATATGTCTATAGACTACTGTAGTTTTTATTGTAGTAGTACAAGAGAACCAATGTATCTGGTCATGGCAACAATGAATTTATAAAGGCAGTAAGGCTAAAAACTTATAATGGGGAGGTGTAAGCTTCTGAATGTAGGTAACAATGATGAAGGAAGTACAGTGGATTTTTGCTAGGTTGGGCCTAAGAAAATAGCTAAATAGAAAACTATTTATTGGGACCACAAAAACTGTTCAGTATAAGGTCTTGTTGGGGTTCAGCCTCAGCTGTTTTTACTTGATTCTCTCTTGAGGAAAGCCAAGGTGGGAGAGAGAAGAGGATCTGCATAGGCAAGACTTAGTCTTATAAGATATTTAGAGTAGCTATTTAGTAATAAAATATTTACCTATCTTAAGTCTAAGTAACTTTTCTGTTTCAGCTGACCTGTCTGTGTTCTTGTGAGGCCAGAAACTGTAATCTCTGGCATGTAGCACCTCAGTTAAAAGATCCTGGATTTAAATAAAGGATTAATTAGTAGTGCATTTTCTCTCTTGTCCAGAAGCCTTTCATTTGCCAGGCTTGGGGGGAGGTTTGGATCAATAAACTTCTATTGAACCAGAAGAAGAAAATCATACTCACAGAAGGAAATACTTTTACCCAAGCAAATATGGATAAACTCTCATAAATTCATATATAGATTCATGCATACACATTCATACATCTACATTCAAACCAATTGGACTCAGCCACATACATATTTATCTCGTAAATACATAATTACACAAGAACATCTAAACTTACATATGCATATGGAGCAAAAGACCAAGCACCAATGCAGAAAGAACTCACTCATTTTGGATGAAAAATCAGCTCTAGACTTTATTGTGTAGAGAAAGAAAAAGCTTCTATCATTTTATTGCTAAATGAATTAAACCCAAGTCTGTAAGAAGAAAGCTTTGTCTTCTTGAGTAAGACTATGCTTGCCTTGCTACTAAGAAAAGACCTGTTCTGTACCATAGTAAAGTGAAGCATACCTTCTTTCTGCTCTCTCTGTAGCTTCTTCTATTTTCCTCTTTCCCTTGGCATTCTGCAAACTGCTGTCTTAATTTTTCTATTAATCATGTTATTTATTACATTTCAAATGATATCCCCTCTACTAACTCCTCATCCCATCCCATTCTCCCTCATCTTTGCCTCTATGAGGGTGCTCCTACATTCACTCACCCACTCATGCCTCACCACTCTAGCATCCCTGTTCACTGAGGCATCAAGCCTTCACAGGACCAAGAATGTCCATTTCCATTGATGTCAAATGAGGCCATCCCCTGCTACATATGTATCTGGAGCCATGGATCCCTCCATGTATACTCTGTGGTTGGTGGTTTAGTCTCTGGGAGCTCTGAGTGGTCCAGTTAATTGATATTGTTCTTCCTATGAGATTACAATTCCCTTCAGCTCCTTCAGTCCTTCCCCTAGCTCTTCCATTGGAGTCCCCAGGCCCATTCCAATTGTTGGAGTGAGTATCTGCATCTGTATTAGTCAGGTGCTGGTAGAATCTGTCAGAGAATAGTTATACCATGCTCCTATCAGCAAGGATTCTTGGCAACAGCAATAAAGTCAAGGTTTGGTGTCTTCAGATGGGAAGGATCCCTAGGTGCGACAGTCTCTGGATGGCCTTTCCTTCAGTCTCTGTTCCATTTATTTGTCCCCATCTTTCCGTTGGACAGGAACATTTCTGGGTTAACAATTTTGGTTAGAATGACACCAAGACATTTAATACTATTTGTGACTCTTGTGAAGGGCATTGTTTCCTTAATTGCTTTCTGAGCAGATTTATCCTTTGAGTAGAAGAAGCCTACTGGTTTGTTAGAGTTAATTTTATATCCAGCCACTTTGCTGAAGTTGCTCATCAGCTGTAGGAGTTCTCTGGTATAATTTTTGAAGTAGATTACATATACTATCATATCATCAACAAATGGTGAAATCTTGACCTCTTCCTCCCTAATTTGTATTCCTTTGTCTTCTTTTGTTTTCTAATTGCTCTAGCTAGAACTTCTAATACTATATGGAATAGATAGGAGGAGAATGGGCAAGCTTGTCTTGTCCCTGATTTTAGTGAAATTGCTTCAAATTTCTCTCCATTTAGTTAGATGTTGGCTATTGGTTGGCTGTATGTAGCTTTTAATATGTTTCTGTATGAACCTTGAATTTCTGATCTTTCTAAGACTTTTGACATGAGGGCATGTTGAATTTTGTTAAATGCTTTTTCAGCATCTAAGGATATGATCAGGTTTTTTTTTTTCTTTGAGTTTTTTAATATAGTGGATTATGTGGATGAATTTCCATATATTGAACGATCCCTGCATCCCTAGGATGAAACCTACTTGATCATGATAGATGATAGTTTTGATGTGTTCTTGGATTTGATTTGTGAGAATTTTATTGAGTATGTTTGCATCAATATTCATGAAGAAGATTTGTCTGATGTTCTCTTTATTTGTTGGGTCTTTGTGTGGTTTAGGTATAAGCATAATTGTGGCTTCATAGAATGAATTGAGTAATGTTCATTCTGTTTCTATTTTGTGGAATAGTATGAAGAGTGTTGGTATTGGGTCTTCATTGAAAGTCTGATAGAATTCTGCACTAAACCCATCTGGTCTTGGGCTTTTTTGGTTGGGAAATTTTCAGTGACCAATGCTATAACATGGACATATGCTCCAATATGTTTGTTGCAGCCTTATTTATAATAGCCAGAAGTTAGAATGAACCCAGATGTCCTTCAACAGAGGAATGAATACAGAAAATGTATATACAATGAAATACTACTCAGCTATTAAAAACAATGATTGCGTGAAATTCGCAGGCAAATGGATGGATCTAGAAAATATCATCCTGAGTTAGGTAACTAAGTCACAAAAGACCACACATGATATGTACTCACTGATAAGTCTGTATTAGTCAAAGAGCATGGAATACCAAAAATACAGTTCCCCAGACCACATGAAGCTCAAGAAGAAAGAAGACCAAAGTGTGGATCCTTCTGTCCTTTTTAGAAGGGAGAACAAATACTTAAGGGAGAAAATACGGAGACAAAGTGGGAAGCAGAGACTGAAGGAAAGACCATCCAGAGACTGACCCACATGGGAATCCATCCCATATACAGACACCAAACCCAGACACTATTGTGGATACCAAGAAGTGCTTGCTGAAAGAAGCCTAATATAGCTGTCTACTGAGAATCTCTGCTAGAGCCTGACTAATACAGAGGTTGATGCTCACAACCAACCATTGGAATAGTTAAAGAAAGGACTGATGGAGTTGAATGGATTTGCAACCCAATAGTAAGAACAGAAATATCAACTGATGAGACCTCTAGAGATCTCAAGGACTAAACCACCAAGTAAAGAGTACACATGGAGGGACCCATGGCTCCAGTCACATATGTAGCAGAGAATGGCCTTTTTAGGGCATCAATGGAAGGAGAGGCCCTTAGTCCTATGCAGGCTCTGTGCCTCAGTGTATGGGAATGCAGGGAGGCAGATGTTGATGGGTGGGGGAACATCCTCAAAGAAGCAAGAGAAAGGGGATGGGATAAGGGGTTTCCAGGGGGGAGAACTGGGAAAGAAGACAACATTTGAAATGTAAATGGAGAAAATATACAGTAAAAAAAGATTATCCTAACCTGTAAAAAGAGAAAAAATTATAACAAAGAATGTTTACATGCATATTCATTAAGAGTAATTATCTTACTAAACATTCATTATCTGTCACTAGTTCAACAGGTTCATTGAAAGTTAAAGACCATAATTTTCGTCACTAATTCATTAGTGAAGAGTTGTGTAGATAAACCAAGTCAATATTTTATCTTCTGTCCTTGTACCTACAGTAAATCGTTAGTTTCCTTTTTATAACCTTTGGTTAATTGTTTTACAACCTCTTTGAATGTGCTCTAACTTGGAAATGTGTTCTTGCTATCTCGGAAGAAATTAACTCATGACACCTGAAGACAGGCAGAGTTCTCATTGCAGTTTTGGCATTAGAAGGACTTAAACCAGTCATATTATAGATCTTAATAATTACTAACATCTTTATGGGAATTCTTATAGAATCATCATTAATAATTAATAAAACATCTATTTGTTTATATAAAAGCATATAATATAGTGCATCTTTGTTGTTCTGGAGAAATCTGCTCAAAAGAGTGAGATAATACTTAGTCATTGTTATATATATATTTAATAATAACAGAAAAAGCATATTAATAGTAGGAATCTTTCCTCAGACAGAATTTTCATTAACCTTTACTAAAGAAGCAAATCTGTCATTAACTTTATAGTTCATGGCAGAACCATCTCAGGAAGATTACCTGCTGGTTTTTAGCTACTCCCTGATGGGTTCTGGCAAGTTCTGGCTCAGAAACTTGTCGAATATTCACAGATGAATTCTCTTAACATGATAGGACAATGAGATCCTTAAGGAAAGCTGTTCAGTAGATATATGGACAAGAGTTTCTGACTTTTGAGTTTTGGGTGATTTTAGAGGGATATAATCCAGATACATTGGCTAACAGCCAGCATTTTAGGACACTGAAGTGAAACATCTGAGCTAGAGAATGTAGACTATAAAAACAATAATCTTGGAATGAGACATTCACCATGGAAACTCATTCTAAACAAGCTAAAAATATGAAGCTAAAGGCCATGTCCACAGAACTACCTGGTTTAAGAAATAGTGTTGGAATTAGTGGCATCCATTTGGTCATGAGTGATTTATAGATTGTTAACATCATTCTACAAAAGAACTGGACAGTTAAAGTTATAATAGAGGCCCTATTTATCACAACATATCACTTATTATTTAACCCACTACTTTGAGATTTGTCAACCAGTGATACAAAAGAAGAGTAAATTAAGAGAACTTAGAAATGTCTCATTCATAGACTTTACTTTCTAGTCTCTGTTTAGGAAGTAATTGATACTTAACTTGATTGATGTCCTGTTGTTAATGTCCTTTGCTGATATTATGAAACTTAAAAGCATTATTCTCTCACCTTTTCTTTCTTAATAGACCATGAATACTATGGAGTCGAGATTGTATCTTGATAACATTTGTATCCACCAGGTATCTCAGAAACTAGAACACACAGTAGTTACTTTCCTATGGGATTCAAAGGGCAATACCAGAAAATTGATCATTCATTCCAGTATTTAAAAATACTGCAGTTAATTGCAGTTATTGACAAATAAATTGGAGGAGTTTGACTTAATGTGTGTGGAGGTCAAGGAATCACATGAGACTTTTATCTTCCTTTTCTATCATTTGTGTCTCAGTCTGTAAGTCAGGTCATCAGTCTTACCGTCAAGTAAAAGGAAAAATATTCTTTAAGACATCTCACTGACCCTTTTTTTAAGGTTTTTGCAGTATGGCTAACGAAACATGTTTGTATACTATTATCAAGTACAATTGGCTGTATGTGAAGAGATATGGAGTCCAATCAAGTACTAAGAGTTTCTTTCTGTGTGTTTAATGATAAACTGAAAGATTAGACTCTCATCTTAAGCATTTTAGGTGACTGCTTCCTGCCTCAATGTTAACATCCTGGGCAGCTCATGAACGTTTGGAAATGTATCCCAAAGAAACAAGTTCTATATAAAGAGATATTAAAAAAGATAAATATTGTAAAGAAGTAGAATAACATTGCATGTTTGAATTGAAAATCAATGTTCATTGGAATAAGGAAGTAAACAGCCAAAGTACTGCTCAACTTGAATTATAATTTATTGACAATGGACTTTGTGGGATATCCCAGGAATTAGAAATATCTACTGTTTTTGCCAAGGATGAGGGTTTGGTTCCCAGAACCCACCCACTCACAACCTCCTATGATTCCAACTCTGAGATATCTAAGACATTTTCTAGCCACTGTAGACAACCACATATATAGGTACATATATACCCTTGCTGAACCATATATAAATAAATAAAAGTACAATCTATTTTTATAAAATTTCTCCACTTAATGTTAGAAAGTGTACAAAATTAGGCTTTGTGTAGGTGATTAAACATATAATGTATCTTTAATGAATATTTTAGAAGTTACAAAATGTTTAAATTTTTCCACCTTAAGATACAGATAACAAACCTACAAATTATTTTATCTTGGATCTTGCTCACTGAAATATGCAACATCTTACTAGTGACTTACATTTATGCACATGAAGTTATGTCTAGCTTATCACAAACATGACAAATAAGACAAATAAGACAGCCCAGTTATACTGGATATTACTGGATATAAACCTACAATATTTCCCTGAAATGAAGGTATCATCATTTTGAACATTATTTCTCTAGATTGAGTTTATATTTTTATTTTTTCCAAAGTTTCTTTCCTCAACCCCATGCGCCTCAAAATGATATGCTACTTATAATGGTATTTCCATCAAATTAATTTTGCTTTTAAATCTATGTTAGTGCAGGACATGGCTGAAAACTCCTGAAAAAAATAATACCACATGAAAGGTTGTGTCAGGACAATGATATATGTTTTAGGCTAACAAATCCTAACTATTGAGATCTTGTACCCAAAAAAAAAAAAAAAAAAAAAAAAAAAAGCAAATAAAACATTTTTGAAGCACAATGGTCGATAAAAATCAAGATACCTTGAATACAAAATAAAATTTTATAAGAACTTAAAAATAATTATTTTTCATTTTTTCTGTATTAGTAACTTACATATCCATAAAACCATCTCATAACAACATCAAACTTTCCCTGATAAGAAATACTTAATGGTTATTTAGCTCTGAATATACAGAGAATTTTGCTAATCTATTCTGGGATAATTTCTGAATTTGTGGCCCACAGGACATATGCAAGGTGATGGTCTGGATGTTTCTAAATGGGAGTTGATTGATTATCAGATGGACCTCAATGGTCTTTGCCCAAAGTGAATGTTGTTTGAATTTATAATTTATGCAAGTAGACAAAAGTCTGACATGGCCATGGAAGAAAAATTAGAATGAACAAACTCTCCCAGGCAGCTTTTCAAGAAAGTACTAGCATATGCCTTTAAAGATTTTTTTTTTTTAATTCATAGACAATTGTATAGCTAGATCCAGATGCAAGGGCAGAGGAGTTCCAGACTGGCAGCAACATAGAACTGCAGGGTTACATGGCAAGGACCATGGATAGAAAGGTATGATGAATTAGAAATTAGCTCCATGAGCTACCTAGAAGATTTGACTTATTTGAGGGTATTAATGCCTAGGAATGGATTTAAAGAAAGCCATTAAAATGTTTATATTCATTTCTTTTCTGTGGGTATGATAAAATACTATGACCAAAGCAAATGAGAGGCAGTGTGGTTTATTTTGGATTACAGTTCCAGAGTAACAGATTCTGTCATGTTGGATAGGGAATGGCAGCTTGAGCTTGAGCCAGGCAGGAAACAAAGGCATCATATGTCATCTACACAAAGCACACAGGTCCCTGCAAAGAGGCATACATCCTTCAGAAAGTCTCTACATTGAAGAGAAAATTTTTGGTTTCTTTGGAGACTCAGATATGTCATGTGATATTTTTCTGGAATCACTATGAGAGGATGTTTTGCTGAAGCAGACGCATAGGAGAATGTTTTGCTAAGAACAGACACATGATGTTTTTCTAGAGGCAGCCTGGAAAAGGGGCATGTCATATTTTGCTAGAGCAGATGCCTGAAAGAATGCATGATATTTGGAAAGCGTATAGATATAACCTGACAGTAGATGATTCTGTGTGCTATTGGTTCACCTTGCAACTCTTTGTTGATTCAAATTTGTCCTCACTTTACAGGGAGAAAGACACCAAAGAACTGATGGTGGTCTGCCAGCGTCTTACTGCTTCCACAGACTTGGGTTGATTGCCATTGCTGATTCATAAATGGTGTTTGTGTGTGGATCAGCCAACCTCTGCTAACTAGTATGAGCTGAACTGTTCATATCCTGGCAAAGTTGATTGGATTCACCCCAAGGAACTATTTCTAAATAGGTCCACATCCTCCTTTGCCCTAATAAGCTTTCCTTTCTACTACTTCTGATAAGTAGTGGGTTAGAAGGGAGGTTAAAGCATTTAAGTACACTTCTTAAAGTATGTTTTGAAAAATTTAAGTGTATGCCAACTTCTAATGTTTTCTTAACCTTTACAACAGTGTCATAATTTAAAGACAAAGTATGTAAATATATGAACTTATGATGGACATTTTTCATAAAAGAGACTAAAAAAATACAACAGCCAACAACAACAACAAAAATCTTAGAGATATTCAAATAGTATCCTAATTGTTCAAGACCTCAGCAATTTTGTGTGCATAATTTAGACCCCATTATCTCACTATTCTTATGTATAAAATAGAGATCATAATAATGTATACTACAAAAATATAATGCAAGGATGGAATAAAAATACTTTTACACTTAAGAATCCTTGGATTTTTGCACAAGACAGAGAAAATTCCCAACAAATTCAGTTAGTGTAAGACTAACTTAGTGTGGGCTTAGAGATTCAAAGAGAGCTTGTGTGGCATTATAATTGATATATCACAGAAAAATGCAGTGTGCATCACAATAAAGCTGATACCAAAATCATAATTCTTTCAAATTCTAATTGTACTAGCTAATCATAATGAAAGATTAAATGAAGTTGGTAATACCATTAGTAACAGATGTTGCTGATAAATTACAATATATACATATAAAAAATGTTGTAATGAAACCCCTTAACTTCATAAGATAATGAATGCTAATAGAGCACTATTTAATATTATATATTTTCTGAGTGACTAACACATTTACAACTTTTTATTACCAGCTTAGAATTTCAATAAACATTTGTTAAAAATGAATCCTGGAATGTACAAGAGATTTAGTATTTCAACTAAATGACTACATAGTGGTCTTAATTTGGTTTTCTATTGCATTAATGAAATACTACAATGAAAAGCAACTTATAAAATAGAGCATTTAATTGGACTTATGATTTCAGAGGGTTAGAGTCCATGATGGCAGACCAAAAGACTGGTGGCAAGAACAACAGAAGACTCACATGCTAATCCTTAAGCATGAAGCTGAGAAAGCCAGGTGAAAATGGTCTGGGTTTCTAAAATGTAGAAATCCACATCAAGTGATGTACCTTCTAGAAAAAGACCATAACTTCAAATCCTTCCCAAATGGTTCCACCAATTTGGAACAAAAGTATTCAAATATATATGACTATGGGAAGCATCCTCAACAAGACACCCAATAGTGTTGTACATAATTGTGATATATTAGATGATGACACCATGAAGTACATGAAAACACACCAACAGCACATGGAAGCAAATGCTTTAGGACCCTTGGAAGGGCATAGTTTGTCAGAGGATATAGGTTTTATTCATTTTCGGTGGCTTGATAACAGATTTCCAGGAATATCACTGTGAATAATGTCACATATTATGTCTTAGTACTATGAGTCACATATGTAGGTAGATCTAAACTTAGACCTCTTCTCAGAGACAAAATTCAAAGTACGAGCTCTGCTTCAATTCATGTGCAGTCTCTGGAGTAGAATGGCTTATCAGCTCAATCAATTGTTTCCAGAATCCAATTCAATATACCTAGAGTATAGACCTCTGAATCTCCATATTGGCTTTTACCTTTACCTGGGGATTATTATTACATTTTTTAGAAGCCACTTGTCTTATGTACCATTTCTTCCTCCTATCATCAGAGCAAGCTATGTCCCACAGAATCACTCTCTGTTGAAATATATTCTTATTCTTTTCACAGAAAGACTTCAATTCCCTTGACAAGCTCACCTGGTTAAATTAGGCCCACTAAACAGTTTTTACTTAAAGCCAATTGATCCAGACCTCATTGATGTGAACAAAATCTCTTCCCAGTACCTCCTACATTAATTTTTGATAGGGTATCTGCAGAAAGTGTCTCTACTCCTAGAAACAGAATTCTGTCTCATAGGGACAATGCATCTGTTTTATGATAGTAAAACTTCTGTTTCCAAAGAAAAGCTTTGTGCTTCTGTGACTCATGATTCCTCAAAAGAAAGTCATTCCCAGGCCTTGCTATTTATTTCCATTAGTGCTTATAAGAGAATTCAGAAGCACAAATGTATGGCTTGCTCTGACATTAGACTGTCAAAAACCAAACCAGGTATGAGAATCTCTTAAATTGTGAAGGAATGTATAGAAATTTTACATCAGAGTTTTCTTATCTTGGATTAATCCACAAATAGCAAATTGAGGAAACATGAATGTTTGGCACTGAGAAGAAAGACCGAGTGGGGACCTGAGGAGGTCTCATAGGGAACCTGAAAGGGAAGGTCACTTAACTGCAGAATTGCCTTGTTCACTACTCCATTATGTTAGTAAAGAGTTTTTTCTCCTCAAATGACTTGTCCTGCAATCAATGAGGTATAAATAAATTAGAAATGCATATTTTCCTCTTCCTTCTGTGTGCTGGTTGAACTCCAAGCCCCTTGATCTATCCAGAAAATAGTCTCCAGTTTCTGTACCTGCAATTCATGGGGACAACTATATTCAGTGCAACCAGCAGACTAAATATCCCCTAGTGATCCCTCCTCCTATTTATTTCCTACAACATAAGCATGTAGAAAGGAGGAAATATGGAGTCTGCACATTGGAATTTCTTTAATTTCTTGGAACTATTTAATCTTTTTAGGAGACTGACTGACTGACATTAAAGCTTTTCACTGATTTCCTGTTATTCCTTTGGTCCTTTTCTTATCACTTAAATACCCTTTTAAACAAAAAACTACCCTAGTATTATTTTTTTGAACAGATGAATGTTCTACTTCATACTTACTACAAATTGTAGGCAACCACCCGAAAAAACACTGACAACACCTTCCCTGAGACTAGAATTGCTAATTACAAAAGAGATTATACCCTGGAGGTAGGAGAAAGGGCTCAGAAGAAATATTCTGAGAAGAAAGGAAGTGGAAAAATGCAAAAGTTTATTCTTTCCAGCCAGGTAAGAATTCTAATTTAATGTACATACATGCCACTGGTCCTCCTGGCATCACATGCTAATTTAATTTTATATTTGTTCAGTCAGTTTTGAGACATTGATGAATGAAAAGTAGGTTCATTTAATTTATAGAAGATCAAAGGGACATATGCTTAGAAGCAATAACATAATTCTCCCTTGAATAACTTAAGAGTTTTATGTATTAGCTGATTCCAATTTTGGTTTGTTTATTTGTTTTTTAAAATATAAAGGAAGAAAATGGTGAGCTTGGCCCAGATTTCAGGATCAGCAATTGATGTAGAGCACCAGTTAGTATCTAACGTTTTGAAATAAATAATGGATGTTTAAGAAGAATGTTTTGTGTAGACTCTCCCAATGTATCAATTAGTGAGCCTTATGAAAGGATTAAGAAAGTTAATCATGGTAAATGATAGGGCACATGAAACAGGAGAAGACAGCCAGCTTTTCTTCTTATACCATCTGTTGTTTTGCTGTGTTCTGCCCATCCTATAGTTTAATCCTACTTGTTAAACTCTGGGATCTCAAGTAGAATACACACTGTTTATATTTGCTTACCTGACAATCATAGAAGTTGGAGTACTTTATGTATTAACTCCAATTCATATACAGAATAGTACTTTCCCAATACATAGAAAGTGTTACCATCCCTTATATTCCCAAAGCCTGTAGAAACTCCCAATTAAGCACATGAACTAATAGAAAGAAGGTCTTATTTCTTTGAAGACAGGAAGGTGTTGAGGTTAAAGTAGAAAGAGCTCTAAATATAATCAGGAAAAGCAAGCATGGTACAGTATATTCAGTCACCCTTAAGAAGTAGGAACAATTGCAAGCTAGGTTGAAGAAAAAGGCCTATAAACACACAGCCACTCAGGACAGTAAGGCAGAAGTATCTTATACTCAAAGTCTCCCAAGACTTCAGAGTGAATTCAGGACCAATGTAGGGAACTTAATGAAACCTGAATTAAAAACAAAGTTGAAGAACAGACTGAGTATCTAGCTCATTCTTAGAGATCTTTCCTAAATGTTCAGAAGGCCCTGGATTCTGCCTTTAGTTCCAAAGCCATAATACTGTTAATAATTTGGTGTTAGGAAAACATATCTGAATTAATAATGGTAAGATAATGTCCAAGTAAACAATCTCAAAATAGTAAAGAAGACATTTAACTGAGAGCCTTGAAGGAATGTCAGGTGCATTTACCTCTGAAAGGACATCTCTCCATCAATGGGCATTTGCAACATGACCAAATAGAGCTGACAATGCAAGAGAAAAGAATAATAGAAACATGGTTTTGGTCAAATATGGATCAGACACCTGAAAACACCAGGGAAATAGTCTGGTCTGACTTGTGCACATAAGGCTCATGTATTTCTCTATTCACTGAACAAATATTAATGTAAACCTTTTCTGATCTCATTGCACACTAGGGACCAGGAGTTGAGAGAAGAGACTTTCAAACAGAGAGTAAATAAGCCAGTGTTAATGGAGGTTGTTCTAAACGTGAGAAAGAGGTAAGAACATAAGACAAGCAATACAGAAAGCTTGGAGTCTGTTGGCCTTTGGTGGTGTCATCCCACATTTGCAGCTAGGAGGTCTTCCTGGCCCTGAAAAACACATAAATTGAATTAGCTAATAAATATTACTTTTATAAACCTAATATTAGCTATATTCAAATATGGTTGAAGGTCCAAGTGTTCCAAACTAAATAAATTATATAAGCAAGAAATATGTTTTGCTTATGCTTTCCCTTTTCTGTATACTTTTTCTATTTTCCATCCTTTAAAAAGTTTAATACTTGATATCCCAGTGTTTTCCCTCATTTTCTAAACTGTTTATAGTTATTCAGATTTTCTTGCAATAGATGTGGGCACTAATGGCAATATAAACCTTGGTTGAAGCTTGTAAGAACTTACTGCATGATCTTGTATGTGCTTCTCCCACTGACATGGAGACAAGGCTGCTTTTGTACTCCAGCTGTCACAGTTATGAAACAACATGGTACAGTCTACTGACTTCTTCCTAAAAGAAAACATTAGAAGCCTCAATTTCCTCAAAGGACTGAAGCATTCAAAGAAGTAAAGCACAGTAAGTCACTAGCAGTGGTAGGTAGCAGTACCAATCAGGGTATTTGCAACCAAATACACAAATACAAAATTTTGTACAGATGAGTGGAGTCTCTTATAGGTAAGAAAGATGAGTTCTCCAAGTTAGAGAGATGAACTTCACTAAATATATTTTCATATGATCTTTTCACTTAATGTAATTAAGCTGATGATGGCATCATGCTTTAGCATTATTCTTGTATTTCATTCTTTAAACAATTTTTTTTTCTGGATATTGAAACCAACACTTGCAGCCCATTCTTAGTAATTCAGTTTTCTGGATTTTCTACAGAGTTCATTTCCCCCTTTTAGTCACAGAAAGCCTTTCTTTTAAAGTCCCTGTGTATTCCTAAAATAATCATGCATTGCATTTATGTTATAATCCCTTTGAATGAAGATTTCTTTCTAATAATGTACTTCAACCAAATTCAATAGCCAATAGCTCTAAGAACTATATGAAAGTTGTGTTCTTACTTAATAAAGTAAATAGTTCACTTTCAAAAACATTGTCTAAGTATTTCTTGGACATGTTTAATTAACAGTCCTTTTTGGTTCTACATGTTTTCTGTAGATCATGTGTTTTCTTGTTGTTCATGTTGTTCGTTTGTTTATGCCTACAAAAATATTTGCTTCTGGGAATTTTATTTAAAGAATAATGTATTTGGTACAAACTTATAGATGTATAACAGGACAGTGCAAGCAACATTGTAAGGATGTGTTAGTTACATCAACTATAATAATGAAGAAAAGGTATTTTTATGTAGAAAGTCCAAACTTGGCATAGCCTCATTCACAAGATCAGTCCTAGCTCCATCTTAATGATGGCATCCCTACGGACCTTATTGCCTTTTGTTAGTAAACACTGTGTACAATATACTACCTCATCAACATCCAGTAGGACCCATTGTTAAGGCACATGAACATATAGCACCCATATATTCATTTCTAAATAGCAGCAAGAATAAATTTCTCTTTTAGCCATATCTGGCTTTATCTACTACCTCTGAATTTTGTTTGCTTCATCCAGTTTTCTGAACTAGTGAAGGAAAAGAATGAAGGGAATGTCCCCATGCCCATATTAGATTGTCAACTGTCTTTGGTGACTTCAAGAACCTAAGTTATCATTTTCAGTGTAATTATTATGAGAATCCATGAGATTTTGCAATCCATAATATAACTTGATATCATTTTCATTAATTAATTAACTAATTAATCAATCAACTAATTAAATATTTCACTTTATGTACCAATTGCAGCTCCCTTCCTCCTAGTCTTCTCCCAAAACATCCCCTCTTCTATGCCCTCTCCTCTTCTCTTATGAGGAAGAGGAGTCCTCCATATGTAATTTCCCACCCTGGTTCATTAAGTCACTGCAGGACTAGAGACATCCTCTCCCACTGAGGCCAGACAAGGTTGCCCAGTTAGGGGAACAGAATCCACAATCAAGCAACAGAGTCAGAGACAGTCTCCACTCTAGTTTTTGGGGGACCCACATGAAGAACAAGTTTCCCATCTGCTACATATGTGCAGGAGAACTAGATCTAACCCATGCTTGCTCTTTGATTGGTGGTTTGGTCTCTGGGAGTCCCCAAGGGTCCAAGTTAGATGATTCTGTTGGTGTTTTTGTGAAGTTCCTATTCTCTTTGGGTACCTCAGTCCTCCAAACTCTTATGTAAGACTCTCTAAGCTCTGACTAATGTTTGGCTGTGGATCTTTGCATCTGTTTCCGTCAGCTTCAGGGTGGAGCTTCTCAGAGGACAGCTGTGCTAGGCTCCTGTTTATAAACATAACAGAGGTATCAATAGTGTCAGTCACCCACCTGTGGAATGGGCCTGATGTTGGGCCAGTCATTGGTTGACCATTCCCTTCATCTCTGTTTCTTCTTCATTCCTACACATCTTGTAGGCAGGACACATTTTGGGTAGAAGGTTTTTTGGGTTCTTTGATGTCTTATATTACACTGTTTGTTTCTAATATTATAAGATAACATATAATTTAATCTAATCCTGATTTTAAATTTTTTTCCAAATAATATTTGTTGACATAACCTTTAAATTTAATTATGATTTCATCATCACTCTGAGTGTGTGTGTGTGTGATGGCATACATGTGAAAGAGAGAGAATAAAATACAGACATCACTTGTATTATTTGGCAGGGCACTTTGCAACAAGTGCCTTTATCTACTGAACCATCTCTCCAATTCAAAGTTTTCTAATATTTTGGTCAACTTCACATCTATGTGTATTAACAATATTGCTTACTAATATATTTTATAGTACTTGTATTGATTTTGGTATGAAAAGAATGTTAGTTTAATTATATAAGTTTGAAATTTTGTTTTATTTCTTTGTAATGAATTGGGTAGTACTAGTATTTTTATTTAAATATTTAAAGTAATTTACTGAAGAAGATATCTAAGTCTGGGAAATTCTGTGGAGGAATAGGTTTGATGTCAGTCTTCATCTTTAAAATAAATTTATTGTACCTTTAATTTCTTCTATTGGCAACTTTGTTAATTCTGTGTTCAAGATAATTATTCACTATTTTTTACTGAAATTTTGTCATATCATATTACCAGTGCTTCTTTATAATTCTGTTAATATTTGTAGACACTATAATGTCTCATTTTAAACCACAGGATGATTCTTTGTATTAACAAGACTCAACTTTAGTAATGCTTGAACCGACACTTGATCAAATATCTGAACACTATAATCTTGAATTGACATAAAGAGAGGGAAAAGGAGAGAAAGAGAGAGTGAGAGATACAGAGAGAGACAGAGACAGAGACATACACAGAGAGAGACAGAGGCAGAGAGAGAAGAACTTGTATAAAGTGACTCACGAAGCAAAATCTGCAATCTGAGTTAGTATAGTACAAAACTAAGAAAGCCACAAAGAGGTCTGGGAATTGGCTAATACATAATTCATTTGGTAATTTTTTTGAGATTGAGGAAACAGAAACCTAGATTTATTTTTTATTTTGTACCATCAAGATATTCAATAAAAAGTAATCTGATTAGTTGAAGATTTAAAAATGTCATTCTCATCTAAAAGATTTTGCAAGTACACATATATTATCACAAATACACAAGGGTACTCTTGTCTTTGTTTTGCATTTCATTCTTAATAACAGCTGACACTGAATGCTGTTAATATTTCTTTTAGCACACATTGTTGACTTGCTTAATTATGAAATATCTTTTATATTATTTTATTAAAAGTTAGTTGTTTTCTCTCATATCCTGATTCTTATCCCCTCTATCTCATATAATATTTCTGTCTCCTCTTTCTAGGGATTCCAAGTTCTGAGGGGAGGGATTTGATGGAGACCTCTAATTTAGATTCTCTCTCTACATAATGCCTGCTTTGGGTCTCTGCATCTGTTTCCATTTGCCACCAGAGAAAATATCTCTAATAATGACTGAGTAAAGCACTTATCTATGAGTATAGCAAAATATTATTAGGAATCATTTTATTGATGTTTTTATTTTTAGATCAGTAGTGTTTGGTTTTATGCTAGGTCTCTCTGCTATCTAGGCCCTGGTTCTAGGTTACTTAAATACTATTAGGTGTGGATTGCTTCTACTGGAGCAGTCCTTAGGTCAAATTGTACAGTGACATTGATTGCTTAATCTCACATACCATCTTTGCCCTAGCATATTTTGTAGATAGGGCAGATTGTATGACAAAGGATTGTGCCTTGGTTGGTGTCCACATTTCTCTTTCAGAATCATGCAGAGTACTTTCCTGTGCCAAGAAACTAAAACATAAGGGAAAGGGCTTTATGTAGACAGGAGTTTCATTTCTCCAAGTTCAGTGTGCCTTGTAAGTGTCATCCTCAGCTGTGGGGTTCTGCTGTCAGTCTATGGAGAGAAACCTTTTGTATTAGCAAGGGCCTTGATTGTTTATGGATTTCCATAAACTCTCTCGGCCAACAACTTAATTGGAAGTCACCTACACCTACCAGTGGAACTTTTACATAGGTATAAAAAGATTGACAGTTGAGATTTTGTATCGCCCATTACTAGGAATCATAAATTAATATCACATTCATAGATTACAAAACATTTCCATCATAGGTTTCCAAACCACTCTCCAAATACCTGCCTAATTCCATCTGTTTCTTTTCTCAGTCTCTGCTTCAAAGTCATCCCTCTACCTGGTCCCCCTTTTTGATCCATCCCCATTCTGCCTTTAAAATCTATTATATTCCTCACACCCAGGATAATCCCTGCATCCCCACTAGACATATCACATTTACATATCATATTTATTTCCGGGAATGTGTTTCTTCACTCAGAATGTTCTTTCCTAGTCACATCCATTTGCCTGCAAATTTCCTGTTGTCAATTTTTAAGAGCTGAGTAAAACTCTCATGTGTAAATGTACCACATCTTTTTCATGCATTCCTCTATTAAGAGACATCTAAGTTGTTTCAAGTTTCTAGCTATTATGAATAAATCCACAATGACCATGGATAAACAAATGTAGGTATGATTGAAGGAGCATCCTTTGGGAGTATGCTCAAGAGTTATATATCTTGGCCTTACTACAGATCAATTCTGAATATTGTGAGGGAAAACTATATTAATTTCCACAGTGGCTATAAAAGTTTTCACTCACACCATTAATGGAGGAGCATTCCCTTTGTTCTACATCCTCTCAAGTGTAAGCTGTCACTTGGGTTATTGACTTAGCCTTCCTGACAGGCATAAGGTGGAATTTCAAAGTAGTTTTTATTTGAATTTATCTGATGGCCAAGAATCTTGACCATTAAGTGATTTTTAGCCATTTGAGATTATGCTATTGAGAATCCACTGTTTAGATCTGTGCTTCATTTTTACTGAATTGTTTGGTTTGTTGTATAATTTCTTGAGTTCTTTATATGTTTTGAATATTAGTCCTTTATTGGATGTAGATTTGGTGAACATCTTTTCTTAATTTGTATTATTCCACTTTGTCTGAATGCCAGTATCATTTGCCTTAAAGTAGCATTACAGCTATTTTCTGTAGTTTAATGAGGTCCTATATATTGTTGATCTTAGTGCCTGTGCCATTGGTGTTCTGCTTAGGTAGTTGTTTCCTATGCCAATGAGTTCAAGGCGATTCCCCACTTTTTCTTCTATCTGGTTAAGTATATCTGATTTAATGTTGAGTTATTTTATCTACATTAAGTTGAATTTTTGTCAGGGTGAAAAATACGGATCTGTTTACATTCTTCTATATTCAGACATACAGTGTGAACAGAAACAGTTGTATATTTTTGATTTCTTTATCAAAAATAAGTTGTTAACCTTGATGGCTCCCTGTCTACACTGTTAGATTTTTGGAGGGTGTTGTAGTATTGGGTGCTGGTAGAAGTTGCTACAGAAACCTTCTATATCCCTCTTTAATTGTGATTCTGCAGTCATTGATACCACTGTCAAACTAGCTTTCTTGTCTTTTACAGACAGCAGAAGCTGGGATAATGGATTTCTACATTTTCTGGTTCCAGCAGGGACCATGGACATCCAATGATCTAGTGGCAGTATAGATCATAGAAATCAAGAAGAGCCTCTCATGAAGCATAGATTCTATTTTTTAGGGGTGGGGGGATTCATAAGAGGGAGCTTGGGAGGACTTGGAAGTAAGCATGGTCTGAGTGCATGACATGAATTACCAAATCATCGATGATCAATAAAAATATTATATTGAAAAATATCTTGTTCATATATGTATGGATATCAGTTTGATTCCATTAATCAATGTCTTTTTTATACCAATAATGTTTGGGTCTTATTACTATAGCTCTAAAGTACAACCTGAAATTAGGACTGGGGGATACCATGAAGCAGTTCATTTAGGGTTCAATATTGTTTTAGCTATCCTGAGTTTTTATTTTTCTATATAGCATTGAGAATTATCCTTTCAAAGTCTGTTGTAAATGTAACATTCATTGCCCAGATATAATTGTCATCTTGGAGGTTTACTCCTGGATAATGTCACCTTTTCTTTTTATTTTTTTAATTCTGGCTAGCTAGTTCAACTAAGCTGTTCTGTCTCCAATTTCCTAACCAAGCTGACTGATTCAATCTGGATTGTCTCAACTTCTGACTGAATTTCATTGCTTGGCTTCTAAGTTTTGCAATTTGTTTTAATGTTCTGGCTCCTTCAGATAGTCTGACTTCAACTGCCTCTGCTGACTTGCACTGAAACTGCATCACATCACACTCACTGCACTGACTCCCAAATGACTGAAAATGAAAATTTCTCTCTCTCTCTCTCTCTCTCTCTCTCTCTCTCTCCCTCCCTCCCTCCCTCCCCCTCCCTGTGCTACTCTTAAATAACTTTTCTGTCCTGTGCTGCTATACTGAGATTGGGCAAACCCCTTTTTCTGACTTATTCTGTCAAATTTTTCTCTAATTCATTACATTGTCAGTTCCTCAATTAGACATTACTTTCAAACATGGCTGCTTTTGTCTACAAATTAATTTTAACGATGTGTACTGTGGGCAGGTCTGTCTTTCAGCCAGAGGGATTAAAAGTGTATAGCTTGTCTGCATTCCTGTTGTATCACTTTCCACAGCAGCCATTTTGCTGGATTAAAATTCATCTACAGTCTGAAGAATTGTGTTGTAAATTTTATGGAGATTACACTGAATCTATAATCTGCTTTTTATATGACAGGCATTTTTACAATGTTAACTTTACTGACCCATGAGCATAGAAAATCTTTCCATCTTCTCAGATCTTCTACATTTTCTTTCTTCAAAGACCAGGAGATTTTGTCATTCAAAACAATGAGTTGCCTGGTTAGAGTTATCCCAAAATAGTTTGCATTATTCAAGGCTAGTTTGAAAGGTATTGTTTTCTTGATTTCATTCTCAGTGCATTTGTCATATGCATATAGGGAAGCTATTGATTTTGGGGGCAATGGGGGTGAATAATGTACCTAGACACTTTGCTGAAATTGTTTATTAGCTACAAGAATTCCCTGGTAGAAATTTATGGACCACTTATATATACTATCATACCATCTGCAAATAACAATTGTTTGATTTCTTCCTTTCCAATTTGTATTTCCTTGATCTACTTCAGTTAACTTATTGGTCTAGCTATAACTTTAAGTGCTATACTGAATAGATATGGATAGAGTTGACAATCTTGCCTAGTTTCTGATTTGAGTGGAATTTCTATGTGTTTCCCTCCATTTAATTTGATTTTGGCTATAGGCTTGCTGTAAATTGTCTCTATTATGTTAAATTATGCTTTTTGTATTCTTAATCTCTCCAGCAATTTTATCCTGATGTTGTGTTGGATTTTTGTCAAGGACCTTTTCTGTATCTAATGAAATGTTCAAATGTTTTATTTTATTTCAATTAGTTTATATGGTGTATTAAATTTACTGATTTTCATATATTGAACAATCTCTGTATCTCTGAGATGAAGCCTGCTTGATTATGGTATGTGATATTTTTTTTTATGTATGTTTGGACTTGATTTACAAGTATTTTATTGAATATATTTGCATCATTGTTGAAAAGGGAAATTAATCTGAATTCTCTTACTTTGTTGAGTCTTTATGTAGTTTGGGTATTATGTTAACTGTTGACTCATAAAAAGAATTTGCCAATAATCCTCTGTCTCAATTTTATGGAGTAGCTTTAGGAGTATTGTCTTTAACTCTTCTTTCAAAGTCTAGTAGTATTCTGTGCTAAGTATCTGGCCCTGAGATTTGTTTGAGATTAGTTTTTTATTCTTTTTCAGTTGTGAAACTTTTAATAACTGCTTCTATTTCCTTAGGTGCTATAGGTGTATTTAAATTGATTTTTAAGATTATAATTTAACTTTGAAAAGTGCAAATTTAACTCCAAAAGATAATTTATGGAGAAAATTATCTATTTATTTTAGATTTTCCAATTAAGTGCGATATAGATTTCTAAATTATGTCTTTATGATACTCTGGATTTCCTCTGTGTCTGTTATGCTTTTATTTTCATTTTTAATTTTATTCATTGGTCTATTTTCTCTCTATCCTTTAGTTAGTTTTGATGATATTTTTTCTTGTTGATTATCTCAAATAACTGCTCCCTTCTTTTTTTCTAGAGGTTGAAAGTATGCTATTAAGTTGCTAGTATAACCACTTATCAGTGAGTACATACCATGTTCATTCTTTTGTGACTGCCTTACCTTGCTCAGGATGATATTTTCAAGTTCCATCTATTTGCCTGCGAATTTCATGAAGTCATTGTTTTTAAAAACTGAGTAGTATTCCAATGTGTAAATGTACCACATTTTCTGTATCCATTCCTCTGTTGAGGGACATCTGGGATGTTTTCAGTTTCTGGCTATTATAAATATGGCTGCTATGAACATAGTAGAGCATGTGTCTTTATTACATGTTGGAGCATCTTCTGGGTATATGCCCAGGAGTGGAATAGCTGGGTCTTCAGGTAGTATTATGTTCATTTTTCTGAGGGTCCACCAAATTGATTTCCAGAGAAGTTGTATCAGCTTGCATTCCCACCAGCAATGAATGGAGGAGTGTTCCTCTTTCTCCACTTCCTTGCCAGCATCTGCTGTCACCTGAGTTTTTGATCTTAGCCATTCTGACTGGTGTGAGGTGGAATCTCAGGGTTGTTTTGATTTGCATTTCCCTGATGACTAAGGATGTTGAGCATTTCTTTAGATGTTTCTCGGCCATTCGAGTTTCCTCAGTTGAGAATTCTCTTTAGCTCTGTTCCCCATTTTTTGATAGGGTTATTTGGGTATCTGGAGTCTAGCTTCTTGAGTTCTTTGTATACCTTGGATATTACCCCTCTATCGGACATAGGATTGGTAAAGATCTTTTTCCAATCTGTAAGTTGGCATTTTGTCCTATTTACAGTGTCCTTTGCCTTACAGTAGCTTTGTAATTTTATGAGGTCCCATTTGTCGATTCTTGATCTTAGAGCACAAGCCATTGGTGTTCTGTTCAGGAACTTTTCCCCTGTGCCCATCTGTTCGAGACTTTTCCCCACTTTCACTTCTATTTGATTCTGTGTATCTGGTTTTATGTGGAAGTCCTTGATCCACTTGGACTTGAGCTTTGTACAGAAGGACAGGAAGAGATCAATTCGCAATCTTCTACATGTAGACCGCCAGTTGAACAAGCATCATTTGCTGATGATGTTGTCTATTTTTCCACTGGACGGTTTTAGCTCCTTTGTCAAAGATCAAGTGACCATAAGTGTATGGGTTCATTTCTGGGTCTTCAATTCTATTCCATTGATCTACCTGCCTGTCACTGTACCAATACCATGCAGTTTTTATCACTACTGCTCTGTAGTACAGGTTGAGGTCAGGGAGGCTGATTCTCCCAGAAGTCCCAAAATACCCAAGAGTCACTTCGCAGCAACCATAGAGCTGAGTGTGAGGTCCCAGATGGAGGACTTGGAGAAGGGACTGAAGGAGCTGAGGGAGTTTGCAACCCCAGGGAGGGAACAACAGTGACAATTGGCCGACCTCTCGATACTCCTGGAGACTAAATCACCAACCAAAGAATACACACGGAGGGACCCATGGTTCTGGCCACATATACGACAGAGGAGGGTCTTGTTAGACATCAGGGGGAGCAGAGGCCCTTGGGCCTGAGGGTGTTAGATCCCCCAGTATAGGAGATTGCCAAGTAGGGAAGACAAGAGTAGATGGGTGGGTGGGTGGGGGAATACCCACTTAGTGGCAGGGGGAGGAGGGAGGTAATGGGGAGGTTCCATAGAGGAGTTCTGGAAAGGGGAAAACATTTGAAATGTAAATAAATTATGAAAAAAATAAAATATAGAGGAGGCAAAAAAAGTTGCTAGTATAAAATCTCTTCAATTTCATTTTTAATGGAGGTACTTAGCACAATAAACTTTCTTTTTAAGGAAGCTTTCATTTTGTCCAATAATATTGGATACAAACAGTTATTCCAATTTTCTTTAATCTGTTGAGGCTTGTTTGGTGTTCATGTTGGTGGCCAATTTTGGAGAAAGTACTATGAAGTTTGTAATAGAAGGTATAGTCTCTGTTTTGGTGAAGTGTTCTGTAAGTATCTGCTTTTATTTTGTTTTGTTTTGGTGTTTTGTGTGTGTGTGTATATGTGTTTGTTTTAAAATTGGGTAATTGATGCCATTGATATTGAGAAATTTTAATGACCAATCATTGTTGATTCCTGTTATTTTGTTATCAGTGGTGACAATGATGAGGTAGGGGTGTTAGTGTGTCTGAGTATGCATGTATGTGTGGGCATTCCCTTCACTTGGTTTTGCTGGCTGGCATTATGTTATTTATTTTCTGTGTTTTCATGTGTGTAGTTAACCTGCTTAGTTTGATTTATTTGTATTTTGTTTGTTTTTGTAGTATCTTCTGGATGGATAGAACTGTAGATAAGCATTGTTTAAATTTGACTTCAGCATGGAATATCTTATTTTTCCACTTATGTTGATTGAGAGTTTTTCTGGATACAGTAGTCTGGTCTGCCATGTGTTGTTTTCTGGAGTCTGTAGTGCACATATGCAGGTTCATCTTGCTTTTATTGTCTCTATTGAGGAAACGTGTAATTCTAACAGGTCCGCCTTTGTATGTTACTTCATCTTTTTCACTTGCAGTTTTTAATATTCCCTTTTTGGTTTGTATGCTTAGTGTTTTATTTTTATGTTACAAAGGGTCTTTCTTTTCTGGTAAAATCTACTTTGTGTTATGTAAGTTTTTTATACCCTGATAGGCATTCTCCTTCTTATGGTTAGAAAAATTTTCTTCAATGATTTTGATGAAAACATTTTCTTGGACTTTAATCTGATTTTTTTATCTTCCTCTATATCTATTATTCTTAAATTTGGTCTTATTGTAGTGTACCAGACTTTCTGGAGCAAATCAAGACCAGAGCAGGGATAAAACTTGGGAGATTGGATCTCAGAACAATAGCATTCCCTAAGAACACAACAGCTGAATAGGTCAGGAAAAGAGGCAACACAGAGATATCAAAGACTACAAATCTAGAACAGAAATAAGTGTGGATCTGCCTGCAGCATAAGTGTTATCTTGAGAGAAGCTGCAATTGGATGAGCCAGAAGTGCCTGCAAGATTTTGTGTTGGGGACAAAGCAACTAGTCTGGGGAGGGATGTTAGGAGAAGATGGGCTGTGGGATCCACAGGAGATGCAGTCAGGAGGGGAAAGGGGGAAGGCAGTAGATGGGTTTGGTTGTAGTATTAGGGATGTAAGTGATGGATTGAGGTCTGGAAAAACAGAGGGGGCAGGAAGAGAGGGAGGAGATGATCTGCAGGCAGCTTGCTGCAATTATGACGTATTCTGTGTGGCTCTTCAACTTGATGTTAATATTTGGAGTCTAACAAGTTATAGAATCTATGCTATGTAGATATTGAATTGGGGGGAGAAATACTATTATATTTCTACAAGAATTTTTTCTCTTATCATACTCAGATTTATACATACATTCAGTCACCAATGTTGTCCCACATGGCTCTGGATTATTCTTTTTAATCTGTTAGTTTTCCCTCCCCTATTTTGCAGAGTTTGAGTGTTATCACTATTGGTCTTTCAAGGTCATTAATTCATTTAACACTGAGATAATTTTCAGTATTTTCCACTTGTTTTATTTTGTATTTATCTCATTTGCTTTTTTACAATTGTCATATGTATTTTATTCAAATCCATAGCATGTTTCAGCACCTGTTTTAAAGTCCTTTTAACAATTTGCACCATTTCTGTCACTTACTATTCTAATTTGAATGACTGGCTGAAATTTTTTCTTTGCCATGCTCAATAATTTCTGAATGTTTGAAAGTTTAGAAGTTTAGACTTTCAATAGTCTATTATACTTTTCCTAAGGTGCATTGCTGAGTTTGGAGTCTGGTTTGCAGACTTTATTGAGACAGTCCATTTGCTTCTCTACTGTTCATACCTTTCTAAAAGGATCTCTCTTCTGCATGGCTTATATATACAATGAGAACTCACCAGTCAGTTCACAAAAGTACTAATCTTTTAGAATTTCTTTTTAAAATTATATTAATTTGATATATATGGGTGTTTTGTCAGAATATATGTCTGTACATCTGTTCACAGTACTCAAGGAGGTGAAACAAGGGAAATAAATAACATAAAACTGGAATTAGAGAAGATTGTGCACCACGTGAATCCTAGGAATCAAATAGGCCTTTTGGAAGAGTTGTCAATACTCTTAACAGCTGACTCATCTCTCCCACCCTTGGTAGTTTTATTGAGAATTTTGTGATAACTCTCACTTTCTCTTTTGAATTCATCTTGTTACTGTACACTCTTGGGGTTTTTCATTGACAATTCTGTGATAATTCTTACTTGCTCTTTTGAATTTTTTCTGTATCTGTGTAACTAAGCAGGAGTTTTAGAAGTCATTTATGTGTGAAATAGTGTTCATTTTATCTCTTTATAATTAAAAATACTTAGGTCTCCTCAAATACCCACTGTTGTCTTCTTGGTACAAAATTCCATTTTCAGTACCTATATTCTAAACAGCGTTCCAAAATTTGCAACATGAGTTCATTAATTTCATTCATTTATATTTTTTCTCAGAGCTAGATTTCTACTGCCTAAAGCAATTGTTCTTAAGTTTTTCAAAAACTATTAGCTAATTGCAATAAGAGGTTAAGTCCAATACTATTTTTTCCAAATTGCCAGATGTATATGCCCTTTATGTTGCTTTTAGAACCTTTTTCCTCACTAATTAATTAATTAATTAATTAATTCACTTTATAGCCTGATCTCATCCCCTTCCCTCCTATCTTCCCAGGACCACCCTCTCACCTCCTCTCTCATTCTCCAATTCCCTTCCTCAGAGAAGGGAGACTACCCATGGGTACCAAAATACCCTGGAATATCAATTCTCAGTGCATCCTCTCCCACTGATGCCAGACAAGGCAGCCCAGCTATGGGAAAGGGATTCAAAGGCAGGCAACAGAGTCAGTGACAGTCCTTTCTCTAATTGTTAGAGCACCCATATAAAGACCAAGCTGCATATCTTCTACTTCTGTATAGGGGGCCTAGGTTCAGCCCATTTCTACTCTTTGGTTGGAGGTTTAGTATCAATGAACCCTCCTGGGTCCAGGTTAGTTTACTCTGTAGTTCTTTTGTGGTGTTGTTGATTGCTCTGGCTCCCTCAATCCTTCCCCAACTCTTGGACAAGACTTAGGAGCTCTGCTTATTTTTGACTGTAGCTCTCTGCATTTGTTTCCACTGACTGCTAGATGAAGCTTTTCAGAAGACAGTTATGCTAAGCTCCTATCAGCAAGCATAGCAGAATATTATTAATAATGGCAGGGGTTGGTTCTCTCTTATGGGGTGGGTTTCATGCTTGTCCAGTCATTGGTTTGTCATCCCTGCCCCCCACCACTGATTTCTTTTCTCTCTCCCAGCCTTCTCCCCTCCTCAATCCTGATTCACACCCAGTCTCCTCTTTCCATCTACTTCAGATGTCTATTTTACTTCCCTTTATGAGTGAGATTCATGTATCTTCCTTGTACATCCAGTATGGAAATAAATCTGCCAGTCTCCTAAAAAGTTGGGAACAGTTCTTCCTTAAGACCCAGCTCTATCACTCCTGGGCATATACCCAAAAGATGTTCTACCATACCATAATAACACTTGCTCAACTATGTTCATAGAAGCTTTATTTATAATAGCCAAAAGCAAAAATCAAACAAACAAAAACTAAACAACAACAACAACAAAACCTTGATGTCACTGAATCAAAGAATGGATAAAGAAACTGTGGTATATTTACAAGCTTGAATACTATTCAGCTATTAAAGAAGGGCATCCTGTAATTTGCAGACAAATGGACAGAACTAGAAAGTATCATCCTGAGTGAGTTAACTCAGATTCAGAAAGATACAACTGATATATACTCACCTATAAGTGGAAATTAGGCATAAAGTACAGAATAACCAGGCTACAATCCATAGACCCAAAGATGGTAACAAGGAAGACCCAAGGGAAGATGCTTGAATCCCATTTTAAACTTTTAATTGTATCAACAAATGCTTAATGTTGTTATTTCTAAGTTCAAGTTATCTTATTTTTTTCTCATTTTAGAAAATAAGGCCTCACACCACCATTCAACAAGAAGAACCAAAAATAGTATCTGGTGAATCCTTATCCTATACAGCATGTAACACAGTGGTTTAAATGCCTTGGGAGGAGGAATTATTAATCAAGTTTAAAGTGAGGTTGTTAAAGATTAGATGAACTCATTAACAAATAGTTATGACTATCAAATTATACCTTCCCCTCATCAAATTATAGTGCTTAAGTTATGCATTTTTGTAACTTTGAGAGATATATTGAATACAATTATTTGCGTTATAATATTTACTTACTTGTTAACTGTGATTCCTTCCTAAATAAACACTAGCATGTGCAAAACAGCAACCATGGTAATCCACCTGCCTGGGACTCCCTATTGTCATCTCATTTTCATGGCCCTTTTGATAGGAGCAGAATCTATGAATTTCTTAGAATTTTTAGATTATACTCTGACTAAAATAAGATAACTATACATGTCAACACAATTTATGAGGAATATTGAGTGACTGAGGAAGGATGTTCAATAAACTATGTAGTCTTTGTTCATTGGACAAGTCTCAGATAAAATAGTTATTTGAAGTCTTCAATTAATTTGTGGTAAGCTACACTTACTTATTTCATTCCTATATTGGTGGTCACACATCAATTGGCTATGGATTTTTTAAATTATTTTTAGTTTTTTACAGTCCTGTCATTATCCTCCTCTTGGTCTGCCCTCTGACAGTTCCTCAACCCATTCCCCCTCCCCCTGTTCCAAGAGGATGGACCCCTAACCCCCCACCAGGCCTTCCCACTCCTTGGAGCCTCAAGTCTCTTGAGGGTTAGGCATGTCTTCTCTCACTGAAGCCAGACCAGGCAATGTTTTAAGCAGGATGCAAGTCCCATGAGGATTCAGGCCCAGCAACAAGCAACCTTCAGGAAAATAGCTATAAGGACAGTGACCAGATATCTTAGTTATCCAGATAAATTTGTGTGATTCACCTTATTAATGTAATATCTTATTCATTTTATTGTATAAGATGAATCACATGAATTCATCTGAAAGAGAGTTAAGACTAACCAGAATTCTCTGTGTCATTATAAGAAATTCAGTGTGTATATACCAAGAGACCTTGGAATATTCAGGAAGGGAGATTCCAAGAGGTTGCACTGAGCTTGAAAAGGTAGAGAATACAGACATTTTGCTTTCTCCCAGGAATACTCATGAGAATCTCATCTTAAATTTTTAACAACTGGCTTTGGAATGCAGTACCAGCCTGGCTGTTCTTGATCTTATTCCTCATTTAGAGGTGGGTGGGGTTGAGATTGCATATGGATGAATCTCGGATTAGATTCAGTAATCCTCACAAAATTATGAGGTGAATCTTAAAGTGATTCTCATTTAGACAAACACACACACACACACACACACACACACACACACATACTGAGCCCCTTCCCAAAGTTATGAAATTAGAACTGAAAGCAAAGATGAAGTATATTAATGGGAAGTAGCATTATACACAGCAGAGTGTCTACATCTGTGCTAAATATTATTAAAATGGAAAAAGATTCTGCTGAGTAACATTATCTAATGTAACTTGGTAGAAAACATCCAATTGGGCAGTGGTCTATTTTATTTTCTGTGTCTAAAATAGTGTCGCTGAGAACATCTGGAAAGGAGATTTATCTATAGCACCCTCTCTTATTCATAGAGTACCCTCAATTCCAAAGCCTACAGAGCAAGTTTCCACAGGAAAAATATTTCTGAGAAAAGAAGTTTCATGGGTCATTTCAAGTTAGAATTATTGATCGGTGACCCCATGGGTGAGACTACTCATCAAAAATTAAAGGTCTGTGTCATTTGCCAGGTGTAATAAAGAATCAAGCAATACTGTTTTAGAAACAAAAGGCACAAAAGCAAATCAAAACTGGTAGGCTTGTATAATCTTGATGAAAAATATATGTACCAAATGCAGGCTTGTGATCCAATGATCTGGACCCCATAACAATCACAAAACTCTGAAGCTCAGAGGGTATTAATGCTGTAAAGGGGACTCAAGTCTTTGTTTTCTCAAGGACTGGGTGGCAAATAGGACAAAATTAGCATAAAACTGTGTATCTGCATAGAATATTAAACTCTATTGTGGCATCTCAGGAAGAAAGCAGCAATGAGCAGTATGTAGGAGAATTGATGTGACTGAGTCCTAATAAAGCTTTATTTACAAAAACAGACAATCACATTACAGGTTTATATTTTTCCAATACTTTCTTTCAAAAACCATCTAAATATATAGTACACTTATGTTATTTCTCTTTAGAAATTATAAACACACTCTGTTTAAAAGAAAATTTTGTTGGAACATATCTGAATAATGAGTTAAAGAAAACATTTCAGTTTGCATGTTTCAAAATCTGGTACAGACATTGGTATAACAGTAAAATTTTTAAAAAATGCTACCATTCTGCTTCAGACAAATATTACTGATTCACTCTAAAAGAGTTTATGAATCACACCATATACTAGGATGCTGATCTATAATTTTGTCCTGGACTCATGTATTTATAAATTTCATTAGTAATTTGGACTTATAGTTTCCCATATATTGCCATCCAACATAATTTTAAAAGTAATATGCAACTTATTTTTCGTAATTAGCATTTCTATTGCTTTAATAAAGCACCATGTCCTAAAGGAACTTGGTGAGGAATGTATTTATTTCAGCTTTTCAGCTCTCTATAATTTTGAGAAATCAGAACAGGAACTTAACACAGGAACATGGAAGCAGAAACTGGTAAAGAGGCCATGGAGGAATGCTGCTTACTGCCTTGCTCCTCATAGCTTGCTGAGCCTGCCTTATTGTTATAGGACAGTACCACTTACAGTGAGGCAGACCTAATCACATCAATCATCAATCAACACACCCCAGGTTGTCCTAAAAACCAATGTCATGGAGCATTTTCCCACTTGAGGTTCCTTCTTCCTAAATGACTCTAGTTTGTATCAGATTGACATAGAACTAGCCAGCATCCTAACTCTTTCCTGGTTTGGGAAAGGTGTAGCTAGATTCAGAACAGGAAGAGCATCACTAGAAATATCAAGGTTTTAATTTTTTTTTTCAAGGTCTTGTCACTTGTATGCTCCACCACTGGTATCACTTCTACAGATTGCCTTTAAGAGGCCTTGTCTCACTGTTTTGGTAAACTCTATTCAGGGTTTTAAATGAAAACCCCTCCAGAATAAAAGATCAGACTAGAATTTTTTTTGGGGGGGGGGCAACAAAACCAGTGCTTGTTGCCTATTGACTGATATCACTTAATCAGATGCCTAGGATGCACCTGAGAGCCATCTAAAACAATAAATCTTCACAGGGTCAAATTGCATTCAGTGTTCTGTCCTAGGAATAGACATGAAAAGAAGCAGCTTGAAGGTCTCCTAGCTACGGCATCATACGTTTCCTTCATAGCACTTCCTCTTATCTACTGCAGTAAATCTCTCAGGAAAACTTATAGAAATACATAAATACATAAATACATAAATACATAAATATAAATATATAAATAAACCATTCTCAGAGCTAACAGTATTTTGGTGTTATTTCACAAAAAAATGACCTAATTAATTAGATGCACTATAATAATGAATCAATCCTTGAAATCTGCTTCCTTCAATCCTTTGCTGTGCTGCCCTCAAGACCTCCTTACAGGCTAATTTTACAGAGACCTTTCTTTTTTCTCTGTCTGGATCATACACACTTTGATTTATATGAACCCTTTAGGAATATATCAAGGAGATTTAATATTTCCCCACTCCCCTCCCAGATTTGTGTAGGTTACTTAATAGTGCAATTAATAATTGTTTTATGACCAGATAAAAGGCTCCTTTATTTGTTCTTTCCTTGGATAATTTTTCTTAGTTGAAGGAGGTGATATGAACCACTTTTACTCCCCAAAGGAGAAGAAAGTGGACTTTGATAAAGGTCAGAAATAGATAGCTGAAGGAAGGGAAATTCATTTATTATCTCCCTTGGCACTTTTCATTGCCTTTTGAAAAATTAAAACCTGCCAGGATGAAGAATTTTAAAATAACTTGTGTTCACACAAAAATAAAACATAAGTTGCATTAGTAAAATATTATTGTGCATTTTTTTCTTTTCAAGCATTTTCTGCATTAGATAGAGGTAACAACTTCAATGCTCACAATGATCTGATCTGGTGAGAGATGGATGCTGAGATCACACGAGTCCAACTTGACTGAACAAATTTCATGACCTTGCATTCTTTTCTTTATATTTTTCCTACTCCTGTTAATTATACACAAAATCATGAGAAACCCACATCTTGCTAAGAGTATTTCTCTTCACTCTATTTGGAAAGAAATCATTGTATAATCAGAGGTTAAGTACCATACATGCTAGGAAGGTAGCTTCAATTCTCAAGCAATAAAGGAGTTGAATTAATAAAATTGTAAGAGTTCTTTTAACACACTGTGGATAGGATAGATATATTACATTTCTGGACTTTGTGGTGAAGATTATTAACCTATAGGTTACCATCATTATCTCTCTCTCTCTCTCTCTCTCTCTCTCTCTCTCTCTCTTTAGAAATAACCATAGTAAGTCAAGATGTGTTCAGTATTGATTTATCTCTTACCCATTTGCTGGTCTTCAATTTAGGCTGGATGAAGCTAGACTAGGTGGCTATCTAAATAAGATATAATTGTACAACACATGTGTTTTCAGGTAAAAGATATTTAACCTTTATGGTTTTCATGGAGGAATTTGGGAACTCAGAGAAACAAGCTAAACCACATGGGAATATCTGTCTCCTTTCAGAACACCTCTGTTAAATGCCATTGGTCAAAGTGAATCATAAGCTATGGTCAAATCACTGGCCAGGCACAAGTGCTATGTCAAATACATAGCTCAATGTAAGAGAGAAAATACATGTATCTTGAAGCATCATGTAATCTCTGACATAATCTTCAACAAGGAAACACTGATTATTCTACCTTATCTCCTATGTAATTGTCAGAGTGTATAAAATACACACATGTTGTATTTTATTATTAATGAATTTATTTACAGATTAACCTTTCTTTCTAGAAGCTATGAAAGCTAATTTATATATGCATGCATTGGCAGGTTCAATAAAGATTTATCAAATGGATGGTCTACAAGATGTATGCAGCTGTTATGGCATGCTTTTGTTGTTATTTTCAAATTTGCCATAAATAATATTCCAAGCCTTCATCTATCCCATCATGCCAGCTCATATTGTTAATAAGATGATCAATCTGCATAGCATGTGAGAAGTTTGTGGTCACACAGAAAATATCAGATTTTATATTACTGCTGTTGGTGAGTGTGATAGCACTTAGTTTAAAAGGTTAAAACTAAAACAGTTATTTCTATTTTTGTTTATAGCAATTACTTATTATAACTATAATTTATTACTCTGCTAAAATATAGTTTATATCTACCATGTCAGATAATTAGGAAAAAGCAGATATTAAACTCATGTTTCTAAATGTTTGTGAACACCCATAAATAAATCTGAATTACTTTGCTAATAGATAACCTTGGGTTTGGTTATATGATCATAATAGGTCACATTTATATAAGTCATATAACCATAAATATGCCATGGAACTAGACAGGAAAGGTTATGCAGAATTTAGAGTGATACGGGGGTTTTGTTTTGCTCCTGTCAAGAGGTGATTAAAAGTTGAAGCCTTTTTAAGTAAACGATAGTTACATTGCAATCCACAGACCAAGAGAGGCTAAGTAAGAAGGAGGGCTCAAGGTGGGACTTGATAGACCTCCCTGGGTAAAGGAAATGAAAGAGATTTCGCAGATGGATTGTGAATGTGTGGAAATGGGAACAAGAGGAATCAGGAAGGGAGGAAAAGATGGAGGGAGAAAGTATTAGGAGAAATTACAGGATTTGGGGGATCTTGTGGAAAGAAGGGAACTGAAGAGATTTCTGCCTATCTTCTGTAGAGTAAGCTCAGTGAAAACAGCTGAGCCAATTGGAAGAGAAAACAGTGGCATTGTTTGCTGGAATATGGTCAAGAAAATCAGCTTCACATCTAAGCTAAGCTAGTGTTAGCTTGTGTATGAGAGAAGACAGTTCTCAGGTAAGTTTAATAAAAGGTGTGAATTTTGGTTGTTTTCTTTTTTTCTTATTATTAATGAATTATTGTACTTATTTACATCCCAAATGTTGCCCCCATTCTGGTCCCCTCTCCAAGAGTTCTTCAGCCCTTTGTCCTCTGAGAGGGTGATCCTCTTGGAGCATCCATCCCTGGGGCATGAAGTCTTTACAGGATTAGGCATATCCTCTCCCACTGAGGCCAGACTACAGTCCTGTGCTAGTATGTGACAGGGGCCTCAGGGCAGTCCTTATATGCTCTTTGGTTAGTGGTTTAGTCTCTGGGAGATTCCAGGGGCATAGGAGAGTTGACAATGTTGGTCTTTCTATGGGGTTGCAATCCCCTTCAGTTTCTTCAATCCTTCCCCTAACTCTCCCAGAAGGGTCCTTCCTCTCATCCCATTGCTTGGGTATGAGTATCCTTCAGCAACTAAATTGGTATTTAGCCAAATGCATAATTCTATAGGGGAAGGGGAAAGAACTCTAAAGTTTTGAATGTATGCTTTATAGAGCAAAATAGAACAAAAATACTAATTCTTTCCACAAAGGAAAATTAGTAAGATTAGATCTATGTATATACCAGATTTTAAAATTAGAACACGAGGTTTGAAAACCATATAGTAAATCTGTTTAAAGAATTTACATAACTATATCTTGTCACAAAACAAAGCTTCAGGTACTGGGATGGATTACATCTAATTGTGTTGCTGGCCAAAGGGGTCCTATGGAAATTCCCAAACAATCCAGGCTGTTGCCAAGACAACAGCTTGTTACAGTAAGACCTCATTGCTGAGAAATATCCACACAACTCTGAATATGAAGAAGTCAAGCAGGTGCCTACATAAAACCTTTGTCCCTATATTCTAGTGTTTTTGGTACAAGAATGTACTCTACAGGATAGCAAAAGGGAAATATAAACACCAACTCATCCATAAAACTTTTGTTCTATAATATGTGTTGCCTGCAAAATATTTTACCACAGTGAGGGCACAGAGCTTCTGGGACTAACTAACCAATGCCTGAATCCACTTAAGGCATACTTTACAAGATGAAATCCATACCAATCATTACTTAAATGACAAATAACCAGATATCAAATATCCCAGAAACCTAGGATAAAACTAATCTTTACTGGTTAAAAAAAAGTAACTATACAATACTTCCCTAAAGATATACTGCTATATTCAGATCAGTACCTTAAGCCATTGCCAGAGAAGATTCTTCCCCCAGAAGATGGGAACAAATACACACACACACACACACACACACACACACACACACAAACACACACAGATACACAGAGAGAGAGACAGAGAGACAGAGAGACAGAGACAGACACAAACAGAGACAGAGTGATAGAAAGAAACAGACCAATACAGACAGACAGAAACAGAGAAATAGACAGAAACGAGAGAGAGAGAGAGAGAGAGAGAGAGAGAGAGAGAGAGAGAGAGACCATGGAAATGAGATAGCTTTATCAAATTCCTCCCCAGAGCTCAGGAATACTATACTCAAGGAGGAAAGAGTCTAAGAGCCTGAAGGAGTGGAGAACGTGCTGAGAACAAAGCCCACTAAATCAATTGAGCAAAGCTCATATGAAGGCACAAAGACTTCAGCAGCAAGCATAAGGCATACTTGGATTTGCAGCAGGTCCTTTTAGAGTGTGTGAACAAGTACATCTATGATTATTGTAACATCTATTTTGGTGCCTTTTCTTCTATTTGTTTGCTTTGTCCATCTTTGACATGAAGGATTTGTGTATCTTATTAAACTTAATCTTGTTATGTTTTGTTGTTATCTGTTCTTTTCTGAGAGACAAAAATGGAATGGATCTATAAGGGAATGTAGGTGAGGATGAACTGGGAAGAATAAAGGGAGAAGAAACTGGGGTGAACTGGGAGAAATAAAGGGAGGAGAAACTATAGTCAGTATATATTGTAAGAGGAAAGAATATATTTTTAATAAAAGGGGAAGAAGATTTAAAAATTACAAAGAAATTATTAGGTAGTAACAACACAATTTAATTTTCTTACAATGTTAGAAGGCTGAATTTGAAATAATTGTGACTAAAGATAAGATGGTGTGGTTGGTTCCCCAAGAGAGATACATTTCCATGCTTCCTATCTTCTACCTACGTTCTTTGGTTTGTCTCCTCTCCTCCTATCTTCAACGCCATCACTATATCTAGATTTCTGACAACATATTTAGTTTTCTTCTATGGTATTTTTTGGTGCCTGTTTTACTCTCTTTCTTCCTTCCTTCCTTCCTAATTAGTAGTGGGGTTTATTCTCAGGGACCTGAATAAAATAAGCACATTCTCTAGCATTAAACTATACCACTAGCCTTATCGTAGTTTTATTTTGAGCATACAGATGGGAAGCCTTATATAGTCCCTGATTTTAGTGAGATTGCTTCAAGTTTGTCTCCATTTAGTTTGATGTTGGCTTCTGGATTAATATATATTGTTTGTACTATATTTAGGTATGGGCCTTGAATTCCTGATCTTTCCAAGACTTTTAACATTAAAGGATGTTGAATTTTGCCAAATGCTTTTTCAGCATCTAATGAAATGATCATGTGGTTTATTTCTTTGAGTTTGTTTATGCAGTGGATTATGTAGATGTATTTCTATATATTGAACCATCCCTGCATCTCTGGGATGAAGCCTACTTGATTGTGGAGAATGATCATTTTGATGTGATTTGGATTCAGTTTGTGAAAATTTTGTTGAGTATTGTTGCATCAATATTCATAAGGGAAATTGGTCTGAAGTTCTCTTTCTTTGTTGGGTCTTTGTGTGGTTTTGGTTTTAACTATGGCTTCATAGAACAAATTGGGTAGTGTTCCTTCTGTTTCTATTTTGTGGAATAGTTTGAAGAGTATTGTTATTAGGTATTCTTTGAAAGTCTGATAGAATTGGGTAGTGTTCCTTCTGTCATTTTCTTGTCATTTTCTTGCCTCAGTCTGCTGAGTAGCATGAATTACAAGTATATATGTCAAGCCCCCCTTTTGTACCATTATACAAGGATTGCTTCAGATAGATCAGTCCTTCAAATATTATTTAGTACAAGCTACCATTAACATAATCACATGTGCATTTCCTACGTAAGGAAGCATCTATGGGATTCCTTACTCAAGGATCTATCTGCTTTCTTTGTTGGTATGGGTATATGGCAATTTCATGACCTTTATATTCATGAGTTATTCAAAATGGCATATATTTTGTCTTCCTGTCCTGAAACTCAATTCCTCTTTGAATTGCTGTTGAATGGGGTGGTGTCTTATTAATCTGCTAAAGTTGTTATGACAATTTATCATAGACATGATCTCTTATATACAATAAAAACTTTATTTTTCACAGAGATGATAAAAGAAAGATGTAAGATTTATTTTCTTCTGAGAAACCTGTCATGAACAGTGCCTTTTACTTCTGTCTTCAAGGGGCACAGGGACCAAAATACTCCCTTAGACTTTTAGAAAACTACACAAATCTCATTCAACGAAGTTCTGACTACATATCACAGTCACCTGCTCACATTCCTGCTGGTTGATACTGTCTCCTCTTTTTTTTCTTTTCTTTTCTTTTCATTTTCTTTTTTCTTTCTTTCTGTCTTTTGGTTTTATTTTTTTTTTTTGTTTTTGGTTTGTTCTGTTAATTTTTTTGGTTCTTTCATAAAATATATCCAGACCACAGCTTCCCCTCCCTCCAGTCTTCCCAGTCCACCCCTATATCCCCCAGATTCACTTTCCCTTACTATACTGAGAAAAGAATAAGCATCCCAGGGACATCAACCTAATATGGCACAACAAAATACAGTAAGACCAGGTGCAAACCTTCATATCAAGGCTGGTTGAGTCAACCATGTAAGGTTAAATGGTCCCAAAAATAGGCCAATGAGTCAGACACACCTGACTCCCACTTTCAACAGTTCCCCCAAAACACTAAGCAAACAACACGAATATATATGCAGAAAACCTAGCACAGACCAATGGAGGGTCTGTGATTGCCTCTTTAGTCTCAGTAAACTCTGGTGAGCCCTGCTTAGTTGATCTCACAGGCCATGCTCTCCCAGTGTTTTCAACCTCTCTGGTTCTCACATTTCCTCTTTCTTTACTTCCAGAGGGGTTCCCTACACTCCAAGGGAAGGACTTGAAGGAGATCTCAAGTCTGTGCTCTTCTGCCTCCTAATGCATGGCTATGGATCTCTGCATCTGTTTCCATCGGCTGGCAGAAGTAGCCTCTATGATGACAACTAACTTAGGCACTCATCTATGAGTATAGCAGAACATCCTTAAGGAATCATTTCAGTGATTTATCTTTTTTTCTTTGCCTCCCACTCTGGGCTATCAAGCTTCTAGTTCCTGATATTCCAAGCAGTGTTGGTTGGTCATGGGCTCTCTTTAATGGCATGGGCCTCAAATTAGACCAGTCATTTGTTGGCCATTCCTAATAGTTTACACCACAATTGCCCCAGCACATCTTGTAGGCAGGAAAAATTTTTTTAGGTCTAAATTTGTGTGGCTTGGGTTGATAACCCAGTCCTACCAGTGGAAACCATGCCTGGTTACAGAAGATGGAGGCTCCATACACCTTCTTTCTAGAATCTGTTGCTAGAGTCACCCTCATAGATTCTAGGGAGTTTCCACTGTATTAGTTTTCCACATTATCCTCCAAATGTCCTCCAATCTCAGTTGTCTCTCCTTATACTTCATCCCTCCTCTGCCTGATCTATCCTATTCCCATCCTCACTTGCCCTCAGTCTACGTATGAAATCGATTCCACTTTTCCTTTCTAGGGAGAACCTTGCATCTCCCTTCAAGGCCTCATTTTTCTTAGCTTTTCTGGTTCTGTGGGTTGTAGTGTGATTATCATTTACATAACAGCTTTTATCCACTTATAAGTGAATGCACACCGTGTTTGATTTTCTGGGTTACCTTACTCAGGAATTTTTTTCTAGTTCCATCTATTTGCTTATAAATATGTCATTTTAAAACTGCTGCATAATACTACATTATATAAATGTATCATATATGATTTATCCATTGTTTGGTTGAGGGACATCTCGGTTGTTTCTAGTTTCTGGTTATTATGAATAAAATCATTATGAACATTTGAGCAAGTGTCCTGTAGGAAGATGAAACACTCCCAAGTGTGGTATAGCTCAGTCTTTATATACAGTGATTAACAATATTTTGAGGAATTTCCATATTGATTTACATAGTAGTTGTACAGTTTGCACTTCCACCACCAACAAGAGGAGTGTTCCTCTTGCTGCATGTTCTTCTAACATGAGCTATACCTTGTGTTAATGAACTTAGCCATTTTGACTGGTGGAATTTCAAAGTATTGGTGATTTGGATTTCCCTGATGGCTAAAGTTATTGAACAATTTTTAGCGTTTCTCAACCATTTGAGATCTCACTATTGAAAATTCTCTGTTTAGATCTGTACTGTATTTTTCATTCGATTATTTAATTTGTTGTTGTCTGTTTTCCTGGATTCCTAAATTTTGAATATTAGTCCTCTTTGATATAGAGTTGATGAACAGCCTTTAAAGTTTCAGGAGGTCACGTTTATTAATTTTTTTATCTTGGTGACTGTGCTATCAGTGTTCTGTTCAGGAAGTTGTTTCCTGTGTCAATGCATTCAAATCTCTTCTCTATATTCTCTTCTATCAGGTTTGGTGTATCTGGTTTTATGTAGAGGTCTTTGATCTACTAGGAAGGATGATAAATATGGATCTATTTGCATTTCTTTACATGCAAACATCAAGTTAGATGAGCACCTTTTGTTGAAGATGGATTCTTTTTTCTATTGTGTCTTTCTGGCTTCTTTATACAAAATCAGTTTTCTGTAGGTGTAAGAATTTATGCTTGGGACTTCAATGTCTTCAATTTGATTCCATCAGTCTACATGTCTGGTCTTTTTTTTTTTTTTTCCCCAGTACCATGTGTTTTTCTTACTACTGTTGTTTGGTAGTTCATCTTGAAATCGGGGATGATGATACCTCTCGAAGTTCCTGTTATTTTTCTAGATTGTTTTAGTTATCCTGGTTGTTCTTGTTTTATTTTGTTTTTCTATATGAAGGTGAGAATTGTCTTTTCCAGGTATGTAAAAATATGTGTTGGAATTTTGATGGGGATTGCATTGAAACTATGGATTGTTTTTGGTAAGATACCCATTTTTACTATGTTCATCTTACAGATGCATGAGCAACTGGGAGAAATTTCTATCTTCTCACATCTTCAATTACTTTCTTGAAATCCTTCATGTTTTTGTATCATGATTCTCTCATTTTCTTGAATAGAGTTACCTGACATTTTATATTATTTGTGGCTACTGTGTCTGATTTCTTTCTAAGTCATTGTTTTTATTTGTATATAGGAGAGCTACTGATTTTTCTTTTCTTAATTAATCTTGTATCCAGCCACATCACTGATCCATGTTCTGGTTTTAACTTATAAATTTCACATGAATGTAATCATTCAAGATTACACCAGAGGAGAAATCTATATCAAATATTGTACCTGACATTAATATCTATATATTTCATTCTTACATTCTCAGGAAAAATGTGAATTGTATCATTTCTCAAATAGGGCTATTCCACATGCACATGCTTCTTTATTTTTGATGGGGTTTTACTTCAACTAATTCATCAGAAGTTGAATCATCACAAGGCATGAGTGAATTTAGCACTCATGGCCTTCTTTATTATCACATGTTTATAGCAAAATTACTGATCCTGTATTCAGAAAAGAGCAGGCTTCTGTGGATATCAAGCAAATATGGCATATCAGGTTACAGTAAGACTAGGTACATCCCCAAGTATTAAGGATGGACGAGGTAACACAGTATGATGAAAAAAGTCCCAAAATTTGGCAAAGGAGTCAGAGAAAGCCCCTGCTCCCACTTTTGGGAGTTCCACCTGATGACCAATCTATACAACTGTCACCTTGGTCAATCCCATACCATACATTGGTAATTTAAAAACTAATAAATACAACAATTGTAAATTAGAGATATCTATGTTTCTATTTAAAGACTGGGAAGGGAAAAATCAAGAAGGTCTACTGTACAAAGGACCAGTTGTTAATATTGACTTTGACTGGGAGCCCAAATACCTTCTGGTTACGTGTGTCTCTAGTAGTGAAGACATGAAGATGAATTAGACTTTCACTTTTCCATGGCAGCTGAGACCACAATCACACCCCAACTGATAACATGAAATATTTCCTTTGCTCCTTTCCTCAGTGGGTAGTTAACAAATAAATGGTCACAATTTTCTACATTGGAAAAATGACTCCAATTTTGTTGCTTGCAAACTTACAAAGATACTTCCTCAAGGAAATCCAGACTTCAATATGCTGTATATGACTAAACTGTCTCAGGAAGGAATTGGAAAATGCTGCACAGCATGTTTGAAATTGAGAAACTGTCTTTATTTTCCTAGACATTTATACTGATTTGATTGGCCACATCTCCCTCATATTTCTCTCCTCCAACTCCTTCTGTATCCTCTCTTATAGTTTGTTTCTCCTTCTAAAAACATCATGATTAATTTTTTTCATTTCATTTTGTATTATTGCCCACTAAAAAAATAGTGCCCAATTATGAGCGTAGGTATAAAATCATTTACCATATAGCATGGGAAACTTACACATGGGAATAGCCTCTAAAAGGAATGATTCTCCTACAGTTAGCATCTATCCACTGTTGGTAGCTTTAGAGCTAAGGATGGGTCCTCTTGAGTCTCTCTCCTTCTCATGCTGGAATTTTGAAAGGTGTGGTATTTTGCTGGTCAAAGCTGATTTTTGAACAATGACAATTTATTAGATCATCATATAAAAATACAGGCCACTAAGGCTCTTAACGTGTTTTCTAAAATTTGAATGAAATATCTACTCAGTGTACCCATCTCAGTGTATATGGTCCAATATTTCCCACATAGAATCTTAACTTTGATTTGTCATTCTAGTGTTTAGCCTGATTCATGCACCAGGCTTTCTGGCTATTAAGTTTCTAGTGTCTGTTTATAATTTGGCATTGCTTTATGATTAAACCTCTTTGTACCATATTACTTGCTCCAAATAAAACAACAAGGTCAACTTGGTAAAAATAATTCAAATTTTGTCTTGATCTCCATGTTCAATCTCTTTCACAACCCCTGACACAAATGATCATGGTGGTAATAGGGAGATGTTTATACTGAGATAGAGATTTTATCTTGTACATACAGATTAGAGGTCATAACTATTGGGCAATGGAAAACCCACACAGTAATTTAGGACCAGTAAACTCTAGTCAACCCTGAGTGGCACTCAGAAGCATATACAGTGTTTAAGTTGATTTTATTAAGCGGTAATAAAATAATTTTGTGGTTCTGGTTCATCATAAAATGAGGAAGTCGATTAATAGGTTGTGTCATTACAAAGGTTGAGAACCACTGTTCTAGAGAGATGCTTAAGAATACAGATCCATGATTCAGAGGGCTGAGAAAGCAGTTCCTGCCTTGCAAATATGTGAGTCTGGGATAATTTAAGGTTTGATGCTGCCACCATATTCATAAAATAAATAAAATATCCCTGCCACCTTGTTAAAATTTGTGGAACAGATCATGTACTGCATTTTAAATGGTTTGAATACCTAGCACTTAACAACTTCCAACATTGTTTCAAAATGTGTTTGCTTATAGTTCTATGAAAACAAAAAGAAAAACTGGGTACACTAAGAGGTAAATTCTGATATGCATAGTACACAGATTTCTCCTATTAACTTTAAAAATCCCCATGTTAATTACGTTCCCCAAAGCTGCTTGCATGTAAGTGTCTGCATATTAGACACTGAATGATCCTGCCAACACTTAGTTCTGATTGGTAAATAAAGATACCAGCAGCTAATGGCTGGGCAGGGCAGACAGAGGAAGGAATTTTAGGATTTCCAGACAAGGGACAGAGAGAAAGAAAAAGAAGATCTACTTTACTGGAAGAAGGAGAGGAGATCCACCATGCCTGGGGAGACTGGAGGATAGGGAAGCATAGCCAGCATGTGAAAGAGCTCAGAGAGTGCAGCCCAGCTGGGCATCACTCTGGGTCCAGAGCAGCCAAGATAGAATATAGGATTTAGTAAGTGCTAACTCTGGATTGTTGGTGGGGAGGGGAGTGGTTTAACTGTGTGACGGTTAAAAAGTACCCCAATCATTGAGCTGATTAAGGTTTATTAAAATATAAAGGCTCTGTGTGTGTGTGTGTGTGTGTGTGTGTGTGTTACTTTCAGTAACTCAGATCATTGGTGCAGGTAGTAAGGAATGTGCCTCTGACAGGAATTAATTAATTAATTAATTAATTAATACTATAGTCTATATCTCTCATTTGGTCTTATTTCCATAAAGGATTTCACTTAATTAAAAAAAAGGAAGAAGATAAGAAAGAAACAAACACTGTTTTCACAGGTACAATAAAATCTGAATCTCCGTTCGATACTTTCTCAGTCACTAGCAAGATAGTAAATGCTAATACTTGAATAAGATATGCACTTTTGGGTTTGGAACTTAAATTACCTCTTATTTTAATAATAGCATCATTTGTAAAGCACTTCCATTCCATCACATTACTTTGTCTTTTAATTGCCCTCCAGGACAAGTTAGAGCAGGCACTGTTATTGCTCTGACATTTATAAACTGTGTAGCAATGAAACAAAGGAACATAAGGCCAATTGACTTCTTATTTGTGAAATCTTTGAAATATTTATGCTATCTCAGCAAATCTCTCAATTTACCCATGAAACTCTTTCCCCTGTTATTTCCACTCAACAGACAAAAAATATTAAACCATGAAGCAGATAAGATACTCAGGAACAAAGTCAGAGTAATAAATACAGTGTGGTTCCTGGCTACCACACTTATCCTAAACAGGAGGCCTTTGCCTTACTATGTAAAGCAGTGATTCTCAACTTTTTAAAGCTGTGACCCTTTAGCACTGGAACGCCTCATGTTGTGGTGACCCACAACCATAAAATAATTTTCATTGCTACTTCATAACTGTAATTTTGCTACTCTTGTGAATCATAATGTAAATACCTGAAATGGAGGATATCTGATATATGACCCCTAAAGGGGCCATAACCGATAGGTCGAGAACTGCTGATGTATATGTAAGTAGGACTATTAAGTATCAGTTATTTGTAAATTATCTGGCTGCAAACAAGAATTTCATTCATGATCATAATACTGAATGATGTGGCTTACATATTCTGATTAGCTCAATGCTGTACCTTTACCAATATGATAACCAGTTAAAAAACAGTGAAAAAGTAACATACCAAGAAGAAGCAATAGTAATAATAAGAGAAAACTGTTAAAACCTTGATCTTTCAGAAATTCAGAAAACATGCTGAAATGATGCAGGACTCTTTCAAGGAACATTAAAAGAAGGTCATATTTTATGAAGAGCTAAGAAGACTATCACTTTGTTTAAAATGGCATTTCTCTGTAAAACTGTCTAGTGAAAAACTAAACATTTTATTTTCTGGAAACCCAAGGTTTGTTCTAAAGTTCATATGGGAAAAATTGTGATATCTTCACGTGGCTTAAGAACTTCAAAGTTTTGGAGCAGAAAATGGTGAGTGAAGGTAAGTATATTCATTAGCAAAAGGTATATAAAACAACTGAAAGATTGGATGGATGGTTTTTGGTGTGGATATACAAAATATTAAAATAGAATATCAATTTTAAAAGTTTAAAATGAGTATGAATAAAACAAGAAGCATGAACAATTTAAAATAACATGCTATTGTTTTAAAAAGGAGCAAGGAAACTGTAACAGAGGAATTTCCCAGAAGAGACAGACTTGTGACCTGTCTGTGAAAGATTGTCTTGTTTGATGATTGACATGGGAAGGCTCCACCAACTGTGAGCATCTCCATCTCTAGATGATTGGATCTATGCTGTAAAAGAAAACTGGCTGAGTGTGATCCAGTGAGTAAGCAAGTAACAGCATACAAATGAGCAGAAATGGGGCATAAAAACTGTCTTAAGCAACCCAAAATCCAGCAGTATAAATGTAAATTGTATGGTTCAGTGTTCTCGTTCACAGCATGGACTAATTCATGAACTTCTGGGTCCATGGGGCCCAAATAATAGAGACCCTCCAGCTATTAAATCCATCACACACCGTTTGTTGTGTAAGCATAATCTAACTTCACTCTACACCTATTCCTGCCTTTGGCACATATTCTATAGTTCTAACACCTCTTATGGCCCATGTTTCCATTGTTGAGATGATAGCTTCACAAATGGCCTCTCCTAACATCCTTCAGATATTTCTGCTTTGCCTATTATTTTTGTTTCAGGTTCCTGCCTCAAGCTCTCTCTCTCTCTCTCTCTCTCTCTCTCTCTCTCTCTCTCTCTCTGTCTCTCTGATTTCCCTCAAAAATGGACTGCTGTTATATAGAAACAAAAGGTTAAATTAACTCTTTCATTTTCAGTTTTTTCTTGGTAGTGATTATAGCAACAGAAAAGCAACATGGAAGAGAAATTTGTCCTGGAAAGATGGGGTGTTGAACGGATGGACATGGTTATGATGTTTGGGGGATGATTGTGGAATTTGTAACTTAAGCACAAAAACCAATTGCGTGTGTAGAGCTAATGCCATGTTCTAGTGGAGGGGATGGTAGATAAGAATGCTGAGAGTAATGTTGACAATGGCAAACAACAATGGCAGCTAAGTTTCATCAGGGAGCAAAGACTCTATGATGTCCATTCATGTGACAGCTTGTATAAAGTATCTGTAGTTGTGGTCAACTAGGGCAGATGAATCAGCTGTGATAAATAAAAGATTATCATCATTGAACTAAAAAGTGTTAGAAAGTATTTCCTCAGAGTCAGTTCAATGCAGGTTAAGGTCCACAGCAAGCTAAGGCCTCATCTTAACCTACTTGCCAAAATAAGCAATGTGTGAAAGGCTTCCACAATCAGGCATCTTTTGAAGAATTTATTTATTTATTTATTTATTTATTTATTTATTTATTTTGGTTTTTCGAGATAGGGTTTCTCTGTATATCCCTGGCTGTCCTGGAACTCACTTTGTAGACCAGGCTGGCCTTGAGCTCAGAAATCCACCTGCCTCTGCCTCCCGAGTGCTGGGATTAGAGGCGTGTGCCACCACTGCCCAGCATTTTGAAGAAATTAAGTCTACAAAATTGTATGCATCATGGAAAGAGTGACTGCACTGTGGTAGTTTATGGCAAGGCTGAAGTTTCTAAAGGATATCAGGAGAGGCGATTGATGAAGGTATCATCTCAGCAATAGAAACAGGTTATTAAAGGTGTCAGGACCATAGGCAGTTCCAGGTGTCGAGTGGAGTTAGGCTAAGCCTACATAACAAACTGTATGCTATGGATTGAATAGCTGGAGAGACCATGTTATTTAGGGTTGTTGGACCCAGAAGTTTATGAATGAATTCAAGTTTTAGAACAGAACATGGAATTATGTAATTTAGATTTATATTACAGGATTTTAGGTTTGTTTATGATAGATTTTATGCCCCATTTCTAAACATTTGGAATCAGAAAGTATATGCATAAAGAAAATTAGTGGAGCCCATGGTTAAAACCATTTGTGCTTTTTTGAGATAAATTGCACTTAGAAATTAATTTTAAAGGACTATGAAACTTTTACAAGTTGGCCTGGTTTTACATTGCCAACTGTATTATCAGCATGCAGTCTTAAGAACAAGAAACATTATGGTTTAAGAGTGGCTTGTTTGGGTCAAGTGGACAAAGGTTAGATTGTGATGGGTCATTTTTCCTGCAACTGGACACAACTCAAAAGTCATCTAAGAAGGTCCTAGTTAGGAATTTCTGAGATAAAATTAGCTGTGATCATGCCTTTGAGAGATTATCCTGATTGGTCATTGATGAGTGAGATGATTGTGAGAATAACTACTCCTAGGCAGATGGGCCTGGGCTATCTTAAATTACATTATGTAAGAATAAACCATTTAGTGAGCTAGTATGCAGCCTTTCTCCATGGTTTCTGCTCCAAGTTTCTGCCTTGAATTCTTACCTTGATCTCCTCTTTACCTGAAAGTATAAGATGAAACAAGCAATTTTCCCCCAAGTTATTCCTAGTAAAGGAAGGTGTCTTTCACAGCAATAGAAAGAAAACTAGAAAATAGGGGTAGGGAAGACTGAATATATATATCTCCTAGCTAATAAACATCAAAATAAAATTAACTGTTTTCATGCATGAAAAAATTATATTAATACCATGCTCATTTATCACTAATGAACAGAATATTAATTATGTAAAAGAAATGGGTCAAATAAGAGTATCAATGGAAATATTTTCTCTGTGCATAAGGTCAAAAGGTATCTTACTAAGTTTACTGTATGACCCTAAAGACAAAATATTAATACTAATATAAACATCAAATAGGAGATATGTGAGTATTATTTAGCAAATAAATCCACAAATGCAAATTTACTTTTAAAAGTATACTGAAATTAGTTAATAGCCCTAGATAAAACATATTGATAACTTTGGAGTGTAGATTCAAAGAAAATGAATGGAAACACCCTAAATTACTTTAAATGATATCAATTAATTAAAATGCATGCTAATTTAAACCTCAATATTCAGTTTTCAAAAATTAGCATTCTATGTGATTATAAATGTTGCATATATATATGTATATATATACATATACATATATGTATGAAGGAACATTTTGGATCATACTCTTTTGCTTATTTCATAACATGAACTGGTATAGTAAAAAAGAAGGGGAAAATATAACATTTTACTATATATAACATAAAATATATGCTTTGACATAGTTGTTTCAACTATATAAAATCATCCTGCAATAAAATTTTCTTATGCAGATAGCAATATAACATATTAAAAATGTGAAGCATGAAGTGCTCAGCACATATTCTGCTTCAGGAAAGATGCTATATTAAAAATGGAATTTACAAAACTTGGTTTTGATCTCCAGCACTACATTAAAATGTATATAAGAAGATGGTAGACAACATCAGCTCTGTGATCTCTTATGATGGCAAGCTGGTCGGTGAGAAAAGTGAGAGACAAAGGTGTTAGAAAACTTCATTGGAAGTTACCTATTTTTTTTTTCCTTTGAGATATTCAATCCTCATGCAGATTCCTAACTTCACAGTCCCTGCACAGATGATTTTAAGGTGATCTTTACATGATTCAATATTCAGTATCTGGTAAAATTAGTCTTAATAATGCATTTTTACTGTATAAATCATGCCTAAATATAGTGGTTTACTTCCCACAATTCTGTGGATCAGCTGGGCTCAGATGGGAAGATATGGGGGTCCTGTTTGAGTTGGTTTGAAAAGGAATGATGACCTGAATGTTAGTCCATTGGCTTATGGTGTCCTCATGAACTTCTTTAGCTTTGTGTGCTCTTAATCTTGATGTTTTTTCCCACATTGTTTCTCATTATTCTACAGTACAACATGGAGTCTTGAAATGTGTGGCAGTTTGGTTCTCAGATACCTCTTAGCATCCACTTGCTTTTTTAATGTCTTTTCATGCCACATTTGCTGTATTCCTAGTGGCAAAGCTAAACTTGGTGGTTAAATGTAGAACTGATTGATTAAGGGATAACACAAGGGAACAGATGGCCAAAGGCATGCTTCCTTAGGAGCCACTGATGTAAAAGAAACACCAGAGAGAGGGTTTAGTGGAGGGCTTCGGCCTCAGACAAACATTAAATTAAGAGTCAGGATGAAAAGTGAGAGAATTGTGGTCTACTCTCATAAGAAATCCTTTTTCTCAAAACATGACTCTGCCTCCTATCCATGGAAAGTAGACATATATCAGAGAAGAAAAGGCATAGTAGAAAATGAACTCCTCTGAGTAGAAAGCTGCAGAGAATTAGCATCTCCTTTAATTTTTTAATTAAAATACAAATATGAGTAAAATATATTTTGATCATATATACTCCTCCCTTCTCAAACTATTTCCATAACCCTCTCTCAAATCCCTGTCTTTTACTATTAATATTATTATTATTATTATTATTATTATTATTATTATTGCTATTATTGTTATTGTAATTCAAGTTAATGAGTCCAGTTAGTATTGGGTGATGGGCTGACTGCTCACTAGGGCATGGAAGTACTCTCATTCGTCATGTGTTTCCACACCAACTATTCATGCCTGAGCAGTCCATTCCCACAGTTCATTCTTGTTTTACAGTGAAGTCTCACTATTGTCTTTAAATGTTATTGTGTCTTTATATCCTCATGCTTTAGCTTTGAAACAATGTTAAATAGTTCTGTGATTACTGCAGCTTGCCACCTCAGATGATGCAAGCACTTTGTAGAAAGAATGCTTGTCTATGGTTTTGCACTGTGTACTGTAATTCTGATGGAACTTCCAACTCTGGGATGATAGGCATATGCAATGAGAGAGTACGTTGAAAATTTGTGTTTATACTCTGTATTGGCCTTCTTCCCCTTATGTTTTGCATATTACTCCTGGAGTGCATTTGAGCTTTGGAAAGTAAATGTCTTTCTCCGAATCTGGCTCTGAGTCTTAGAAAACACGATGTCTTAGAGGAGAATGAACGTATGAAATATTTAGGGAGACAAGCTCTCTGTGTTATGCTGAAATTCTGAGTAGAGAATACAATTATTGGAATCTATATCTAAAATTGCATACTGCTTTGTTCTTACTGGCAACACCTGTTTATAAATAGCATCTTATGAGGTCAGTAATTCAATAATGCTCAAATCATCACTTCTACCTATTTTAATTTAGCAAGTTGATATTTGTCAGCATTATAGCTTTTCTTCCTTCTTTGCACCACAGACACTTTTCTATTTTAACCCTGCTTGTGCTGCTGTTGTTCCACCCACCAAAAATGCTGCTCCTCCTTATCTGGGTTCCTATAGGTTTTCTTCAAAAAGAGCCTCTGCCTCGGTTCTAGTCTAATCTTTCCCTGGTTGCCTATTTGGTGATATGTAAAAAAGATAAGGAGTGATGCTCTGTCTGTGCCATTTATTCTCATTTTATTGTAAAGACGTTAACCTCTCAGATACTCGGGTTTATAATAAAAACACTGTATTAGGAGACTATGAATATTAAAATGGTCACATCCAAAATAATAGGAGAAATTACACAATATTGCCTTTAGAAAGGGCTATAAGTAGTCATTTATACTTTCTGTACCCCCAGTTTTGATAATTGACATCTTCCATATGTCAATCTTAGCACTCATCTCTTCTTTTTTTATTTTATTTATTTATTTCAAAATGTTATCCCCATTCCAGGTTTCTCTACAGAAACTCCCTATCCCATTCCCCCCCTTCCCCTGCTTCTATAAGGATTCCCCCACACCCTCCCACATATGACCACCTCACCACCTAGGTATTCCCCTACCCTGGGGCATCAAACCTTCATAGAACCAAGGGCCTCCCCTCTCATCGATGCCAGATAAGGCAATCCTCTGCTACATATGCAGCTGGAGCCAAGGGTCCCTCCATGTGTATTCTTTGTTTGGTATTTTAGTCCCTGAGAGCTCCGGAAGTGTCTGATTGGTTGATACTCTTGTTCTTCCTATAAGGTTGCAATTCCCTTCAGCTCCTTCAGGCCTTCCCCTAACTCCTCCATTGGGGTCCCAGTCCTCAGTCCAATGTTTGGCTTCAAGCAACTCCATCTGTATTGGTCAGACTCTGGAAGAGCCTCTCAGGGGACAGCTATACCAGGCTCCTGTCAGTAAGTGCTTCTTGGCATCAACAATAGTGTCTGGGTTTCATGTCTGAAGATGGGATGGATCCCTAGGTGGGGCAGTCTCTGGATGGCCTTTCCTTCAATCTCTGCTCCACTTTTTGTCCCTGCATTTCTTTTAGATAGAAAGAATATATATTTTTTGTGAGAACTCTGTGGTATAGGTGACTGTACAGGGATTTTGTGTGTGAGGGAGTACAAATCTATCATTTCCACACATGTACATACATGTAGAGGTCAGAGTTCAATATCAGGTGTCTTCTTCACTCCTTTATAATACTTTTTGAGACAGTTTGCTCAGCTGACCTTTAACTTCTTTTCTATCTAGACTGATTGGCAAGCAATAACAGGGATCTCCATTCTTTGCCTTGCCAGCATTGGAAGAAGAGATGCACATGTGCCTCACTTGAGTGCTGGGATCTTCTTGCTTATGTATCAAGCATGTTACTTTCTAAGTTGTTGCCCTAGCTGCCCAAATGCAGATTTATTTATTTTTTTTTTTACTAACAATGCTGTCTATATATTTTTACATCGTGAATGGTATGAGATAGTTTATTATTAAACATATTTCATAATGGCCACTTCTTCCATTAGGCAAAAATTGGAGAGGCTAAATTGATATGCATCCAAAAAAGAGGAAGGAAGAAAATCAGGAAGAAAAGAAATAAGGAAAAGAAGGAGGAAGCAATAGGCAGATAGAGAAAGGTATTTTGGTACGTAGACTTCCAGGTTTATTACAGCAAATGCACATGAAATTGAGTTGCTGTTGAAACAGATCTGTACTTGGCACAGAAAACTCTAGAATGGATCAATATTTTAAAGAGGTCAATGAATAATTTTGAAGAAACTTTTAAATGACTTCCCAACCTTCCTGAAAGTTTAAGACCTAATCATCTATTTTAATAGCTCTCTACTCCTGCCATAGTTCAGTGCTTTAAGAAATAATATTTGATGGGGAAAATGGAATAAATATTCAACTGATTGGCAGCTGAAGTAGAAAAGCTATTTTTTTTCAATGAACTACAAGCCACAGAAAGGTCTCAGGAGAGGTGGACTTGTCCAAAAATGTATAACCTGTCTTTGTAAAGAACCCTCTTTTCTGTTGGCTTTCCAGATCTGTTTATTCAATAGGAGTATCTGGGCAGTTACAAGTCTTGATTACTCAAGCTACTGAGAAAAAGTCACTCCCTGGCATACAGTACTGCATTTCTAGTAAGGGTTGTAATAGATAGTTGTAATTTAGTATCCCTGCTTCTGAATCTATGTTTGGCTCACAGAACCTATCAGTCTCCTCCATGCCCCTTATACTATCAAGTTCTTTCTTCTACTCCATAGCTAATTGCCACAGTCTGCATAGCTCCCCTTCCTTTACCTTAGAATCATCTGCTATTATGCACTAACTAACTTTCAGTTCTGTGGCCCTGAGGTTCTATGATGTTTTCTGTGGCTAGGCATTGAATGCAAAGAACAACTATTGCTCCTAATTTAATAATTATAAGTTATTAGATAGAAACACCTGAAATTAGAGACATTTGTGATAAATATGAATACCAATGATTTATAACAGGTTTGTGCACATAATACTTATAGAATCTACAAAAAATGGAACACCCATAAATATATTTGGTTAAAGTATTGTGCTCTAGTTAACTGTGTATTGTTTGCTTTGTTATTTTGGTCAAGAGACCTAAATAAGCATCCTTTCACAAATTCTCCAGGAATATGGGATGTTTTTGTTTCTCTGAGTCTGGTCATGAACAGGGATATGGAATGTGGTGAGAAGAGAGAAGTCATGATAGCTTTTTCTTTCTTCCCAAGGGGTTGTTTGGACATATTCTCATCCTCAGTGCTTTGGAAAAACCATAGTTCCTAAGATTTATGGCCCCATTTTCTTTCATGTGGTTTTGTCCTGAATAGCTGTGGTATTTCACTCATCTCCAGGTTTCTGTGACAAGCCTAGTATGCCCTCACCTGTTCTTTCATGAAGGTACATCACCACTTGTATTAAATTCCTGTGAAACCTGTGTGGAATTTGCTTCTCTAATTCTTCTGCCACAGGACAACTGTTTCAGCATGTGTCTTTGGAGATTTTCTCAGCAAATTGTAACAACAACAACAGAGACTGTTCAGAAAGTACCATTGTTTGTCATAAATTTTTCAGTGAAGGGCATTAAGAAAAGGACTACTATCATCCGAAGATAAAACTTTCTCAGTTATCTGTAGGGAAAGACACCGCTTTGTTCCCTGAAAACCCAGAGGCATATTCACTTTCTGAACAGTTTTATAGCAGTGCATAGTAATAGCACCACATGTTGAATACATTGACATATGAAAATAACAATATGGACCCTGAATTGGTATTTCAAAACTTATAAGTTAGTCTCTGCCTTTCCTTTACTGTATGATTTTTCTAATAGTTTGTTCATGCTTCCAGGACTCCATTCAATCATCTAGAGGTTTCTTTTAGCTCTTCTCAGCACTACAAAATGTTATGATATTTGCCCACACATTTCAAAATATGTTCAGAATTTAGAACTATAATAAACTATGTTCTTTATGCAGTCCTTGAACTTTAAATGATAATAATGCATTGGCTATATACCTTAAATTATACATTTATCTTTAAGAAATTCAATTCTGAAAATGGCAGGATACATCTTATAAAAATAATCAACCCCACACAGGAATTATAAATTCTATAAAAATATTCTTAAAAGCATTTAAAGCATCAGAGAAGGATTAAAAATAGAAACAGATGTTAAGTCATTTTCTGAAAGACAACAGGCCCTTTTATTGGCTTTAGCATTCACACACCTGTGCATCTTGGTGTCCATGATCCATGGAAAACAATGGGAGAAGCCAAGCAATGGTCCATTATGCATCAACTTGAGGGATGACATTAATAAGGGCTGCTTACTAAGTTATAAAATATAAACTCATCCTAAGAAATGGGGAATGGAAAAACCTTGAATTTCCTAAAGGCTTCTCTCTGTAGGATATGAATGTAAACATATACAAGTTTAGGTTGATCATATTTGGATGGTGTTTCTTCTTAGAAAACATACCAATTCACTCTTCAGGGATGCAAATCAAGTCTCTAAAGAACAGCACCACAGAACCTGAGCACAATAAAACTCATGGTTTTTATGAAGAAAAAAAAACGATCTTATATTATAAAGAAAAAAAAAAACTGGACTGAAGATCAATCTGACAGTTTTACTGAATCCAAGAAATGTACATGTTTGTGCTTGCCAGGGTTGTAGTCTAGGTAGAGATATGTGATTATGATTTTTGTTGAAGGTAAAGATATTCAAGTCAAACTAATCTTGATCCAAAGAGTAAAGTCTCAGTTATCACACTGCTAGCTTCTAAAACATATTACAAACATATTAAAATAGAATTGCCGTAAAACAATGTTGTATAAACAAGTAGAACAAAACAGACTATGAATAAAGTTGAACACTTATGCTCATTTAGCTGTTGTGAAAATGTGTGCAGACCACACAATGGGAACAGAAGAATTTCTTTAGTAAATGAGGTTTGAAAACTTGTAAGTCTTTTGCACTAAACAAAATATGACTCTTCCACATCTGTACACAAAAGTCAATTCAAAGTAGGTTAAAGACATATAGGGTAGGCATTTCCTGATGAGTGAATGGAAAAATGCCGCCTAATAAATGTAAAAGACTAGTCTTCTTCATTCCACCAACAAAGCTAGTCCTGATCAATGTCATTAGAGAAGTAAACTTTAAGGAGATTATGCTCAGGGAAATACGTTTACTTTGAAAAACAAGTACTATATGACTCCATTTCTAAGATATAGCCAATCCCTAGTAGCAGCTATGGGAAATCACCAGTGAGGAGGGAGTGTGACCAATGATATTTAGGAGATAGAGATTTTCTGTTAGTGAACTATTCTGGAGGTTGTCTGTATAACGATGTGAAGGTATGTAATAATACTAAATAATAAAATTTAAATACATAATAAAATAAATTTTGTTGTCAGTATAATGATGTTAAACAGAGATAAAAGAAAGGGCTGCTAAGGCAGTCCTCTGTTCTTGTAGAGAACCCATGTTCCATCTTAAAATGCAAGTCTGGTGGCACATAACGGCATGTAACTCCAGCCCCAGAAAAAGATTTGTTGTTTTCTCTCTTGTTTTTAGGCTTCTGCATCATGAGCATACACACACACACACACACACACACAGACACACACACACACACGAGGGTTGGAGGGTAAGGGGGGAGGGAGAAGGAGACAGAGATGGAGACAGAAACAAAGACAGAAAGAAACATACATAATGATAAATAAAAATTAAAATTATTTTTAAAATATTAGAGGAGAATAAAGGAAACCAGACACTTTCATATGTTAATGTCAAAACAGAGGCCACGTTTCTGTGGGCACAACTATATGGTACAGAAATCTGATAAAAATATTAGAAGAACTAGAAAATCCAATAAAGATAATCAAATATACTTGAAATGTTATTCACTCAAAGGACATAAGAATTATAAACAAGCACATAAAAGGCACTCAAAATAGTCGATAAAGACATGTAAATTTAAATGCAAACAGCATACTGTTTCACCTACTGAGTGCTGGTGAGAGCATGGGCCAATTTCCCTCTACTCATACTGTTTAAAGGCTCACTCAGAGAGGCAACCTGCTGTTCCCTGTTCTAAATTTAGAAGATAGAAATTTAATCTGATGGAAATCTTTTGTCAGATTAAAACATTGACTCACTTCAGTGTTCCACCTTCTCTCTGGCAGTGTTTCTACAGCTAAATTGATCCTCTCCATCAGTCCCTACAGCTTTGATAATTAAATGTCTCCCGCACAGCTGTCTAGGTCACCCAGCTGCTTCCTTTCCATAAGTTTCTCTCTGGCGCTGTGCCCTCAGGTATCCTCAGGTGGCCTCAAGTGCCCCCAGGATGAATGGGGAGGCTTTATTGAGTCATCATGCTGGTTCAGTGAGTTGATGCTGCTGACTGGTATGGGGTGGGGGCATTTATTTCATTATAATTCATATAAAAATCAGGCCAAAGTTAGCCTCTGTATATATATAGAACAAATAAGCAGAACTCAAGAAACCTCTATCTGTATGCTAGGAATCAAGATTTCTTTATTAAATTGGGTACAGTGAGGGGACCTGCTACTGAGCATATGAGGCTGAATAGTGTCTTCTCAGTTTATGGAGCTGGTAAGAAGTTGTCTAAGACTTGGCAAGAGTTTTTTGTTTGTTTGTTTGTTTGTTTGTTTTGAGACAGGGTTTCTCTGTGTAGCCCTGGCTGTCCTGGAACTCACTCTGTAGACTCTGCTGGCCTCAAACTCAGAAGTCCACCTGCCTCTGCCTCCCAAGTGCTGGGATTAAAGGCGTGTGCCACCACTGCCTGACTTTGGCAATCGTTTTATGTGACATTCCTGCTATCTAGGCACATGAGTGTTTATTTTGTATTCAGAGTTGAGTACATTAGCCTACTATGGTAAATGAGTAGAGAGTAAATAGGTCCAGAGGCTAAAGAGAGTCATGGAGAGTTCACAGTGCAGTGATGTCAGCTGAGGAGTGAAGGAAAGGAGGGCGCTTTGAGCAGAAAGTGTGAATGTCTTTAGAATAAAACAAGTATTTCTCTCTGTGCCACTCATATAATAAGGAACAATTAATGGTTTTCATTTCTGTGATGAGGATGATAGCCCAGGACGTGTAGTCAATTACATCATCATCTAAGTAGGAGGAATTGTGGATGATAAAAGTAATGAGACCTGCTATAGAATCACGTCACAGTAAAGGAGGAGAAACCCACCATACACAACACAACAGATTCTGGTACTATGATCAGGATGTAAGTCGTTTGTGGATTGTTACATGTGTATTTCATATAAAAAGTAAGAAACTTGCGATGGAGAATTTTAGGTAGAACAACAGCCCAGATATCTCATGCTTTAAGAAATTTCAATAGTATCCATCTGCCATAATATTTACCCCTTTAAGGTGTGTAATTCAACAAATATTAGATTAAAAATTATTGATCAGAAAACTATATAGTCTTCACCATAATCTATTATCCTTACATTGTGTTTACTCCTATTCCCCCAATTTCATTAATAGAAACCTTCATTTGCCCTGCCTATGGAAACCATTCATCTACACTTCTTTATCACACATATTCTAATGACTTTTTGAATTATTAATTTTTACCTTCAATTTTTATCTTATTTATTTTTTTGCTATTATTTTCGTGTGTTTGTTGTTGTGCATCTCAGGCTGGCATCATCTTTGTGCTTATGCCTCCAAAGAACTGACTAAGATTACAGGCAAGTGTTATCATGCCTAGCTCAATTTTTTTTCCTTTTCTTTTTTCCTGTAGACTTAAATTTTTAACTTAATTTTGTATAGTTATTTTTTACATATTCATTTTACATCCCACTCACTAACCCCTCCTGATCACTTCCTCCCATAATCTGTCCCCATCCCCCATCCCTTTCTCCTCTGAGAAGCCCACCACACCCACCCATCAAGTATCACCTGACCCTGGCCCATCAAGTCACTGAAAGACTAGGTGCTTCCTATCCCATTGAGGCCAGACAAAGCAGCCCAGCTAGAAGAACATATCCCATATACAGGCAACATCTTTTGGGGTAGCCCCTGTTTCAGTTATTCAGGACCCACATGAAGACCATGCTGCACACCTGCTACGTATTTTCAGGGTGGCCTGTGTCCAGCCAGTGTATATTCTTTGGTTGGTGTTCAGATTCTTGGAGTCCCAGGGATCCAAGTTAGTTGTCTCTGTTGGTCTTCCTGTGGAGTTCCTATCTTCTCTAGGACCTGCAATCCTTCCTCCTATTCTTCCATAAGAGTTCCCAAGCTCCATCGACTGTTTGGCTTTGAGTGTCTTTATATATCTGGGTCAGTTGACTGGTGGAGCCTCTCAGAGGACAACTTGTTCTTATGTGCAAACATAACAGAGTATCATTAATAGTGTTAGGGACTGGTGCTTGCCCATGGGACGGGTCTCAAGTTGGGTCGATTGTTGGTTGGCCATTCCTCCAGTCTCTACTTCAGTCCATGTCTAGCCCAAACTTTTATGTAAGTAGAATCAAGCAAGGTGTTGTGTTTTTAACCTTGATTCTTTTACTAAGAATTATATGTAAGTAGAATCAAGCAAGGTGTTGTGTTTTTAACCTTGATTCTTTTACTAAGAATTATACCTTCTACTTTATATATGACTGAATAATAAAATATTTTGCATGACTAGACTAATCTTCATTTATTCACCAGTTAATAGACATCTGACCTTACTTTTGTTGATATTAGTGTTGCCATTTTTGTTACAGACATTCTAACTGATATAAAGTGATACTTTATTTGATTTTTATTTAGTTTCTTCTAATGCGTAACAAGAATACACATACTTATTCACCATTATACTCCTAAAACTGGGGATATGGGTGTTTATGACTCTTTTGCTTGATCTTGGGATTCTTTGCTTCCTAATGGGTTGTCTTGTTCAGCCCTGATATAACTGTTAATGACTAGTCTTACTGAGTCTTGTTGTGGTATATTTGATTGGTATCAATGGGAGGCATAATATTTTCTAAAAAGAATCAAGGAACCATTGGATCTGGGTGAGATGAGAAGTATTGCATGAGAAAAGAATAAAAATGGAAAAAAGTAGGGAGAGACACTAGGCAAGAGAGTCACTGCATAAGTCAACCTGCAATACATGGGAAATGCCAAAACAATATAGTAAGATCCTGTCTCAGAGATAATTGCAAAGAAGGGATTTTCCTTGCAAAGAGTGTGATAGGAATCTTCTTGTTTGAACAGGAAAGGGGTTATTTATTTCACCTTCTTTACAGCCCATATAGTGAGAATCATAGTCCTAAGTAGTTTTTGTTATGAAAAGTAACTAGCGGCTTTAGTAGGAACCGTAGGAAACCAATCCTTGTACTTTCTACCATAAAATGCCCTTGAATTTCATCCCTGTCATTTCTCATTTGGAGGATTTGGAGGTAAATTTGTCACTTCTTCATGGGTGAAAGGAAAGTGGGTCCTCTCTATCCTTCTCTATCCTTCATTCCTGAGGGTTTGTTTTTTTTTTTCTTCAGCATCCACTTGAGTTGAGGTCAGAGTTCTTGCTTGTTAGGAAAGTGCAATACTTCTTTTTCTTCAACCAGAAGTATGTAATTCTCAATTTGATCAACAACAAATAGCAATCTTCAGATTCTTCTTTCTGCATATATTAAGCAGGCCAGTATTTATAATACTCACTAAAGGAATGACTCTTAAATTACCTTATTTGTGAGAGTTTAGGGAGCTCTGCCTTATGTATCCCTTAATTTCAAAAACAAAACCATGATCTAAATTTGGAAATTTTCAGTTACTTTCCACAGTTCACAGGAAGCTTTCTTATCCAAAGTATAATCTTTTACCCTTTCCTTCATATGGGACACAAGTGTGCAATCTTCCCTGCAAGTAAAGAAGGGCCCGGAACATTTATCGAAAATTTCAAACTTTCCAGTTGTATCCTGAGTCTCTGGCTTCTGTCTTCCTTCTTTCAAGACAACACTATAATTTCTTTAAAATTAGAAAACACAGAAGCAGCAGGCTGAATGATCACAAAGATGTTATGCATTTAGAAGTTCTTGCTAAATTTACTGATGACTAATTTCTCCTTCATGGTATTAATCTTCAAAACCAGGAAGGATGCTTTAATTACTATTGTCCAGAAACCAATGCAAAAAAAAAGTAAAATAAAATGAATAAGTAGAGAAACACAATTTTCAACTAAAAGAGCAACACAAATGCCTAAAAAGCCAATTCTAATGGAATGGAGATTCCATGAGTCACCTGACTGGGAGGTTCAAAAGGAAGTCATGCTTACAATCCAGTACTCAGAAGTCTGAGTCAGGAGCATTGTAAATTTGAAGATAGCGTGGGAGACATTTGAAACTCTCTCTTAAAAGTACAAGCTACCTTCTGGTTGACTTCTCTACCAGGGCCAGATCCCTGTGACCAATATCCTCCTACACCCCAAAGCCTGCCTTCCTCCTGGAGGTCTGCAGGAACCAGGAACACAAGTGAGACACCCTCCCAAATACCCATGTCAGTTGGGACACCCACAGAGCCCAGCTGACTAGGGACCTACCCGCCTTGCTGGGCTCCATCTTCTTTCCAGTCTACTTTTCCACCTGGGCCAAATCAGCAGGGCAATACTCTCCCACATCCCACAAACTGCTTGTATCCCAGAAGGTATGCAGTAACCAGGGACACAGTCTGCCTGTCCCACAGGGGCTTTCCCCTCTCAAGGAACACAGAAGGTTTTCCCTTACCAGGGAGAAAGGAGACCTGTTTTATCCAGAGACACAGCACTGCCCCTATACCCCACCAGAGATAGCATTGCCTGCCTCTCAAGAGTCTGGCTTTAACCCATGTCACAAAACTCTGCCTAACCTCTAAGGAGGCAGGCTCCAGTCAGAGATACCCAGGCCAGTTAACACCAGAGATAACCAGATGGGGAGAGATAAGCACAGGAACATAAGCAATAGAACCCAATGCAAATAGGCACCATCAGAACCCAGATATCCCACCACAGCAAACCCTGGATACCCTAATACACTGATAAAGCAAGATTGTGATCTAAAACACCATCTCATAAAGATGATAGAGGCCTTTAAGGAGGATATAAAGAACTCACTCAAAGAACTACAGGAAAACACAAGCAAAAGGGTAGAATCTCTTAAAGAGGAAACAAATAAATCCCTTAAAGAAATACAGAAAAACACAGTCAAACAGGTGAAGGAACTGAACAAAGCCATCCAAGACCTGAAAATGGCAATAAAAACAATGAAGCAAACACAAAGGGAGGCAATGCTAAAGATGTACAACTAACAAAAGAGATTAGGAGCTATAGATGCAAACATCATCAACAGAATATACGAGATAGAAGAGAGAATCTTGGGTATAGAAGATATCATAATACATATTGACACATTCATCAAAGAAAATACAAAATGAAAAAAGCTCCTAACCCAAAATATCCAGGAAATTCAGGACAAATAAAAAGGGCAAACCTAAGAATAATAGGAATAGAAGAGGATGAAGATTTCCAGCTCAAAGGGCCCGAAAAGGTCTCAATGAAAATATAGAAGACCACTTCCCTAACATAAAGAAAGAGATGGCAATGAATGTACAAGAAGCCTACAAAACACCAAATATACTTGAACCAAAAAAAAAAAAATCCTCTAAACATGTAATAATCAAAACACAAAATGCATAGAACAAAGAAAGAATATTAAAATCTATAGGGGGAAAAGGCCAAGTAACATATGAAGGAAGATCTATCATATTTACACTAGACTTCTCAACAGAGACTGTAAAAGCCAGAAGATCCAGGACAGATGTCTTTCAGACTCTAAGAGAATGCAAATGTCAGAAAATAACCATAGATGCAGAAACCAAGATATTCCATGACAAAACCAAATTTAAACAATACCTTTCTACTAATTCAGTCCTACAGAAGATACTAAAAAGAAAACTCCAGCACAAAGAGGGTAACTACACCATAGAAAACACAAGAAATTAAACATTTCACAACAAACCCAAAAATGATAATCAAATACACATAATCCCACCTCTACCAACAAAAATAAGAGAAACTAATAATCATTGATCTTTAATATCTCTCTACATCAATGGATTCACTTCCTCAATAAGCAGACACTGGTTAAAAGACTGGATACAGAAATAGGATGCAGCATTTTGCTACATGCAAGAAACATATCTCAGTGACAAAGACAAACAATACCTCGATTAAAGGGCTGGAAAAGGGTTTTCCAAGAAATGGTCATAAGACACAAGCTTGTGTTGCTATTCTAATATCCAATAAAATAGACTTTGCACCAAAAGTTGTCAAATGAGATGAGGAAAGACACTTCATTTTCATCAAAGGAAAAATCCACCAAAAAGTCTCAATTCTGAACATCTATGTCCCAAATGTAAGAGTACACACATTTGTAAAAGAAAATTTACCAAAGCTCAGAACACATAATGAACCCACAAAACAATAGTGGGAGACTTCAACACCCCACTCTCACCAATGGACAGGTCATAGATATAGAAACTCAACAGAGACACAGTGAAACTAATAGAAGTTATGAACCAATAGATTTAATAGATATCTACAGAACATTTCACCCCAAAACAAGAGAATATACTCTCATCTCAGCACCTCATGGAATCTTCTACAAAATTGCCCATGTAATCAGACAAAAAAACCCCAAGTTTTAACAGATACAAGAACGTCAAAATTTTCCCATGCATTCTATCAGATCACGAGACTAAGGATGGACCTCATAAACAACAAAAACAACAGAAAGCCCACACATGGAAAATAAACAACTTTCTGCTAAATGATAACTTGGCCAGGAAGAAACAAAGAAAGCAAAATAGGATATAGAATTCAATGAAAATGAAGACACAGCACACCCAAACTATGGGACCCAATAAAAGCAGACATAAGAGGAAAATTCATAACATTATGTGCCTTCAGAAAGAAATAGGAGGGATCCCATACTAGCAAATTAACAGCACACCTGAAAGCTCTAGAACAGAAAGAAGCAAACACACCCAAAAGGAATAATCAACAAGAAATAGACTCCGAGCTGAAATCAAACAGTTTCAAACAAAGTGAACTATACAAAGAATCCACAAAACCAAGAGCTGGCTGTTTGACAAAATCAACAGGATAGAAAAACCCTTAGCCAAACTAAGGCTAAGGGTTAATGCTTTAGCCTTACTTAGAGTTGGTACCCAAATTAACAGAACCAGAAATGAAAATGGAGACATAACAACAGAAACTGGCAAATTAAAAAATAATCTTCAGTACCCACTGCAAAAGCCAACATACAACAAAACTGGACAATCTAGATGAACTGGATGATTTTCTAGACAGATACCATGTACCAAATTTAAATCAAAATCAGGTAAATTATTTAAGCAGTTTCATTATTTTAATGAAAGAGTCATTAAATTTCTCCCAATGGGGGAAAAAAAAAATAAAAGCCCAGGGCTAGATGGTTCTAGTGCAGAATTCTACCAGACCTTCGAAGAAGAGCTACATCCAATACTGCTCAAACTCTTCCACAAAATAGAAACAGAAGGAACACTATCTAATTAATTCTATGAATCCATAATTACTCTGATACCAAAACCACACAATGTCCCAACAATGAAAGAGAACTTCAGGCCAAATTCACTTATGAATATTGATGTAAAAATACTCAATAAAATTCTATCAAACTAAATCCAGAAAAAAAAAAATCAAAGCATCATTCAATGCAATCAAATAGGCTTCATGGAAGGGAAACGGGGTTGGTTCAATATAAGAAAATCATTCAACTTAACACATTGTATAAACAAAAATGTCACCTGATGAGATGAGACAGTCTTTGACAAGATACTATACCCCTTCGTGTTAAAAGTCTTGGAAAGATCAGGAATTCATGGTACATATCAAAACATAATAAGAGCAATATATAGCAAACTAACATCAAATTAAATGGAGAGAAATTAGAAACAATGTTACTAAAATGAGAGACAAGACAAGGCTGCCCACTCTCTCCCTATCTATTCAACATAGTACTTGAAATTCAAGCTAGTGCAACTAGACAACAAAAGGAGATCAAGGGGATACAAATTGGAAAGAAAGAAATCAAAGTATCACTATTTACGGATGATGTGATAGCATGTATAAGTGACTCCAAAAATTCCACCAAGGGACTCCTATATATTATAAATAACTTCAGCAAATTTGAGGGATATAAAATTTGCTCAAACATATCAGTAGCTTTACTTTATACAAATGATAAACTGGCTGAGAACGAAATTAGGGAAACAACACTCTTACCAATAGCCACAAATATTAAAAAATATATTGGTGTAATTCTTACCAAGCAAGTGAAAGATCTGTATGAGAAGAACATGAAATCCATGAAGGAAGAAATGGAAGAAAATGATGTAAAAATCTCCTATGCTCATTATTTGGTAGGATTAACATAGTGAAAATGGCCTTCTTACCAAAAGCAATCTAATATCCAATGCAATCCCCATCAAAATTCCAAAACTATTCTTCACAGACATGGAAAGAGCAACTCTCAACTTCATATGGAAAAACAAAAAATCTAGGATATCCAAACAATTCTTAACACTAAAAGATCTGGGGGAATCACCATCCTTGACCTCAGGCTCTACTACAAAGCAAAAGTGATAAAGACCACATGGTATTGGTATAGGGACAGACAGGTCAATCAATGGAATAGAATCAAAGACACAAAAATGAACTCACATACCTATGGACACTAGATCTTTGACCAAAAGGGGAAAAAAAGCCAAAATCATAACATAATTAAATAAAAAAATAAAACCAAAGAAATCATCTTCAATAAGTGGTGATGGTCTAACTGGTGGTCTGTATATGAAAAAATAAAAATAGATCCATTAGTATCACCTTGCACAAAGCTCAAGTCCAAGCATATCAACGACCTCAACATAAAGCCAGATACACTGAATCGAATAGAAGAGAAAGAGGGAAAGAATCTTGAACTCATTGTCAGAGGGGAAAATTTCCTGAACAGAACACCAATGGCTCAGTCTCTAAGATTAACAATTGATAAATGGGACCTCAAGAAACTGAAAAGCTTTTGTAAAGCAAAGGACACCATCAATTGGACAAATCCACAATCTACAGATTGGAAAAAAAATTATCACTAACTCTTTATCTGATAGAGGGCTAATATCTAAGATATATAAAGAAGTTAGGAACTTAACCTCCAAAAACCCAAACTACCCAATTAAATAATGGGGTACAGAGCTAAACAGAGAATTCACAGCAGAAGTATCTCAAATGGCCAAGAAGCACTTAAAGAAATGTTCAAAGTCCTTAGTCATGAAGGAAATAGAAATAAAAATGACCCAGAGATTCCACCTTACACTAATCAGAATTGCTAAAAACTCAGGTGACAGCAGATGCTGGTGATGATGTGGAACAAGAGAAACACTCCTCTATTGGTTGCAAACTTGTATAACCACTCTGGAGATCAAGTTGGCAGTTCCTCAGAAAATTGGAAATAGCTCCTGAAGACCCAGCCATAGCACTCTTGGGCATATACCCAAAAGATGCCCCATCATTACACAAGGGAACATGATCTACTATGTTTATAGCCGACTTACCTCACTCAGGAAACCCACACCCAAAAGGACATGCATGGTTTATACTTACTGATAAGTGTATATTAACCTAAAATTACAGAATTCCTAGGGTACAACCCACAGAAGGCAAGAAGTTTAATAAGCAGAAAGTCCCTAGTGTGGAGGCTTCAATACCACTTAGAAGGGTGAAGAAAAAAATCCTGGGAGGCAGAGATCTAAGTGGGAGAGGGTAGGGGGAGGGGAAAAGGTGTGGGAGGAAGGAGAGAAGCCCTGAGGACTAGGACAATGAATAAAAATAAACAGTGCTGGGGGATGAGAATCCTGTGAAAAGTCCCAGAGACATGGGAGGTGAGAGACTCTCAGAACTCAAAGTGGTGACCTTAGCCAAAATGCCCAAAAAATGGAGAGAGGAACCTCAGAGTGTCTACCTTCAGTAGTTGGACAGAGCCTCAAATGGAGGGATGGGGTTACCAACCCAGTCAAAATTTCTGACCTGGAATTGTTTCTGTCTGAATGAACTGCAGGGACAAATGGAGAAGAGACTGAATGAAAGTCAGTCCAATAACTGGCCCAACTTGGGATCTATCACATGGTAGGGCATTGAGGCCTGACACTTATTACTGATGTTACTATATTCTTATAGACAGGATCCTGGCATGGCTGTCCTCTGAGAGGTCCTACCAGCAGTTGATTGAGACAGATGCAGATACTTTGAACCAACCACTGGACTGAAGTTCGGAACTTCTATGGTTGAATTAGGGGAAGAATTGAAGAAGCTGAAGGGGACAGCTACCCCTTAAGAAGATGAGCAGTCTCAACTAACCAGGACCACAGGGAGCTCCCAGAGACTGAGCCACCAACCAGGCAGAACACATGGGCTGGTCTGAGAACTCTGGTGCATATATAGCAGAGGACTGCCTGGTGTGGCCTTAGTGGAAGAAGATAGGCCTAATCCTGGAGACTTGAGTCCCCAGGGTGATGCTAGGCCTGGTAGTGGGGAGCACCCTTTCAGAGACAAGTGGTAGGAGGAAAGGGATGAGGAACTGTGGGAGGTGAGACCGGAAGGCGGTAATGCCTGGAATGTAAATTAAAACAACAAAAACAAAAACAAAATAACTACACGTCAAATAAAAAGAACAAATATACCAAGAAAACCAACAGTTCAAAATTAGGATTAAGAGAATAATATATGACAAAAAATTCCAAAGAGATTGAAAATGTTCTCACTTGATCTGAGAGTCACTCAACAACTCCATTCTTCCTTATCTTAATTATATTCTTTACCTCATGTGGGTAATTTTTTTTATTTCCCCTTTCCAGGGATTTACTGTGACCCACTGGCTTTCCTTTTCCAAAGCACTTGGTATCCTCATGTTATTTTTTGCTTATATATTGTAATTCCTGCCAGTTACAATTATTCTTTACTGAAATGTCAACATCACAATTGCAGAAATGTTCATCTATCATGTTCACTGATGTATCCACAGAACACTGGAGTTACTTTAATTGGTATGGGGAATATGTGAGAAATGACAGAGGTTGGTGTATGAAATGGTGTGAAAATGCACATGAGTAGACTATAATGCAGTGATGTGTCATGAACTTGGTTGGTGGTTGCATGGGTCAATGAAGGGTGGATACCCAGCTTCTGGATCAGACTGATTAGCTGAAGATGATATTTGGCAAGAAGGAAAAGGATTGCTACAGAAATTTGAAGTTCAGACAGACACCTAGAAGACGCCCAAGTTACAAACTATAGAAATGGGCTTTGTGGGCATTTTAGCATGAAATGAGAGGAACAGAAATAAATATACAGCTAGGTGCATATGCTGGCATTTGGAATGGATTTAGAAAATCAAAGCCACTATAGGTAAATGGAAGCATAGTGGGCAATATGGTGCTGAGGGGAGGATTTCCCAAGGAACAGAGAAGCAGCATATGGTAGAAGCATGAATAATACTGTCACTTCCAACAAAGACTATGAATGTCAGCTGAGGCCCAGTCACTCCTGAGAGAAGACCACATTTGAAGATGAGTTATCAAGTATCAGCATAGATCAAGTAAGTGAAAACCTGGGAATTTTTATTAATTTTAGAAATGGGTGGGATATTGGCAATGTATAAAACATTATTTTATGGATACAGTGAAGACTTTTTATTTGTTTATACTTAGGCTATGATGGTAATGAGTGGAGAGATGATATATTAGAAAAGAGAAATAAGTTGAATCAAAGTTTTAGTTTCGTGAGAAATGGTATATTTAATATGAAAGTGAGAGGGCATGTATAGATTATAACATGATAGCAAAATGATTTTGAAGATTAAATGTGGTGCTAAGAAGAGAAAGTTTCTATTGGATATCTCAATTCATCTCTATGTATGTACAGAGTAATAATGCCTTTCACTTAAGGGTGATATAAGATACTCTGCAGTTTAAAATTATGAGGAGAAAGTTTTCAACAATAAAATTGAATACTAGCTAGTGATGAGCAGTGCTGGGGAGCTTAGGCCTAGGTGATTGGTGTATGTTATCAGTTTCCATTTGTGGAAACTCATCCATGCCTACACATTTTGAGACCTGTGGCTGAGCTCTCTGCTGCACCAAATCCCTTTCTATCACATGCCCTTGGCTTGGCCTTCATTGATTTTAAATTATCACAAATAAATATCCCCTTAATGTAGACACCACTCCTACTTTCTAGTATAGTAAGGGCCTTGCTTTATTTCAAATTTTTTCAGAATATCTATGATTTTATTCATGAAAAAGTTTTAATTTCTCTCTTTCATATAAACCAGTACCACATTTGGCAGTACCATATTTAATCCTCACTCCACCCTTAAATCCCATCATGGTTAGTATAACACAGGTGATCAAGTTTGCCAGTCAGTTGAATAAATTGTATGGTGGGAAAACCAACCAGAAAATGCTTATTCCAAATGACATAATCATGCAAGAATAAGAGACAAATTTGGACTCAATTTCAAACTTAGGAAATTAAAGGTAAACAAGGGAAAGTTAATCCAAGCAAATAAATATGAAAAAGGAATAGTATTTGCAAAATAATATTATGTAAATGAAAAATAAATCTGAGAACTGGGCTTTCACACACTTTAATGAATTAGATGCAGCATTGAACACTTGGGCCCAAGGAAATAGAAAGACTGTTGGTGTGAAAATACTAAAGGTTCATAACAACAGGCAGCATTCAGAGCAGGTATTTGAAATAAATAAAATGTGTGTGTGTGTGTATGAGTTTTTAAGTTTGAAAATACTCAATACAAGGTTTTCGGAATATAAAAATGTTCTAGCATTTGTTTTGTTGTTGTTGTTTGTTTGTTTTATTTGGTTTTGTTTTCAATTTCAAGCAGGGAATCAGAATGGACAAATGATTGCCAGAGATTTGTCTTCTTGCAGATTCTCAGAGGACACCCAGGCAAAGCTATGAAGTGAATACAATCGATTCTGTGCTCATTTTTTATCATCAATTTCTCATTGATATGAAGAATAGAATGTAAAAATAGGAAGAACCTGGCAACAGTAAATAATTCTTTCCATAGTCATGAGGATTCCAAATTATATTGAAGAGGATCTATGAATGAATAAAAGAGCTGTTAACAAACATCCAGTTGTAACTAGAGCAAAGGACAGGTTTAAAAGGTCTTGTGGAGACTTCTGCTTGAAAAGAACCAAAGGGGAGGTGTGAGTGGCGGGCACACAGCAAGTATATATTTAAAAGCCATTAACAACTCTGAGAAGTCTTGGTAAGGCAGCAATGTGTTCAATAAGCTTCCTGTGCAGCCTTATCAGTTCTTGTTGAGGTGAGCTGCCCTAGAAAAATCCTCATCTATGAGGAAAGTCAATAAGAATCTTTCCCATCAGATATGTAGGAAGGCAATGAAATTCTTGGCTTTTCCCCCAGAAAAGCAGAGAAAACATTTTGTGTTGGAGTGGGGAGAACCTAAGGTCCAGGCTCCAATTTGCTTTACCCTTCCCTGTCTCCTCAATTCAACTTCTCTTCCAAACCTCACAATCACTAAGAGAAATATTTAAAAGGGAGCCATTTTGGCATAGCTTTTTTGCTTGTATTAGTTTACAATATTTACCTACAAGTAACTTGTGGTAATTCTTTTTGTTCACTACATACTCAAAACTACCAGTACAAGAACATATAATTAATCAGAGTAATTGAATGGATCCTGGGAATGTTTTTTTTTTTGTGTATTGAACATGGGATGAGAGGTGAGTGATAGTTCAGCTAACATCACTAGGATTCTCTTCCATATGTGTTCATCAACATTTTCTTTTCAATTTACATTTTCCCTTGCATAAACTGATTGAGTCAAATAGAGAAATGTCTGGGAGAGACCCTATTTCATGTTTTTCTTAGATATTATTTATATGTCTTAAAATGACATACATTTTTCTCAGCCTCTATCTCTCTGTCTCTCTGCATCTCTGTGTCTCTGTCTCTATTTCTGTCTGTCTCTGTCTCTATCTCTGTCTGTCTCTGTCTGTCTCTCTCTCCCTATTTTTTTCAGCTCCTGCCTGCAGGTTCCTGTCTTGAGTTCCTGTCCTTTATCCCTTGATAATATACTGAAACTTGTAAAGCAAATAAATGCTTTTATTGTCCATATTAGTGTGGTCAGTATTTAATCACAGAAACAGAGAAGCAAATAAAAACAATAGGTAAAACAATACATTATTTCTAAAAATGAATTATAAAAAGGAAAAACAAAAAAAAAGTAACTATTTAATCAAGTGGGCTTTAAATTGCTTGGTATTTTAAGAAGTAATTTCTAATTAAAAGTATCTTATTATAAGCTTGTACCAGTCTTGGAAAACACTAAATTGTATATAGATATCAAAATATTGATTGAGTTTAAGCAGTGGCCATTCTGTGAATATGGTCCTTGAGATGAGGAAGGATGTACCTCAGTGGCTACCTGAGAAAGTAAAAGCCATTTTTTTTTTTTTTTTTTTTGCAGAGGCAGGGGGAATTAGAATGTACTCTGGGCAGGAGTTTCATATTTAAAACATCACAGAAGGGAGTGAGGAAGCAGAAACAATGGAAGACAGCAGAAAAGGATTCTTGTCTTCTAGAAATGTGAGGGAAGATACAATAATCTAAAGTCTTTACAACACGGCTTCCTAATATAGGATTTGAACAAGAATGACACCATCAGACATGCTAACATGGAAGAGGAAAGTCTCAGAGGAAGACAAAAAACTATAATCAAGTAAGGGATGCTGAGTGAATCTACCCCAGGAAAGAACCCTGCAAGTGGTCAGCCCTAAAATCATATAAATGGAAGGAACGTTATACATAATGGGAAGATTATGTTAAGGTGTCCGGGATTATATATGTACACACACACATACAGAGAGAGAGAGAGAGAGAGAGAGAGAGAGAGAGAGAGAGAAAGAACAAAAGTGCATAGGCTATGAATTTGAAAGAAAGCCAGGGGCTTGCATAACAGGATGGATTGGAATGAGGAAAGGGAAAAATGATGTAAGTATACTTTAAATTAAAAATAAAGAACTAAACCACAAGTTAAGAAGACATGTAGATACTTTTAGTTCTGATGGTGAATAATGAAAGAGACACTTAAAAATTTGCAATGATGGGCATTTTAATCTCAGGTCGATTAAGTATTCATTATAACATTTACCAGATTGGACTGATAGTGCATGGATTTATTTCACTGGTTATGAGCAGTCTGAAGCTCAACATTCAGATATTTTATCAACTATGAAAATATTAGTTTCCAAAATTCATTTGCATTATATTAGAATACACAAAGGAAAAAATATTTTTTTTCTTATTCAGATGTCAAATTTTAGAAAGCTCATAAAGAAGAGATAAAATGAAATCAGGAAATATTGTATAGAAAATATCAATATTTGTCAAAACAATTTTATATTCATGATAAACTAACATTGCTGCAATTGAAAACAGGTTGTACAGTACAAAAGGTAACACCACTAAGGGACACAGATATATTTGCTGTCGGATTTCAAGAGATAGCAACTAAAAAGTAGAAAGAGAAAGATATTGTTGGAACAAAACAATAATTAAATATCAGGAGAGACAGAATTGAGAGCAGGTGGATTTGTTATTTGATATTCAAGAGTGTTTGGCATCCATCACTTGCACACACACACACACACACACACACACGTACACACACATGCTGCCCACACACAAAATAACCATAATACAGAAACACACTAAATTATGAAGATAGAAAATGAATATAGTAGAATACAAGGTGCTTAAAATATAATCAGATTTAAATATATGCTAATACATTTGCGAAATATCATAGAAATGAATTTTTTAACAAAATATTAGTTATGTAAATTGACTCCAAAATGTAGAATAATTACACGATGGAAAAAGAGATAATTTAAGACGGTCAAATTCTATATCAAAATGTTTGCTCTTGGTTGTGTTTTACAGCTAAATATTTTCAACTTGTAGTTTAATAGTATTACAAGCTCTGGAAGTGGCTTCTAACATAATAAAGACATAGAGGACAGGGCTTAAATATCCATCTTGGAGCTAGCTCCATCACTATACTTTAATTCTCAAGGACAGCATTTAAAAATAAGCTTCACTATTACCTATGATTTTAAATATAGAGACTCTTTAAATGAATAGAAACAAAAAGTGTCTGATAGTAATTTCTTAAAATAAAACTCCATGACCTTACTTAGTAGGAAGTTCCAGGGGGGAAAAAAGACATATTTAATACTATGCAAGCTAATTTACTGTATCATTTAAATGTACTAAATTAGAAAAACTATAAAACAATCATTTATAATTTTCTATAATGATGTGCTATAATATTTACATACATTTCATAATCCATAATAATCCATGACTGTTAATAATTTTTTAAATGGCTTAGTTAATTACAACAAAATGTTAGGAAAATAAGCTTTCTATGTGAAATGCAATTTAGAAATTAGAAACTGTTAAAGCTTAAATTTAAATGAATGTGAGTCAATATTCAATCATCCTTCACCTTTTAAATCTTGAGCTGCTGTAAACCATTTATGAAACTATTGGCAATTTCTTTCCTCTGGCATTAGTGTGCAATTTGTTCGTCTTGCTTATAATAAGTAATAAGCAATAAGTAAACATTTGCTTTTAAACTACTTGATCTCTGTTGCTAATTATTTATAATACTATATCAGTGAACTTGACACAAATATGAGTCTCATAGCATTTTAAATATTATTATCAAGATGCAAATTTTCTGACACACATTGTGTTGAAATCTAGAGAGAAAATTATTTAACTTAAGAATGAAGTTGGAATTTCCTCGGACTGGCAAAACAACAGCATGCTAAATGTGTTTTACTGCTAAAGAACACTAGCTTGTGTGCACATGGCATTTCTGGGGTGAGGAAATACATTGGCTTGGGAAGAGTATGAAGGTAGTTGTAAGCATTCTCAGGGCAATTTTAGTTTCATGCTGAAGTAGCAGCATGGGACATTTTAGGCCTGGAGTTAGCTGTAAGTAAGCGGATGTGGACACCTCAGGGTCTACTGCATTGATATCCAGCTAGATTTTAGAGCAAAACTAGAACACAGGTCTTTGGTTTTTATGTACAGATTTATTTTATCTGCTTAAATGTGACTCTCTCTCTCTCTCTCTCTCTCTCTCTCTCTCTCTCTCTCTCGTGTGTGTGTGTGTTTATTGTATACCCTGTGTAAACAGTGCCTGTAAATACTGCAGAGGTCATTATAACCTTTAGAACTGGAGTTGTGGATGTTTGTGAGATAGCATGTGGATCCTGAGACCTGACCTCAAGCTTTCAGAATCTGGAGCAAGTATTAATCATTGAGCCACTTCTTCAGTCCCTAAAACACAGAAGTTTTTGATCCTTTTCTTGGTCTGAGAATGGTGTAGCTTAATGGCTTTGACATCACGTTAGTCTCCTGAGGCTAGTACAGCACACTGGCTAGACACACATTCTTATTCGGATGGATTCTTACTTGGTCCCTCTCTTCACTTTACATTATGATCATTACAACTTCTTCATAAATTTTAATATAAAAGTACAATATCTTTGATTTTTCTTACTTTCATTTCATTTGTCCCAGTGCCCTGAGGCTCATTCCAGTTGTGCAAACAGAATTCCCCTCTTCAGGGTTTCCTGTATAAGGAACTCACAATGAACATTATGTAGCATCCACATATCATGAAAGCACATTGATTTTTCCTTAAGGTGAATTATTTATAGTTTGAGTGTTGAAGTGTATCTCCTAATACTATTCTATACTTAATCCTTAGTTACTTGGATTGTGACTTTAATTTAAAGAGGTTGTAAATTGTGTAATAACGATAATAGAGCTCATAGTAGAGTAGGCTGGCCCTTATCCCAATATGGCTCCTACTGTCAAAAGCAAAGAATAAAAACATAAAGACATGTGGGAAATAGCCGATATAAATGGGTGATGAAAGGAATGTTGTATTTTCAAAATAAGGAGCTTCTCATATTTATAGAGTACAGGAAGTTAAGTGAAGCAAACCTGGAACAGTTTCATGTCTAGAGCCATTGGAGAGAATGTGAAAAACCAGACTTGATATTAGAATGAAATGAGATAAAATTTACTTGTGTTGTTCTAAGGCATACAGTTTGTAGAAACTCATTACATCAGTCAAAGGAGATAAGCACATCCAATAATCAATCAAAATACTTGTGTCTGAATGTCACTACTGAATCCTTATCACCTATGACACAGGTATCATTGCAAGCCATCCTCTGTAGGAGATTGACACTACGTGGTTCATGGTAAGCTTCTTATCAGTGAGAAGAATAATAGATCTTTAGTACCTAGCAATTCCAGTTGGAAATGCAAATATTTCCTACAAGATGAGGGAACTGGGCCAACAAGATGTTTGAGTGTGTAAAGGCCTTTGTCTTGCAGATCACATGCATGAGGTTCATTTTTGGACCCATAAAGGTAAAAGGAGAGAACCAACCCCACAAGTTGTCTTGTAATTTCCATATATGTTCGATGGCAACTTCACACTTTTATATATACATCACACATAGTAACAGTACTATTACAAATCCTAAATAGGCAGGAGCAATGGATTAATGGTGAAATGCACTTGATGCTCTTCCAGAGAAATGAAGTTCATTTTCCAACATCCACATCTGCCTGTAACTCTGAAGCTAGGATATCTGATACCTTCTTTTGCCATCCAGTTTTGCCTTATCACTCATCATACACAGAGAAATACACAAAATACACCTGAGTTAAAAGGAAATATTCCTTAAAATAATGCATGGAATGACATAGTCATTTATACAACTCCCCTTCATGGAAAGGAATATATATAAATATACATAAACATACACATACACATATACATACACATACACACACACACATATACATACACATACATACACACACATAAATGCACAGACACATACACATATACGTATATATCTTTAATTTCATCGTTACATTTGTGGGGGATGTTGAAGTCAAACTTTGAAGGAAAAAGTGGTATGGTAAACAAGATGCCACAAGGTCCCATAACTCCTTGAATGCCACTCAGAGTATTAGATTTAAGATGAATCTTGACACACAGCATAAAGGAACCCAGGCCAGGGAGGTGGCTACTTCCCCCCCAACCCCTGCCCTGGTGTGGCTAGATGCAATTGGCCAGGTATTTAGGGGGTTGTAGTTGCACAAAAACTGTACGTAAACTTATGGGCTAGGCAGTACACTCAGATCTGTACCATGGTGCTGGTGACACCATTTCTCTCATTTGTCATCCTTGGTCCTATTCACACACAGGTTAATTGCAAATCCTGCTCTCTATGATGATCATTAACTGTATAGAACTGTGAAGGAAGAAAAAGAGCTATTTGTTCATTGTGGCTTTGTAGGTAAGGATACAGGTTTGGTTCCACACTGTAGTTCAATTTTCAAGGAGTGGGTTAACATGGATGAGTTTCACCAATAACTTATTTCCCATTTAACTCAATTCAATTTTATCTCGTTCTTCTTGTATAATGAGTTTGAAGAGAGATGTAGGGGCCTTTCGAGCAATGATGACTTCTATGGGGAGAGATGTGAAAAGCAGCAAAAACTGAAGAGAAGCTTATATACTGAGAAGGTATCATTTGACATCCTGATGGTTAAAAAAGGCAGATGTCACACAATCAGGAAGCTTGGTTGTATGAATGGATGTAGGAAAAAATAAGGGCAAGTGTGTCTGCCCATGGGCACTCTCATTGTTCCCCTTACCTAGTATTTAGTTCTCTTAGTGTTTCTTTTTCCTTTTGACTTGAATACCTTCCTGCCTACACCATGTTTCTAAGTCCTTAATATGCTTTTTTGGTTGCTATATAACAAGCTTCGCCCTCTGCTTCAGCTTTAGGTACTGTACATTCCCCTTAGACCCCAGAAACCAAAAGTGCATGCGTTTTCTGGCTTTCCTCCCAGAGGACACTTGGCTAAAATGTTTGCGTTCACTCTACTGACTTCTATCAATTCTTCAAGACTAGGCAGAGATGGCATCAACTCCTAGAAGCACACTTGCTTTTTGAAATTCAAGTTGAACTATGTTTAGCGGAGGAGAGGACATGACTACAAATCCTACCATTGGTTTTATTGTTATTTATCTCCTCTCAGAAAATCACATACTATAAAAAGGCTTATAACTTTTGTTTATCCTTAACTTTCTCTCTACTGCTTTGTTTTATTTCTTGTAGTAAACAATAATTTCTATTGATTCATAAAATTCTCTGTGTTAAAGATACAACCTTGTGAAACATAACAAAATTTTTGTGCATTTGAGTTATTCACTGACTACATATATGATGTTAGTAGACCCCGTGTTTGTGGGTTTCATGACAACACTATTTCCCGTGTGTTTAAGTTCCACTTAAGCTTGGTTTAATATCATGCTGTTCGGTGTCTTATGGACCATATGAATATGAAATCCATCCGTAACCTTGCCTTATGGGATAAATTGTAGCTGATTGATCTAAAAATGAAATAAATGTGATTATAAGAAGACTGAAGCTAGAAAACCAGTGGTGCTTATCACCTGCCTGTCAAGCTTGGCTCCCTCCCACTATAGCCAAGTCTTAAAAAAATAGAAAAATGATGAAAAATGTAGAAGGATTTTCTTATATGAATATAAGGAGACTGGCTAAACTTTTAGAAGGGATTCTCCCAGGTATGAAGAAATGCCTAATAATTTGAATTAAAGAACAGACAGATCTGCTCAACACATGACACCTCTGCTCAAAGGGACAAAAGGACTATTTTGAAATAAAACTAGAATTACTGTATTATTGGGGTTACTTTTAGCTCCAGGTATGTGTGTGTCTTCATCAGGTTTTCTATTCCTCTACAAAACATCATGACCAAGAAGCAAGTTAGAGAGGAAAGGGCTTATTAAGCTTTAACTTCCTTGTTGCTGTTCATCACCAAAGGAAGTCAGGACTGGAACTAAACAGGTCAGGAAGCAGAACCTGATGCAGATGTCATGGAGGGATGTTACTTACTGGCTTGCTTCTCCTGGCTTGCTAAGCTTGCTCTCTTATAGAAGCCAAGACTACCAGCCCACAGATGGCACCACCCACAATGGGCCCCCCCTGCTTAATCACTAATTGAGAAAATGCCTTGCAGCTGGATCTCATGGAGGTATTTCCTCACCTGAATCTCCTTTTTCTGTGATAGCTCCAGCTTGTGTCAAGTTGACACACAAAACCAGCCAGTATAGTGTGTGTGATGGGATGTTAAATGATTTTAGAATCATTGTTCATTGCACAATATGGAAAAGAATGCTGAACTTGTGAGAGCTGAACTGAAGAGAAATCAAGAATTGTTTGAAACTTTTAGTCAGAGCATGTTAATGCCACTAGGTCTGCGGGTACATTTAGTGCTGTTCCACACAATGACAAAATTGCCTAATGACACAATTCTTAAAACATATTCCTGTCCTTGAGTCCTAAGACGGCATTTGCACCTAAGATTTTGTAGATGCTGCAGAGTTTGCTCCAATCTGTGGTTTATCTTTTAATGTATTTATAGGAGTCTTATTGTCTGGAAAGGCTTAATGTAGTCAAATCCATCCAGTTTCCAACATTTGTAAAATTATACACAGTGTATTTTCATGTATTTATTTACGTGCCAACATCCTTTTCATTTACTTCATTTAGAATTTATTTTGTTTTATATAGGTGACATGGTGAATTGTGAGATTAAAGACACAGAGGGGCTTATTTCATCAGCTGGGATTAAGCACCCGGCTTTGTGCTTTCAAAGCTGTCTTATCATCAAACTTGGTTTCTATTCTTTCAGCACCTGAGAATAGCATATTTTGATGAAGAGAGCAGACCCAGATGCCTCAGCAGATTGCACCATTTCCATAGATTTTCAGTGCACTATCCTGTGCAGACAATGTTAATGCTGCTTCAACAGACTTGGTTCACAGAGTTTGGTGTCATGGGGCTTCATCTCTCACTACTGTAAGCAAATGTCAGAAAATAGCTATTCCTAAAATGAAGTGCTGAACAGTTAGCAACAGGCTCATTCAGGATGCCTGTCAATCATGCAGATTCAGGGCTCCATATCATCACTGCAGCATGGACTTTGCAACTGATGATAAATTCCTATCAATCATATATAAATTTTCTTCTTCACAGATCCAGAAAACTAGTGGGGAAATAATATCTTTGGTCAAGTTCAGAAACTAGTCAGTTCCAAACAAGGACTAACACTCAACATTTTGGCCCAGATCTAATGTAAACTCCCTCCAACATAGCTGTTGGATGTAGTGAAAGAGTAATTTCTCAGACACAGACAGAGTCTCAACACTCAGGAGTCAAGGTACTATGAAGAAAACCGAGTAGGAGCAGGTAGAGGAACAATCAGTAATCAGTCAGCATTGAGAGCTTCTCTAGCGCCTGGCAGAGATACTTAATGGTTGACCCCTCATGGCAGACTAAAAGCAATTGAATTATTTCCTTCAATCTCTATGACCCTAATGCCATTTATCTGCTCACTACAGTGAATATGAGCATGGTCCCTTCTTCCCATGTGCCTTTCTTATTACCATCATCCCCAGGAACTTTAAAAAACTTCACATAAAATGATTCCAAAAGTTTCCCCTACAATAGCCTTATTATAAATATAGTAAAAAATACTTTTACAATATAAAAAATACGATATTTGTGGAACAAGTTATAGTTTATTAAGAACTTTCATATGTTACTCAAGTTCTAAGAACTTGCTGAAGTCATTACCATTATGATTTATTTCTATATTTAAGATAAAGACATTGAAATTGAGCATGTCAGTGTGACTTTTTCCTAGGTCAGTAAAATGACACTGGAATTTCAGTCTGCCTCTCCTCCTTGCCACAGATTCTTTATTCTGTATCATTCCTGTTATTTTTGCTGGCCCCTGTTATTTTTTCTATTCACTGAGAGCTGCAATTTGCTAACCAGTTGTTGAATGGTCGAAACACCATCCTTATCTCTTTTAAGAGGTTGGTACAAGGACTCCAGTGACAGAACTGCAACATAAAATCCAGTGATTTCAGGATGGATGGGGAATACATCTCAGACGATCCTTGCACAGACAGCTGTCACCTTCAGCTAAGGGTAAGCCGTCACTGTGATGTCAGAGTTATTTAATTATTCAATAGAAATAACAGGAATCAAACCCAATACACAAAATCATCACTAAACAAACTGAGGCATGCTTTGGGACAAGAGAACAGCCTGTCTACTCACATGTCAGAGCCTTCTGCTGAGTGAAACAATTTGATGAATGAGTCTTAGATTACTTGGATATCCTCATTCTTGCTTTAATGAATATCTCTAGCCCATCCTCTAGGCTGGTGAAGAACTGAAATCCCCCAGGTTTAAAACTACATAATTTTAATTTCTGGCTTTATTTGAAGGATGGTTAAGAATGCTTTGTACCCTCTAAATAATTTCAGAATGATTCCTTTCCACTAACCGCATCTTGTATTGGGATTCTGTAATTCATTAAGGGCATGCTATTTTTATTGATCATTTTCATGAGTGCTTGAAACCATTGCTGTAATGTACTTGGGGAAATTGGCATGGATAGTTCTGGTAAATTGTGCAAAACCTCCAGAGAGAATGCTGAAAACTTGGACTTGATTGCATGTCTCATTATTAAACTCGGGTGCTCTCTCCCACTGACTCACTAAGGCTGTCGTAGTGCCTTAGTCCTTAAAGCACTTGAAATATGCTGGTTTTGTCATCTGTTACAGAGATATTACTGTTGGACAGGGAGATGAGCACAAGGCACCGAGAGATTTTCTTTCTTCTACATGCTATAACATTGAACTTTTGTCCCTATCTGGCACATTTATTTCATTTGTATAATTTTCTCTACTGCTTCTTCTACTAAAATGTGATTCTTTCTTAGAATCTCTCTTTTATGATTTTTTACTTAAAGACATTTTATGGTTGTCCTACTTGCTCATGTCTGGGCCACTTCTCCATTTCATTTGCTATCACCAACATTTATTACATGCTTTTTCTGGCTTAAATCCATATTTCAGTGTGCATTATTGCTCATGTGACTTTATGTTAGAAAGAATATTAAAATGAATACAGTTGGCCAAACACTTTCAAAGATATGCTACAAAGAAATATTATTAATTCATTCATTGATTCTACACATGAATCTGAATTGTAGGCACAGTGCAGAGGAAGAAGCGTCCATGAATTGGTCACTTCTCTGGCTAGTCAGTGCTGGCCACAAAACTCATGCTCACAGGAAGAGCAGTGCAAGCTGTAGAAGTCCTGTTAAAATATCATGCTTCCATTGGAGTCAATTACTCCATAGTGGGCTTGGGGGACTGGACAGTCATGTCTGTGAACTGAGAGGATTTAAGGCAGTGAGTATACAAGGATTATTTTGTGGACTATGGAAAACACAGGAAGAAAATAATTGAAGAAAACAAATTAAAAAAACTGAATAGCTACACTCCTGGATCCTCATGGTAGTCACAATTAGAAAGCATAAAAGTAAGAAAAGACTTACGCTCTTCACAGCAAGAGGGAAGCAGGGTTGGTTTGAGACCAAAAGTTGTGCAATGGTAACCCAAATAAGAATGCTAAAAAACAAATAAAAGCAACTTTATTCTAATAAACACATTTCAGTGGTGTAATAAGAGAATGGGATAATTTTTATTCTCTATATACTGCAGATATAAGCCATTGATAGTGCATAAAAGGGGTAGTTTAAACAAAATTACTATCCATTATTAACAAAGCATAGTTTGTAGGCATACAGCATATTATAACACTGACTTTCTTGCATCACAATTATTGTCTCATTGCACATCTTCAGATCACAAGCTACTTTAGAACAGGAACAGGAAGGATATTAGTAAAGTATTTAACCATTTTAGACAGCTTTTATTGTCAATCTAACATAACTCAGAATCACCAGACTTTCAACCTTCTAACTATTTTATCAGTTTGGTCTGTGTACATATCTAGGAAGGACGTAAGAGAGTCTAGCCCACTGTAGGTGGTACCATAACCAAGTCTAGTAGTTTTCATCTCTATAAGGAAGCTTGGGCATTATTCTGAGTCTAGTCAGTGAACTAGCCAGCAAGAATCATCATCATCATAGTCGTCGTCATCACCATCATCATCATCATCATCATCATCATCATCATCGGCAGCGGCGGCGGCGGCGGCGGCAGCGGCGGCGGCGGCGGCAGCAGCAGCAGCAGCAGCAGCAGCAGCAGCAGCAGCAGCACCAGCAGCACCAGCAGCATTCCTCCATACTTGGCTTCATATTCCTGCCTTGAGTTCCTGCCACAACTTTTCTTAGTGATGAATTGTGGTAAGAAAGTGTAAGTCAAATAACAATTTACTCCATGGTATTTTTTTCTCAGATCTTTCCTTTATCATGGCAATGAATAGGATGCAATAACATGATCTAACAGATTTTAGAGGTGTGTGATAGATTGGGTAGTAATTCGTGTAATATTTGTGCATATAATAGCATACTGTATTGTATGCCTATGTTTGTGACTTATATTGTTTCATTCCTAACACAATACTCTTTGAGACAGATTATGTTTATTGTTTTCAACCATTTCTATTTTCTCTCTAAAATTCCCATGTAATATTTCCATAGTCTGCAAAGTGGACGTTTCGGGGGAATAATGCTGTTGTTCTAACCTTAGAGCTTCCGAGGATTTTAATGAACAACATATTCCTGAATAGGAAGAAAGAAGCAGTAAAACAATAGGAAAGAAGCTAGTTTTTCCTTTCCTTCTACGAACAAAAGTGACACCAAGGGGCAGATGGAACCTTAGCAGGCTTTTAGTATTCAGTGTGTGAAGCAAGGAGAAAAGAGAATACATCTCTTCTAGGACTTGAAGAACAAAGAGACGGGACAAACAGAAAACAGCCTGACACAAATATAAATTATTCTTTGAAGACAACAAGTAAAAGAAAGACATTTTTAGAATTGCTGCCTCCCCTGGTCTCTCTCTATGCAAGCAAGGTAATTCTTGCTTTCAAACAGATTCTCCCCTGAGGAGATAATTGAGTCATTTGGGGGAAATGGAGAACTAATGGGGATTCAGATTCAAGGAACTTTATTAAAAGTGCGTTAAAACTACAAAATCTTCAATTCACTGGTGGAGACAACAAATTTGCAGTTTACTTAAATAGAAAATATCATGCAATGTGAGCTTGCATATGGAGGGTAAGGAAGGTCTGTGAGAGCAGAACATTGCCTAGTGAGAATGAAGATATAGAATATGTAATTAAATTGTGGGAAAAGGACAGATGCTATCAGGCATCCACTGGTACAAGGTAAACAAAGAACAAGAAGACAATAGGAAATGTGAAAAATAAGATGTTAAATTGCTTTTTTGTCCTCAGCAAATGGAGACTCATCTGAAGCAATTTCATTCTTTTACTCAGTTCTGATGTTTCTTGGTTATAGAAGTATTTCTTTATTTGGGTTTATAGAAGATTGAGCAGCAGGGTGGTGAGAATTGAACACATTGTAATGCAATTGTTGAAAAATAGAAGCAGTTTACAAAGTAAACGACAATTTAGCTGGTAAGAGGGGAAAATATCTTTCGAAAGTAATGTGATAAGAAATGAAATTCAATTATTTTCTTTCTTCAGTAAAGGATTTGCAGATCAAATAAGTAGGATGGACCAAACTGCTAAAACCAAAGTCCAAGGGATATTAGGATCTGTTTAATTGGCTCCTTAAAGACATGGAAGGGAATAATTAATTTCCCTTTCTTTTTTTTATTGGATATTTTCTTTATTTACATTTCAAATGTTAACCCTTCCCCGGCTTCCTCCTCCCCCTGCTTCTATGAGGGTGTTCCCACACATACCCTCCCACTTCTAAACGTGAATGACACTGAAAGGACATTATATTTCAGGTACCTACTGGAAATTAAAGGCCTTTTGTTTCTTTTTCAGAAGAGGTCAAGCATGTCTGACTGCATTCAAGGTTTAATTTTGACATGATCTACCACTACCTTGGTATAGTGGTAAAAGGTTAGGAGTGCCATTGAGAAAGCATGAAAGTCAAGCTAACTGTGATCAACTACAGATGTAATCTAAACACTGGGGATGATGAGGTGAGGTATCACAGTTCAAGACTAATCTGAGAAACTCAGTAAGACCCTGCCTCCAAGAAACAACCAAGCCAGCTTAGAAACAAGCAAACAAAACCCAAGATCAAATCTTTGTCCCACCATTTACAAGGTCTGCACCAAAATGACTTATGTACTCTCTCAACCTATTTCTGGAAGTAGTAATAGGTGAATACTAAATTCTGATTTGCCTGTTGTTCAAGTAGGAGGGGTATGGTCCATCTCTGCTACCAACTGGAGTTTATTTAATAATGATATAGCTTCTAGGGCTATTGCCATATTCTTGTATTATTTCTAGAAGTTTCTTCATCTCTTTGCATGACAGATCATAACTAAAATATATGTGAGATGGTTTGAACAAGAATGGCTCCCATAGACTCATGCATGCTTAGTCACCAGGGAGTGCAACTCTTTGATAAAATTAGAAGAAGTAGAAGGTACAGCCTTGTTGGTGGAAAGGATGTCTCGGGGGGTGGGGGCGGGTTGAAATTTTCAAGCTCCACACTTTCTCCAGTATTCTCTGTACCCAAAGCCACCACCATGGATCAGGATTTACCTCTCCAGTGCCTTGTGTGCCACCCTGACAGGATAACTTACTAAACCTCCCAAACTCTACTCAAGCCTCCAACAATGCTTTAAAAAGAAAATAATAGAGTTGCCTTGATTATAGTATCTCACAGCAATAGAACAGTGACTAAGACAATACGTTATGTACAAAAATACAGCCACACTAAACCAGTTTCTAGTTGCTCTGATTATTAGGTTTAATTCCTGTCAAGTTAGTGTTTCTACACAGCAAAGAGAAAAGATATTATACTCAGGATATAATTAAATTATACACAAGAGCTTCTGGGCTCCTGTGGCCTTGTTTTTATACAAAAACCCTGTACAGGAGCCCAGAACAATACAACCCCTTTTATTTTATTACTTATCTAGTATGGTACTCCTCTTGTCCTTACCACTCATCTGGAGCACTGCTTCATCGTATACCTCAATAATTGGATATATATACTCTAATATTTTTTATTTAAAAGAAAATAACAAGATATAGAAATATTGGAAAACACAGATAATTCTAACAAATAATATTTAAATTGAACCTTATGTATAAAAATTGTCATTATGTATATATTTGTATTCTATATAGTTATTGCTAACCTTTATAAAAATAAACTAGTATAAAATATATTTTGATAAATAATTTTTTCATTATCAATGTCAATTTCATTTTCCTGAATGTATGCATATTCTTACATGAAGTAGAATGCAGCATGCTACCCTGTATGTGTATTAAATTTGTAATTCCCCGTACATTGGCTTGGCACTGTCTTTGCTGTCTTGTATCCCAACAGCAAACCATTTGGGCATAACTTTAATTTTGGTTGAGTTTCCTCTCTGTGTGGCTTTTCCTGTGTTTGCTTTAACAGCTGTCCTTACTGATCTTAGTTAAATCTAAGCTGTTTCATATACGGCCCTGTGATAACTAGTACAGGAAGAAAGCTCCTGGTTTATCACCAACATATTTTCCCCAAAATCTCTTATTTCCTTTGAGAATAAGGCCTTGGTGAGCATGAAACACTGCTGGTTCTTTAATTTTAATGGTGACAGTTGGCCGTAGAGTGTGAGGTAAAGTCTGATTTAAGATTGAAATTGTCTTTCATGTCTTCAGTTATTACCTGGCTTACTATGGAGTACTCCAAACAAAACCTCCAATAAGACTATATGCAACAATGCTATATGTTGTAGGCTCTCAACTGGGACCAGTCTTGTTTCTGGCAGAACATTTGGCACAATATGGAAATACTTTTGGTTATATGATTATGGACAAAGGGATCACTGGTGTCCACTATTGAGACAGAAAAATAAATGGCTTTACACATTCTGCACTACATAGGATACTCTCTACAATAGGAAAATAAATCCTGTCCAATGTATCCAAAGATTTAAGAAGCAGTGATCCACATAGCACAGTCAAGTTTATTTAATTGTATTGTGTACAAAGTTATTACTTCACTCCATTTCAAAGAACAACTTAAAATTTGTACTAATTATCTTTATATGTGGAAAATATCACCTTCTCCTGAGGACTGGTCTTGATACTTATTAGTTACAGAAGCCTCCCAAAATGAATATACAAATAATACTGTTCCTACAGAGGAAAAGCTACTCTGATGACCCTTCTGAATCTATTGTGTCATTTAATTTTCAAGACTGCTTCCAGAAATTGAAACTGCAGTTACAATTGTTATGTGGCAAATTATACAAGATAACTGAAATTCTTAAAGATGGCTGGTTTATTTGACTCACAGTTCGGAGTTTATAAATAAGGAAAGGTTTTATGTAAAGAAGGCTATCATTTTAGATGGATCCTATGATTGCAGGCAGTATTTAACAGCAGTTTAACATCCAAAATGGTGGACCAGGACTATGCTCTTGTCGTTTCTCGGTGTAAGAAATATTAAGCTCCTTCCAGATGCAAAGAGTTTACTTGGTCACTGAATGGAAGTCAATGGATTGTCAGACTCATTTGCAAATCCTCATAGAAGTACCATAAGTCATTCTGCACAGAGATGAGAAAATCATAGTAAAATGGAGAAAATTAACTCTAACTCCCTCTTGTTCAGCTCAGGTGTAGACTCAGCTCAACTACAATTTGGGCCAATGTTAATAGGCACAAGTAAAGAAAGTGTGTGTGTGTGTGTGTGTGTGTGTGTGTGTGTGGTCTTGTCTTTTTTGAAGTCCTGGAATCCCTTATCTCTTTTGTTGTTCATATCACTGCCTTCTGATGACATTATTGCTCACTTTTATGACAGCAATGTGACTCTAAACTACAGCTTATAGGATCCACTCTAAATAGGAAGATGTATTTGTCTAGATCATCGTGCCTTGATTACTTTATACTTTATACTAAGCTGGGAATATTCTACAGTCTCATACTGCACAGAGAAGAATATATTGCATAAAACTAAGTCTTCAGGAAATTTATACACTGTGTAGTTACAAGAGGGGTTCATGAGAACTGTTACTATGTCACTTGCATCTGAAAAAATATTGATATTTAAGAGAGACAATTTTTGGTGGTATTTCTCAAAATATGCTGGTGCACTATCTACTGCAATCTGTACTGCACAGTATAATCATTGCACAAACTTACATTATCAACTGACTATAGGATGCTTTCTTTAAAAGACATGTCTAATAAGTTACAGGATATTTACTTTCCATTTAAACTTTGAGTTAAATATGTCTATGGTTGTTACTGAACAACTTTGAAGCACAAATTGTACTGCCTGACACTGCAAAGATCACTTCTTGACATTTCTTTTCTTTGTGTATAAATAGGGATAGTACATGTCTTTAACCAGAACTTTCTCAAAGAATAAGCAATACCTGCTCAAACACATTATATTTGGGACATGTAGAAATCAGGTCATGGGTATTATGGCTATATTTTACATTTGTCTTTAATCTTCTGGGATTGTTTGCTAGAGTTGTACCTAAGTACCTACTAGTCATCAATTCCTACCTGAAAATAACTTTTTATCTCTTTCTCAGAGTTACTATAAAGAAGCAATTGCAGTGAGGTTTGAAGGATACTGGATACTTTGAAGCAAGTTCTGTTAACAGCCTTTCTTTTAATAAACTACATAGACAGGGATTTAATGTATTTCCTTACATGATGAACTCAGAGACATGACAATTCCAGAGCACCCCACAAGAGTGGAACATAGTAAAAACAAGAGACAGGTCTCCCTGAGTGATAACGGGCATTTCCTACCCCAAGCTTATTATGCTTTTCCATTGTGACAACAAATAGAATCTGTAGTAATGGCTTCTGCTTTGTCAATGGAGGTGCATTCTTTTTAATCAGGCCAAACATCATCTTGAATAGAATAAACACATTGGAGGATGTTCTCTCAAAAGAAAGGGAATGGTAATTGAGAAAAGTAAACCTGGGTGGTGGGGTAAAGCCTTGGAGAAAGATGAAGTTGAAGCCCTCCAAGCTGAACTCCTCTTTCTTCAAGATAGTAACTGAAAAAAAAAAAGATAAAACATCATGTCCCTTAGATGTCAGACAAATCCATCCTAACATGAAGGCAATGGGCAGTAAGAGTGGAACAAGGATGCTGAATGGGTAAGGTCTGGACTTTGATGATAAGCATGGCTTGAGGGCACAGAAGGCAGAAATAATCCCAGAAATGAGTCCACATTTTACTGTCATCTATGGGAATTTTAAAAGACTCATATTTTTCTAGAGCATAACCAAAAGGTCAAATTATCTGAGGCTTTCAATCAAATATTATAAACCAATCAATAGCCCCACTGCCCCCATGATTCTCCCTATGTTCACAGAGGCTATGGTAAATCATGTGATTCCAGGTAAGGCAAATGAAGTAGACAAGACTTCCCCAATATTAAAATTAGATAGTAAAATCATTCAGATTTCTGACTGAGTTAACCAATCTGTCATGTGGTCTCAGCTCTGTCAGAGGAAATTAAATCCTCTGTAGATAGAAACGATGTCTTCAGAATCTAACAATTTAATTTCTAATGTCAAGATGCAATTTAATTTTACTAAATCAGGAAAACCATTAAGCATGACAAGAAACAGGAGCAAATATTCAATTCCAATTATAAAAAAGATAACAACAATGAAAGCAAAATAAAATAAATGAAAAGGAGACAATATGAAAATATAGAGGTACTTGATAGGGATGAAATCGTTAAAATAAACAACATATTCAGAAAACATATGTTTAAGGAAAACAATTTTATGACAAAATTATCAGAAACAGGGTTGATATGGAAGACAGGGAGACAAGAGGCATAGCGTGGGTGATCTGAACGCATTGAACATTCCTTCAAAATGTCAAAGAGTAAATTTAAAGTATTTTAAGAAAGAATTAAAATGGAGAAAGAGGAAAATGCATGAGAGGCTTCCTGTCTGTGTAAGCATTCAGTATTTCTGCCTAACATGCAATAGGAAGAAAAATAGCAACAGACAAAAAGCCTTTAAATAAATCACATTATGTTTGCTTTAGACAACATCCCAAGTAAAGTCCTTCTCTTCCACTAGGGGTCAGTGAAGGATGGAAGAGTTGAGTTTGGGGTGGGAAGTCATGCATGGATCCTTATGCTGATGGCACACACAACCATGCTTTGGTTGTTTTGAAGATAAATATTTTATTTTCGCCACGGGATAGAGAGTATATTGCCAAAAGCATTCCGTTTGACAAATCATGTCATCTTTGACATCCCATGACATGTCATGATGAATGACCATACAACTTCCCATGATTTTTGCCCACCGGACGCAGGGGAGGTTTTTATTATTTTTTTTTTTCTCAAGCAAATAAAAATACTCTGTAGCCTAGTTTGCCTTATTCTCTGCATTAACATGAGTAATGCAAATAACACGACCAATGCTGGATGGAGATTTATTGAATTTACTGTGGAGAGATGCCTATCGGCTTGGTTGGTAACACGGGCCCTATATGTGCTCCTCACAACAGCAAAAATATGTAAGAAATGCTCATATTGTAAACTAACAATTAAGAAGTCTGATCCTCACAGAGTGTGGCTAATATTCCTAGATTCCTGAAACTTTAATATGGTAGCAGAAGCATATATAATGGCAGTTCTAGCACACAGTGATTCTTCTCTAAAGAAATTTTAGAGGCAAACATATAAAAGTTGATACTGACATAATTACTATGAGACAGTGCTCGAGATACTTTTGAATGCAGCCCATAGCATCCAGGTAGAAAATGAAAAGTTAGAAGAAAAAGTAAATTATATCTGACGTGCAAAGAAGATGGTCTCTACTGCAGACAATGTCTGTTTCTGGGAACTCAGTCAGGAGGCTACACTCTCGGTGCTGAAGCATTCTCTGAGGAAATCACTGGAGCAAATAGAGCTTTGGGGTTGTCTTAGTTAAGCTTTTATTGCTGTAAAGAGATACCATAACTGAGGCAACACTTAAAAGGGACATCATTTAATTTGGGGCTGGCTTAAAGTTTCAGAGATTTAGTCCATTATCATCATGGTGGGAAGCATGGCAGCATGAAGGCAGGCTGGTGCTGAAGGAGCTGAGAGTTCTGCACCTTGATCCCAGCTGCAGTCGGGAGAGACAGTCTGTCTCACACTGGGCAGAGCTTAAGGATATGTACTATCATCTTAAAGCCCCACCTCAACAGTGAAACAATTCCCCTACCAAGGCCACAACTCCTTTAATAAGGCCACACTTCCTAAAAGTGCCACTTCCCTTGGGCCAAACATATTCAAACCATCACAGGGATGAACACATCCACCAATGTAGTTACAGAGATGCATTTGTATCTGTATGTGTTACAAGTTTACCACAGAGTAATGAAGAGGACAAGGATAATTCTCTAAAGTAAGGACATGTTTGATTGCAAACAGGGTTATGGGAGTGTTTCACATTCTATCGCTTACAAGCAATTAGATTAGTATGGAACCAGAAGGGGTTAAAATCACACCAAACCTTCTGAAATACTCTCTCAGTGTGACAGGAAAGCTGGTGCTATCAAGAACACAGGGAATAATAAACTGGGTGTAAGATACCTCTGCCTACATCAATGTGGTACCTTTTATTCATAAGCAGGCTGATATAAAGACTGCTTAGAGGTGTCTATGAATCTATCACACAAGGTTGTTTCTGCAGAGCACTGGCCAGACCTCTGCTAATTGTCAAAGCAAGCTTAGCCAATTTATGCTTTTCCCTTGAAGAAAACACTTGAGATAACTGAGTTCTTTTCCTCTCAGAATTCAAGCTCAACTTGATTTTGGCATCATCAATATCAAGTGTGTACAATATCAGGGTCACACAGCCTGTAATGTTGTTTAGAAGAGAGACATTGACTTTCTTTCCAAGATACTTAGAGATACTCTATCTTGATTCTCTTGCTATATTCACAATGATTATACTGTTTACTTATTAGATGAAGATTTCCCTTGTGTTCATATTCTTGAGTATGCATTAGCTTGTATACAGAAGTATATGAGCATGTTTAAGGAAGCCAGAAGCTGATATCAAGTATCTCTCTCTGTGACGCTTAATGTTGTCAACTTGATAGGATCTTGACTGGCCATGAAGAAAGCCTGCTGACACTCCTGGGAGGAATCACACATCTGGGCATGTTGATTGAAGGAATGTTGATTATGCTAACCGAGGTTGAAAGACCTACCCTAAAAGTAGGAGACATCAGTCTTTGGACTGTATTGGAGAAAGCTATTAATCATAGGCATGCATGTCTTGCTTCCTGTTTTCTGACAGTTGAGTACAAGTAACAGCTGCTTTAAGTTCTGCCACCTTTACTTCCTTGACCCAGGAGACCATATTCTTGATCTGTGAGCCAAAATAAATCTTTTCTGCCTCAAATTGCTTTCATCAGAGAATTTTATCACAGCAATAAAAACAGAAACTAAGGCATTCCCTCACTTTCTTAGATTTTGAGATAAGGTCTCTAACTAAAACCGAGACTCCCAAATGCATCTAGTCTGACTGGCCTGCTAGTCCCTGGGATCTGCTTGTCCAGCTCTCAAATCAAAGTACATTGCTGCGCCTATCTATCTTACATGTAAAGGGACTCATAGTCCCTTTGCTTGTGTGGCCACCACTCTCCTAAATGAGTTATGACCTAAGCTGAAATATACAGATGTTCTCTGCATGTTTCTTTGAACTGTTTTTAAAACTTAAATCTCTTTATGAACGTGTATTGAGTTCCAATATAGTCTATTGACTTTAAAGCAATATGTTCTGCTATGTTATAAGGTTAGATGCTCATTTTATTTGCTTGCTTTAGGATATTATAATTAACTTTAAATAATACACTGCCCTTAAATATTTAGGGTCAGTTTGTTGTGAGAAAGAGTAAAGAATCTATTAAAATTTATTTTAAACACATATCAAATTTATAGCTTAGAGTTAAATGTCATAAATTAATTTTACATTGTTTGGTTTATGTTTTTTTCATTCCACATGTCATCTTTATTACACTCATGAAATAAGTTTAGTATCCTCCCACGTACCCCCTGTATATACTGGAACATTATAATAATATTACTTACTTCTCTTTACAATTGCAACAATTAAACTGTTATGTCATTTGTACTTAGATAACTTTTATAAATTTCATTGCTTACATCCTTAGTCATCAGGGAAATGCAAATCAAAACAACCCTGAGATTTCACCTCACACCAGTCAGAATGGCTAAGATCAAAAACTCAGGTGATAGCAGATGTCAGCGAGGATGTGGAAAAAGAGGAACACTCCTCCATTGCTGGTGGGAATGCAAGTTGATACAACCTCTCTGGAAATCAGTTTGGCGGACCCTCAGAAAAATGAACATAATACTACCTGTGGACTCAGCTATTCCACTCCTGGGCATATACCCGTAAGATGCTCCAACATGTAATAAAGACACATGTTCCACTATGTTCATAGCAGCCATATTTATAATAGCCAGAAGCTGGAAACAACCCAGATGTCCCTCCACAGAGGAATGGATACAGAAAATGTGGTACATTTACACAATGGAATACTACTCAGCTATTAAAAACAATGACTTCATGAAATTCGTAGACAAATGGATGGATCTTGAAAATATCATCCTGAGCGAGGTAACGCACTCACAAAAGAATGAACATGGTATGTACTCACTGTTAAGAGGTTATTAGCCCAAAAGCTTGAAATACCCAAGAGTCACTTCGCAGCAACAGTAGTTCTGAGTGTGACATCCCAAATGGAGGGCTTGGAGAAAGGACTGAAAGAGCTGAGGGAGTGTGCAGCCCCAGGGAGGTAGCAACAGTGGCAACTGGCCTGACCCCCCGATACTTCTGGAGACTGACCCACCACCTAAAGAATACACATGGAGAGACCCATGGTGCTGGCCACAAATGCGGCAGAGGAGGGTCTTGTTATCTGTCAGGGGGAGGAGAGGCCCTTGGGCCTGAGGGGTTAGATCCCCCAGTATAGGAGAATGACAAGGAGGAAAGACGAGAATCGTGGCTGGGTGGGAGGGTGGGTTGGAGAATATCCCCATATTGGCAGGGGAAAGACAGAGAGAATGGGGAGGTTCCAAAGGGGAGATCTGAAACATTTGAAATGTAAATAAAATATGAAAATTTAAAAAAAATTCATTGCTTACTTTGGATAACTTTTTATTATTTTAGGCTATCATAGTCCCTTAGATTTTCTGTCCTCTTTAAATAATTCATACTTAAATTTTCATGCAAAATTACCTGTATAATCATGGCTTTACATTGTTTGAATAGATGTGCTTAGACTAGTCATACACTTTATTCTGTGGCTGCATTTATTTCTCTTCTTTCTTATTTCCATTAATCACATCTATGTTTCCCAAAATGAAGCACCTTGGCAGACATGGTCTCATCATCCAAAAGGTGAATATTCATTCCTTTAGTTAATGGTTTTATCTGTCGAGGTAGCCTGCTTGTCCAGTTGTTTGGTTAGCCATATACACACAAAAATTATCTTAGTAAAACGGCTTTAAGACTATGACCAGGAGTAGCTGGTATAAAAAGACATATCCTTTGTTACCCAGCAGAGTGAATAGAGCAATGTCTTAGTACCTTGTATGCTGGACTGTCTTCTAAACATTCCTCAGTAAGTGAGTTTCCAACTTTTCACAGTTGCTGCCTTTTATTCCAGCTCACTTTTGTACTCTTCTACTAGGATATTCTTTGCTTTATATAATTGACTGTCACTAGATCTGTCAGACTCTTTCCCATCAGCACTCAGAACTTCTGGCTGGGAGATATGCATGGTGGCATGCAGCTGAAATAGCTGTATCAATTTCTCTCTGTTATGAATTTTAATTCTTCACTTTTGGTATAATTTTATAATGTAATAACATATTCTTAATAATTTCTTGTTTTTACACTTTATGGCTGTGGAATTATATATGTGTGCTATCCAATGTCTCTTATTATTAAACCTTAAATTATTATTTAATCTTAAACGTTTGGTATTTCCATAGAGCTTTTATGTATGGTGGAGATTATCTTCATTCACAGAGAATATTTCATTTAAGCAATATCCCACAGTATGCTTGTCATTCTGTTGATAAGTATGTATAATAAATTAACTTATTCTTTGTTATTATAAATTATCTTGCAAACAAATTTAATATTTATATATAAAATATGCATATGTATACCTATATATGCATTCATGAAATAAAAGTTAGTGAGGAAGAAAGACAATGAATTTAAAATCAGGGAGGGATTTACTTGGGTACTTGGAGAGAGAAAGGGAAGGAAGTAACATTATAATCATATTATAATCTAAGAAAATAAAATTAAAAACATTTCTATTAGATATCTTATTATACCTAAATGTTCACTTGGTGTGTAATACAAGATGGATATGCTAGAAAAATAGATTATTCCACAATAAGGAATTACTCTTTAGCTCAGTAAATTGCATCACAATATGTTTTGTTTCTCATTTTTTTATTGGATGTGTCTAAACCAAGCCGTCTACAACTTTTCTGTCGTTTGTCACTTTTGCTCTTGGGTCTAGGCCATGATGTATTCTCTGTCGAAGTGGATGCCAACAGCAGAAAGTAAATTTTACACACATACTACTGGGATTAAACTGCAAAGTGTAAAAGAAACTTTTGGATTGGTGCACGACAGACAATGGGTGCCCAAGATATTTCTTTTGTTGGCTCTCTTCCCTTGGTATGATAAAAGAAATTCTTGTTTTATTGCCTTCCATATTTATGTGCTTTATTTTTTTATCTGAAATCACAAGCTGTCTGCTTTTACCTACTTTCATGCTTTCATTTAGAGTCAGAACTAACTTTAAATATTTGCCCACAAATGCTTGGATTTGCTAATAAAGCAATGCAAACTTTCTGGAAAAAAAGTAAAATACTATGCAGATTGTCCCAGGTTATTTTATATTCATTACTAGGAAGTCCTTTTTCATGGGCAGCTACTAAGGTGATGCTCTGACTGTTCTAGTCTTCTCCAGCAGAAGAGTTCTTGAGAAGAATGTGTGCTATGGGATTTTATGCACACTGTTCTAGCCTACAGATGTAACTGTTTATGCACAAGTCTTTTGTTTACTCAAAATATTTTTCTGTTATTCATGTTCTTTAAGCAAACGCAGAATTTGAAGATAAGATACCTGGACATAACTTCAGGATTGAGACCATGCATTACTATTTAGGTACATATTTAACATTTAACATCTAAGCTTCTTTTTGTATATGCTAAAAAGAGAATAATACTGTCCAACTTAGAGATGATTGTGATAGATAAATGGAAATATATTTATGGGGTTACTTAGTAAAGTGCCAAGTACTGAGTAGAACATAATACGATACAAGGAATAAATCTCTCTCTCTCATTCTGTCTTTTTACACTATATAGTGCACAAAAAATATGTGCACATATTTTAAATATTTATGTTATTTGAACAATGTGGAAAGAGATATACAGACAGAAGTGTGAGTCTAAATTTATATATTCCATTACACTCTCTCACAAATATCCTACTAGTCTTTAAAAATCTTAGAGTAACATTTAACAGCATGTCTACAACTTTGAAACAACCCCTATGTATAGCCCCTCCACATCCATACAGCAGACTCTCATCAAACATGTACCCTTGCTTTTCTTGAATGTTGCAAGCCTTAGTTCTAGATCCTTAAATCCTGCATCTCTTCTTTAGCATACTAATGCTATTTTGGTCTGATGTTTATATATTCATAAATATTTGATATTTTTCCAGTTTCAGCTTATATATTATTAGATAGGATTGAATTATTGGTGATAATTATAGAGGGAAGATAGTTAAGGAAGAATATGGTGATAAATATTCAGTCTGAATGTTTGTTGTATCTAGAACATAAAAATTAACTTTACAGTAGTAGAAATCAAAACATGCCAAACTACTCTAGATTCTGCCTTTCCCTAGCCATTGTGCCTTGCATTGGACATGGTGGCTCCCTTCTAGATTATAAGGAAGCCAATCAATGTGATTGGATTGATTTCTAGGGCATTCACTATGATTAGTTTGATAAATAAAACACATGTAACCTAGCGTTATATGTGACACATGCATATGCTTACAGGTAAAATTCTGTTAAAACAAACTCTAGACTTACTATTTGAGTACGCATGGCTTTTTACTCACTCATTAAATGAATATGTAATAGTTGTTTACATGATTAAATTTCATGGTTCCTATAGCAGTGAATATACTCTTATAGAATTTACTTGGTCTTCTTTCTTTCATAACTGTATCTAATTTTTTACTTACATTATTCTCTTCCATAATTTCCTGATACATATCAGAATAAATTGTTCATTCTCTCATTAAAAGTATCTCATAAAATGTGAGATATGGGACAGGAAGGATTAAATGAGGCAGGGCTAGTAGAGGAGAAAATATGTAAGGAAATTCTTTACTGCATATTGATAATGTCTAGTCCATAATATTCTGAAATTTGGAATTGATATTTCGAAGTATTTAGGTGTTTAAATTTTGAAGTTAGGAAGCAAATTCTTTCATGACACCATCTTACAACCTCACTTAATGAATTCTTCAGAGGTTCATGCCAGTTCTTCATTACTTACATTTCTCTCTGTGTCTTTAAGACCTGCAGGTATTTTTTTCTCTACTCTTCATAGGAGATGTATGTGTTGCAGAAGATTCAGCCAACTTGCATCTAACTAACTTGTCCTTTCCTAAATTTGTGTAATTCCCATTTCAAGCTTAGAGAAGACTATCAGGAGCTACCTATTTCAAATTTAGAGAAGACCCAGTCAACATTTCTTCATTTCATAATCAATATTCACACCCCCTTAAATGAAGAATTCCCTTGTGTTAGTCTAATCTAACTTTGCTTTTAGCTTACAGCATGATTCTCAGATTTTAAGATATTTTCCAGAATCCTCAATTTTCCAGAGTCATGACAATCAAAAGCTTGGACACTCAATATGAACGCTTAATTATGTTGTACAATTTTTCATTACTTCTGCTCCTGCTGGGAATGATCCCTGCACCTTTCCTATCTCTATTATTCAAAAATAATGTTTTCATAACTGTATACTGATGATAGGTTAAGTTTGATAAGAAAGAGAAGAACAATTTCCTCACTCTTTACTGTGCTCCTGTCCCTGTTTGTGTTGTCTGCCAAACTCAGATTACTAAAGTAAAAGAGACTACATTGAAATGGAAGAGGCCAGAGCATGTGTTCTGATACAGAACTGCTTTTCATGTGAACCCTAGAAACTTAGGACAGCAGCCTCATCATATTCAGAGAAGATATTCAAGGTTACACAAGTAACAATAACACATGGAAGGCTCAAAAATATGTAGTAAATAACTGATAAAAGTACAAAGAATAAATATCTAGTAAATCAATACATCCTCTGAAAGGCTAAGGATGAATACTTAAGACCCACAAGGATGGAATAATAAAAGGAAGTTAGTTTAAGGTACATATGTCTCCAAATGGGTTTAGCTATAGTAGGGATGGACTTTATGAAAACTATTTAATGTCAGAAGACCTATCACAGTTTTGTATTCCCTGAAGGATAGGTCATATCACCTTCACAGCCAGTCTCTAGCAATAAAATACTTTCCATGACTTGAAGATATTAATACTGCCTTGAATCGTTCAATCTCTGACCTTTACATAAAAGAAAAATTGTCTTTTTCTAGGACAAATATTTGACAGACTGTTTGGATTACAAATGAGTCTTGAAATGTGTCTGAACAAAAATTCTATCAAAATACATGGAGCCTTTTTCTTAGTCAAGAAGCGAAATGATCTATGATTTCTCTTAAATATTACTCAATGAATATAAAATAAACTTGCCTGAGTAAATTCCAAGTGTAGAAGTGGTAAATGGCTTTTGAATGAGGTAAAGATGTTAGACAATCTAGTTCATCCACACCTATCTATTTATATTTTAATATCCAAATGTGTTCATCAAAAGAAGGGCTAATACATTATTGGGCATGAATTTATTAAAAGAGTCAAATGCCTTTGGATTTTGTGCATGGATCATAATTAAAAATGTAAACAAGTTACAAATATGTAGATTCATCAAGAGTGAATCAATACAGCAAAGGAAATGAATTGCAATGTCATATAATATGCATATTTTATGAGTGAAAGAAAAACTATGCAAAGGTAAAACAATGAAAAATAGAGATCATAGAAATTATATTTTAATACAAATACTTCTTAATATTGGAGTCACTAAGCAAAATGCCCCTAAATTGGATTTGTTTGGGACAGATATTTGGCAATTTTCATACCTTCAATTCTTAGCTAATGTGGGTTAAATTGAACAAGTAATATTTTCTGTGTTACATACCAAAACATTTCTATATCAACATATTAATACATTTGAATTTTTGAAAGTAGGGCAGTTGTTTATGATATAAAATAAAATTAGTGTCAGTTGAAACATGACTACCCAACATTCATAAATTAGCAGTATGCATAAGCCTACAAAAGTATTATAAATTTCTGAGTGTCTTTTTAAATGAATGACTTCTACTCTCATGAGCACAGGCACACAAGTTAACTCTTCTCTCAAGTGCACATACACAGAGATGAAAAAGTTAATATTAGTGATCAAAAAAATGGTCAATAAATAGGACTGTAGGGAAAGTCTAAAATAATTATTTAAGATTAACTATAAAAGAATGTAAGAAATCAAAATAATCAGCTTATTTTCAATCAAATTAAGCAGGTGCAAACCCAGAGAGATGACATTGACTTATTGACAAGGTAATGCTATTTATTCTATAGATTAGATTGTAACTCTTGAGTATAAAGTCCTATGATTATGAGAGATGGAGAATTAATTAGACTGTAAGAATTGAGGATCCAACTTCTGTCTCTAATTATAGCATGTTGCTTCATTTTTGATGGCTTATCTGACTGATTTCACAGTAAAAGTAACTGTAGATTAGAGAAAGTAAGACATATAATCAATCAGAACATACAAAAATATATTAAGTATACCTTAGTTTATTCATATATAATTTCAGAAAGATACTTCTTAATTCATTTCATAATATTAATGATATAAACTTGTAATAGTATAGATTATTTTAACGAATTGATTCTGTATGTAGTTTATTTACTATTTTTGATAGTGAAATATAATGACATTATTTCTCTTCCTCTTTTATTTTCCTAAACCCTCCCATATCTGCACACTCTCTCTTCCAAATTAAAGGAATCTGGTATCATTTTCAAGCACACTCAGTGATTACTGTTTTTTTGTTTGTTTTTTGTTTTGTTTTTGTTTTTGTTTTTTTGCCTTTTTGTCTTCTGCCTTTCATTCCCTCTTCCAATAATCTCAACCAACATGTTTGTGTACGAAGAAATGCTACTGGCAATATTTCAGGACTAAGAATATGATAAGATTTTCCAATCTTGGAATTTTAAGAATCTTTGGGGCTGAAAATATAGCTGAGCAATTAAGAGCATTTGCTAATCTCTCTGTGGACCTGTGCTTGGTTGCCAACATCCACTAGGCAACTCACAACCATCTGTCCTAGGGAATCTGATGAGATCTTCTGGCTTTCATGAATCCTGTATGTAGATACTTCACATAAATGTAGGCAAAACACTCATACATAAAGAATACAAAATAAATATCTTTAAATGAATAGGCTACATTCTCACATAGAATATATTCACATTCAGCCTCAACTTAAATCTCAATTAAAATTCCTTTTCTCTTATGAGCTATCATTAATCTATCTGAATTTCATTTTCTGCTTCTCCTGACATGACTGCATATCTCTCTTGGCACAAAACAAATTCTATGTAATGAAACTCAAGACTTGTCTTTACAGTTTGTTCATCATACCTAGGCTGTTTCTTCCTTAATAAATATTACATGCTTTATATAAATATATTCCCTCATATGTAGAAATACTATTTTATGAAATAATTTATATCAGCTCATCTTCTCAATGAAGAAATTGTCTCTTCTGTCATTGAAACAATCAGCAGTCTGGATTGTGATACTGTTGGTCCTTGGCTTATTGAATGCTTGTTTGTTTGTGAGATTTTGGCACAAATCATCTTTGATACAAAGAAATGGATGCCAGAATGTCTCAGACCTTTTTTTCTTTAATTGGATTGGTGATCAGAGACTTCAGCTGGTCCAGCAAGGCTCACTTAGGCCACAAACAAAAATATTGTCATTTAAGCATTACTTAACAAATTATATTCCTAGTCCATTAAATAACAATAATCTTCTATTTACTTAAATTTTGAAATATTTTCCTAAAGCAGGGGCACCCTGAGAGGATCACTGGTTTTCAGCTCTCTAAGTGAGAAGAATTGTGTGGGGGAAATGGTGTTTTGATTCCATATACTGCTGTTGGGGGAGACTAATCCCATTGGTTGTTGATGCACAACCATTAGTCTCAGGATCACATGCTTATGCATTAACATCTGGGCAATGACAGGCAAACCTTTAATAGTAATTGTTCCAGCAAATTAGGCAATGCAGTTACATAAATGGGCACAGGACAATGACCCTGATCCTGAAATTGCAATGAGCTGTTTGTGGGACCTTGAGAGAGTCATTTCATTTGTCAGTTATCTTAGATGCAAACTTTGCAAGGTACATTTGATATGTAGTAAAAGTCTTTGTGGTCATATGTCTAATGACCCATTTGAATGACAATTCTCAAGTAGTAAGTGTTATTCCATCTAGTCAAGCCTCAGAGGTTCACTATCAGTTGATTTACTAAGAGCACAGTTGTAACTAATCAGAGATTTTTTTTAAGTGATAGTAATTGATCTGTGAAATACACATTTAATAAGAAGCTTTAAAAAGTATTTAGGTCATACTAGGTATGTCATTATTTTGTATACATTTGTGATAAATGTCCATATAGCATCAACTACTCTGGATTAGATACTACAGAAGTCGGAATATGTCTACAGAGATCAGTATGTGGGATGTGAGAGAGACAAAGAGGAAGACAGGGAAGGAGGAGGATGGACAGAGGATAATAAAAGAAAAAGCATTGCCCTTCATTACTTTAGTTTTAGAGATAGAGTTGACTCATTGCAACTGCCAATTTTGACGTCCTCTGAGTTTTATTTCATTATCAATTTCACTTTATTACTGTTTTATTCCTCAATGTATAACTTAAGTTATATGTGGAAACAAAGTTTTGGCTGGGATGCTTACGTTCTCCTAAAACCTTTCTAATGGCTCATTTGTGGTCATATTTACCAGTTCTTGGTCTTCAATTTGTGGGTGAATCCGATCATTACTCCCTTATTGGTGTGATCTCTGAGTCTCATCAAAGTGGATCAAAGTCTTATCAAAGAAAAAACAGAGTTATACTACGTTAGGGAATTGTGGTTTGTCTCAAAGTATTAGTGAATAGTGGAATATTGTGCTTTAAAAATAAACCCCGAAAAACAAACAACAACAAAACAAAACAATGGAAAAAAAGTATGAGAAAACGGTATTGGAACAAAATTATCAGTGAGTAGAATCCATCCATAGAAAATTTACAGATTAAGGAATTAAGGTTTACTCGGAGGAAAAGTAATTAGAACCAAAGTATTAAAAAAAAAAATATTACTTAGTGCCTACACCTCCACCTGCAAATGTAGATGGGCACACAGCTGTCTCTCTCACAGCTTCACCTGTGAAGACCTGAGAGCCCTGAAGATGACACCTCTTGTAGCCAGGCAATGGACAAAATTTTCAACCTAAAATTTGTCTTGTCTAAAAGAAATGCAGGGACAAAAAATGAGCAGACTGAAGAAATTGCCAATCAATAACCAGCCCAACTTGTGACACATCCCATGGGCAAACAGCAATTCCTGATCCATTATGCTTGTAGACATGAGCTTAGCATAATTGTTCTCTGAGCAACTCTACCCAGCAGCTGACTGAAACAGGTAGATACTCATTGCCAAACATTGAATGGAGGTCAGAGACACTTATGAAAGAGTTGTGTGAAGAATTGAAGGCTCTGAAGGTAATAGGAGCTTTACAGAAGACAAAAAGAGTCTAAACTGTACTTCTGGGAGCTCTCAGAGACTAAGCCACCAACCAAAGAGCATACATGGGCTAGTCTGAAGACCCTGGTACATATATAGCAGATATGCAGCTCAGTTTTCTTGTGAGTGCCTCAATAACTGGAAAGATGTCCCTAAAGCTTTGGCCTGACTATGGAATTTGTCCCCCAACAGGGCTGCCTTATCTGGACTCAGAGGGAGAAGATGCAACTAATCCTGCAGAGACTTGATACAACAGGGTGGGCAATACCTAGGGTAGCTCCAACCTCTCAGATGAGAAGGGGTGGAAGCATGGAGGTAGGGAATTTGTAATGGGAGGAACTGGTGAGGCCAGTGTTTGGGGTGTAAATAGATAAATAAATAGAAAGGCAAACACTTAGAATATAAAGATAATGAAAGACTATGCAATAATCTCCATCAAGTGGTTATAGAGAAAAGCTAATACTGGGTAGGCTCGAAAGAACCTAGAGAGAAATTGGACTTTATTACGGTTTTAATGGGGGATTGGACAACATTAAATCATATGAGAGAAACTAGGATGCTTAATCCCTATTGATTCTTAGTTTGTTATTTATTATAGCCTGTAAGCATTGCTGGTTGCTTTCCAACTTTTGCCACTCATTTTACTGATTCTATTAATAAATTCTTCATTACATTCCATAAACATTATGGCATGCATGACACCTGCATAAACTTATAATAACATGACTTGGCTGTGTGAACTGTTACTTGCTATTCAACTATGAGCTACACAATTGAAAGACAGGCCTTTGTCTTTCAACTATGAGTTACACATCGAAAAACCTTCAATGACTAGCATTATCTATTTATTCCATTTTACTTAGATGTTTTGGTATGGATCTTAAGTTCATAAGCATAAAAAAACAAGGCACCAAAATAATTAGCTTAAATTCTGTGGGACACATACAGCCACCACCAGAAGGTAGCATTATCAGGGAAGAACGCATGGACAATGGTAAACTTTAGAGGTAGTATCCAGTTTCATTTTGTCTTTATATCTTCTCCATATGTTATGTTCGTCTAGTTCAGTGGCTCTCAGCCTGTAGATGTATCAAATAGCCTGTATATCAGATATTTACATTAGAATACATACCAAAAGTACAATTATGAAGTAACAACCAAACAGTTTTATGGTTAGGGTTCACTGAACTGCTCTAAAGTTTTACAGTACTAAAAAGGTTAAGAACCACTGCTCTAGTTTCTATTTACAACTCTGCAAGATTACTGACTACCTTTAAAGGATTCAAAGGGTGTAGGTCTGGCTGATCATTTGTCTAGACATAATATACATGTTCCTTGGTTATATGTTTCTTGAAGCTTTTGAGTTTGTGTTTGGTTTTTAATTAAAACGATTTTTATTTGTATCAGAATACATAACATATTTCAAAAATGACCACATTATAATTCCTAGACCACATCAAGTTACTACATTACAAGGCAAAATGAAGTTTTCAGATAGCAATAAGGATTTAGAGAGAGGTACCCATCAGTGTCAATAATCTGGGTTTGCCCAATGTAATTACAAGGTTACTAATATGGAAGATTCAAGATCAGACTCACAGAAGGATATGTAACAATAAAAGAAAGGATTAGTAAGTCATGAGTGTGTGGAGGTGGTGAACGCTGTATATGTATGCTATATTTCTAGATTAAAGGATACAAGTGTCCACAGGAAAACAAGTGAAGGTGTTCTTTACTGGAAAAGACCAGGAAATACATTCTGGTCTTGAGGCTCCAGACTCTCTGGTTCTCAACTTAACTAATCCTACAACCCTTTAACACAGTTCCTCATGATGTGACAACCACCAACCATAAAATTATTTCTCTGTAACCTCCTAAGTGTAAATTTCCTACTGTTAGAAATCATAATCCAAATATCTGATATGTAGGATATCTGATTTTCAACACTGTGGGGGTCATAACCAAAGGTTGAGAAAAACTGCTCTAGAAGTAAGTTTCTCTTGGATTGACTTTTATTAGTGAGACTCATATTGATTTCCTGATCTTTGGAACATTATTTTAATCGTCATGTTTGTATATGAATGTGATGACCTTCACTCTGCCCACATGTATCTGGATCATTTACTTAGCAGCAGATCTTGAGCTACAACAGTATCCCATTGTGTTTGTGTTGTAATCAATTTAGTATACTTAGTTCTCAGTTTTAATGTGCCTTTTACAATAATATGAACTTTTCTGGCACAGGTTGTGGCAGTCTTAGAAAGGAGGAGTTAGAAGATGTAACTCAATGTTGAGGACACTGCCCCACAAGCAACTGAAGCCAAAGCATAGAAGTTTGGCTTCATCAAGCTGATTTTTACCAGTGGCCATGACCAATGCATGACTGGTGATTGTTATCTTCTCAGAGACATATGCGTTCCCCAGAGGCAGAATATCAAAAATGAGCAGTTTGATGGAAAGAGAAGGGGATCCTGGGATACTGCCTAGGAAGTTTCTGGGAACCTGGAGGGAAGGCCAAGGAAAATGATAAATTAAGAAAACTGAAATCATCTATAGGAAGAAAGAACTAGATGTAGATTCTCTTGAGAACATGAGCCCACATTAGAGAGGTGTTTAGCATCACTGCTCTTATAGCATATATTAAAAATTTTAAATAATTCAAGGAACTTATTTACACAAGAGACCTTTTCTGACCTCTCAAAACAAGTGTAAATTTAGTTAGCAGCTGCCATTTTAGTTTCATGACTTACCATGCAAAGATAGTCATGGATCAAATAAAAGATGAGGTTGTTTTGCATATACATTAAATAAAGCTTAAAGTTAGCTATGAAGATTTTATTGAATAATCCTATTATTAACCAAATAGCTGATTATAACATTAGCAAAGCATGCGTGAAATTGCTGATCTCCCAAACAAAGATGAGATATTAGCCACATAGTACAGCCAGCATAGGTTAAGCAGGGGCTGGTATCAGGCAGTGGCTAACCCATAATATTTAGATTGAGGAGTAAAATCTTCCAGTTCAATTCAATTTTAGTGGAAATGTATGAGTTCATGGTCAATACCAATTAAAAATAAACACCCTACATAACTTAATCTCTTCCTGAATGGGTCAGACATTCATTTCATTGAGTTGTTAGTGCCAGAGATTCAATTAAAGAGAAAAAAGAAAGAGCTATGCCTTGCAATAAACTCTGGTATTTGAAATAGCTTAATAAAATGAACATAATCTCAAAAGTGTTTTTCCCTTCCAATGTTCAAGCTTTAATTACTCCATTTTGTATTAAAGAACTTGTTAAAAATGTCTAATTGCCACTTCCAACTGAATGATGTGCTAGGATTACTGGGCCTTGCCTGTCTGCAAAGCACTTTGGGCTTGTATTTATAGGTCTTACAGGAAAGAAATGTGGACGATTAAGTATAGCAATTAGTCCTGAATGCCTAGATGTCAAAGCAGAAGTCTGGGGGAGGAACAAAGTTCCAGAACTGGAGCTGGTCCTTATATTGCTATTGTAAAGTACAAGACTTCAGGTCTGTACCTCATAAATAGCTCCTTTTATTTTCCATAACTTCAAGTTTAATTTGCTAAAAATAAAAAATAAAAAATAAAAATAGAACTAATTCTATCATGGATATCAGGAAGAAGAGAAATGACAAGTTTTTTATGATTGCCATTTTTCATGTTTATACTGTTATTTATAATAAGGTAAGACATGTTAGATTTAAAAGAATTTTAAAAGTCACCTATGATTTCATGATTCTGCTATGTCAATATAATTGTGTTATCTTATAATGAAAACTCCTGTTAACTGTCATAACTTGAATATTTTGAAATCTAAAAGAGATAAATTCTCATTTAAGTAATGAAGAGAAATTTTTCAAATCTGTTTAAGTTTGATGATATAGCTCAGTAGCAGCACATGTTGCCAAGTGCTTCTTGGATCCCTGGGACCCATACGATGAAAAGAGAGAAGATGCTTGGTTGAGGGTTATAAGGCCCCATAGATGTGATATGTCTATTCATGCCAGTGATGGAAGCAAGGTACAGTAGGCCGGGCTTCTTTAGTGGTTATTGTACAAATAAAAATCTCCAAGTTCATAAATAGCTGGCCAACCCCTAACCTGACTAACCAACTGCCTGACTAGCAGGTGCATGCACTTGAATACAAAGCAGGAAGACAAGGTTATAGGTTAGCTCATAAGGTAAATTTTGAATGGGCCCACTGGCTAACACTAACTTCAATGCATGCTTATTTATGAGCACTTGTTTATCTACTGAGATGAATGTATAAGAATATGATGAGAACATACATGGCTAGTTCTGAGCAGATGCTGAATCCTCTTCCTATTATAGCAGTTTCCAGCATTAGAAGCAACGCCACAGGGTGCAGTTCACTGCAACATCCATGGTGACTGCAGCTTAGTCTGGAATGGCACTGCTTGCTATTTTCTTAAAAAAAAAATCAATTGATTTAGCTGATACATGAAAGAGTGTCATATTCTAGATTTCTAGGGAGAATTATTTTTAAAAGGTTCATGCATAGGCAGTGTCAGGAAAGAACACCATGGGAAATGAACTAAGATGACCTTATTTCTCAAAACTTCTGTTCAGCATGTGTTTGTACATGGGCATAATGATCAGTTTTTCTCACACTAAGCTTCCTTAATCATTATTATAAAGAAGCAACTGCTTCGTGGAGGCAGCTTTGAGTTTGTCTGTGGTGTCTCTACCTATTGTGTGACCTTTAATCTCATTGTGGTTATCTTATGCTTCAGTTTTTCACTCTTTGTAAAATGCAGGGAGTTACCAAATGTTAACTCAAAGACAGTAATGAAGATCAAATAAGTACATGGATTTTTGAAAACATTAAATAACACACACTGACTGCTTCATAGAATCACTGAACAAATTACACTTATGAATCTTAGTAGTACTGCTACTAATAATTGGTATATTAAACAGATATGTACTATAATCATGGGACTTTTCACCAGGGTATTTGTTTGCTATTATCATCTTTGTGTAGCCCAGACTGGCTGAAATAGTCTGGGAAGGCAGGATGTATATATCTCCTCCTTCAATATTTTATTCATCATGACTAATGTCTAGCACAAGAGTTTGCAATATCTTTTTTATGATGAATTAATGAGGAACATGGGAAACATTAAAGGTAGCAGTGGCTACTGAAAGATATTTGTTTAACACAAAGGCCTTTGTAATGCAGTTTGGAATATAACCTAAGAACTTCATCCTTACTTGGTGTTTTTTTAGTTATTGGGCATTTTTTTTCGTTACCATTCAGTTTCAATAGCAGTGATGAGTACATTCACTGACACTTGGAAGCAGTTTATAGAAAAGAAAATAAGACCTTAGACAGCACAGAATCAAATATATAAGGTGTTCTCTTCAAAGTATTAAGTCCATCTAAAACAAAGACAAGGACAGTGACACAGATAAAAAGGATTTACCTGGTACTGTAATTGTTTATTCATTTATTCATGTATTCTGCAGACATTCAGTGGCTTGAGCCATTCACAGGGTCCTAGGCTATGCACTCTAGCTCTAAAGAAAAAGAGACAATCTTCAAAACCCTAAGGAATTCATGATGTAATTCGGTGGTGGATTAACTCCTTGCCATAGATGATCAATGGTGCTATAGAGATAGAAAAGAAAAGAAACTATGTTTCAATCTTCCCAGGGGAACCCAGAAAAAGCTCATGTAGGAAAAATGAACATGTCCTTGATTGACTAAAAAACTTCAGACAAAAGAAGAAACATCTGCATCAATCACAGGTGCAGGCTGATAACCTATGCACTATTCTGTATGAGTAAGGCATAAGCAGAGATCAAAGTGGGTAAGATAGGGGAATATCCACTCAGAGGAGAAAGGGAGGGGTTATTGTGGAAGGATTGTGAGAGGTGGTGACTAGGAGGGTGAATAAGTAAAAAAATATAATTAAAATTTAAAAAAGAAGAGAATGTAATACCGGAAACAAACAGTAGGCTTTAGTAGAGAACTAACAGGAAACAATAGGGCATATTAGGTAAAATATAATAAGATTAGGGTTCCCTAAGAAGTGACATCCTATCAAAAGATGTAAATGGAAAAGAGGATCCAAACTTCCCAAAGAAGGGAAGTGGATGTTAAAGAAGTACAAACAAAGGATTCACAGTGGAATTCAGGCCTCTGAAGCCATTAACAATTTTGTTTTGTTTTGTTTTGGGTATTTTTGTTTGTTTATTTGTTTTTAATAATGACAGTATCATTATGGATGGAGAAATACAACTGATGTTGCTCTTAGAAAATGCAGAGAAATGCACCTGTGCTATTCTCTCTAAAAGATACAATTGGTTGAATGCAGATCCCAACTCTTGAAAAAGAGATGTGAGAAAAGGTAAGTCAATAACTGTTTCTGAAATGTTCCTTAGAATAGAACTCATCTTAGTTGAGTGTATTAGGCAGGGTATTCTAGAGCCACAGAACGTATGGGTAGTCTCTATATAGTAAGAGAATTTGTTGATGACTTACAGTCTGTAGTCCAACTCCCCAACAATGGTCAGCAGCAGCTGTGAATGAAAGTCCAGAGATCTAGCAGTTGCTCAGTCCCAGGCGAAGAAGAGCTAACTCTTCCTTCTGCCAATGTCCTTATGAAGGTCTACAGAAGAAGGTGTGGCCCAGATTAAAGGTGTGTACCACCACCTTTGTCCCTTGCTGACCTTGAACTCAGAGATCTCTTTGCTTCAGTCTTTTGGGATTAAAGGCGTACTACTTTGCCTGGGCCTAAACTTATCATGGCCACTATGCCTCAAGATCTCCATGACAAGATCCAGGTCAGAAACTTGTGTCTTCCAGCCTCAAGATCTGAATCACAGGTGAGCCTTCTAATTTATATTATAGTTCACTCCAGATATAGTCAAGTTGACAATCAGCCACTGCAATGAATATGCCTGCTCTGAGGAGTGCCTCAAAAGACCATGAAATGACCCCAATGGCAGAAAACAAATGTCTGACTGTATTAAAAAATGTTTGTGTAAGTATATGCATGTGTGCTTTGTGTGTGGTGTGTGTATGTTTGCATGTTTATATGTGTGTGTTCATACACATGTACATGTAAGATGTTTGTGTGTGCATGCTTTTGTGTGTTTTAGTATGTGTGTGTTTATATGTGTGTTATCAAGTACCTCTTGGTGCATTTAGCCAGCTCATTTATTCCAGCAGCAAAGTCTGAGACTGAAGCAGAACATGTGAGAGTAGAGATATGTGAAGGTTGCTTGGAATTGAAGCCCAGGACTTTCTTGTACCCGTTGTTTCCCAGATGTCTTCACTTGCTATTTCTTTCCTTGTATGAAACATTTTATTACAGACAGCACTGACACTCTCTAATTGCTTATTTAAGCATCCTAATGACAGAAGAGTGATTAACTTGCATTGTTTAGAGATGCAAAGTGAGCTGTATAGTGTTTGGTGTTTGTTTCCCAAAATACATAAGAAACAAAGCAAGATTTTATTTCAGACCTAACTACAAAGTACACGTTCACATTGACATATCCCAAAGCTTTATTTCAAAAGAAAGATTGTGCCTTAGAGAAAGAACATGATTACATAGTCTTTCATGATGTGCTTAAAGATAACAGCTCTGGGTCTTCATTCATACACATTTATTTGCATTTTCTAAACATGGATTGTAATTTATATTTAATTTTTGCCACTAAGGGGGAAAAAATCACATTTTCCCTTTTGTGCTGAGCTGCCGAGTCGGCTGATTTCGTTACATTTTTGTCTTCTCAGAAAGAAGCTAGGCAACTGGCATGTCATCTGTATCAATAGTCTGTTGCCTACTGCTAGAGATTGCTGACAGTAGATCAATTTTAATTTACAGCTGATCTTGAAAGACTTCTTAAATAGTGGTAATTAAGGAGCAAAATATGAGACTGGAAATGTAGCAAAATGTGGGTCATTTTACACTAATGAAGTACTGGAAGCCTTTTCTCTGCAAAGCTAAAATAATCTATGTGATGGTTCACTGCAGTATGGGTCATTAGTCTGGGAGAGTTAAGGAGAATCATTTAGTTCCCATGACAGAGTAGGTTATGAGCACAGGAAATGCCACTCTTGATGATGCTCCCTGTTTTGTCACAGTACTCACCTCACCTACACACTCTTCACTATTTGAATTCCCCACTGGCATCCTTACATCGACCAGAACCTTTGAACACCATCTTTGCAAGGTACAGTTTACACAGAATCATGAGGTTATAGTCAATGCTAAATAAATGCTTGCTAAGTCACCAAATAACGTATAAATAACTATAAGGCTAAAGCACATATCCATAGATGTAGTTAAATTTTCACTCATTGATGCATACTGGAATCATTGAAAGCAATAGAAATACACAGCAAGTTTTGGCTTGGAATTTCATCTCCAGATTCTATAATTTATACATTTATCAATTCACATTATTCTGAACTTTGAGGTTTCTGAGTATTCTTTCTTCATCTATGACTGAAGCTTGTGTCTCCCATATCATTTTGAATTTTTTAATGTTTAAACCTAAAACAATCAAGTAATGATATTTCAAAGGACAATAATTTATATTTTCACTATCTCATAGCTATATCCCTATATAACATTGATCATGCACCTACTATATTTTTATGACTGAATCTTTTTCCCTCTTTATGACAGGTGGTAGAACAATGAGATTCAAATTCTACTTCCTTTTGACTCTTTCTTCCATATCTTTGGTGTTGTTTTCTGCTAGCTAACTACTCATAGATAAATGAACCTATTGGGAAGGCAATTTTGGGGAAGGGAAGTGATTATAAATACTCCTGAGTTTCTCACTTCTAGACAATTCACACTGGATAGTAAAACTGCACTCTTCTCCCAAAATAGGATATACTTTTAAGTGTACACTACACCAAGTAGTAAAAGTATACCTTTCTTGCTATGTAAGACTAGGGTGTATGCAATTTCTGCCATACTACCAATTCAATTTATTTTTTAATTATTTTATTTATTACATTCCTAGTGCTCCCCTCCTTGTACCCCCTCCCAAAGTTCTTTACACCATCCCACCTTCTCTTGGCCTCTGAGTGGGTGTCCTCTGACATTCCCCATCTCTAGGGCATCAAGTCTGTACAGGATTAGGAGCATCCTCTCTTATTGGGGCCTGACAAGGAAGTCAGTCCTCTGCTACATATGTTTTTGGTATCTTAGACCAAAACATATATGCTCTTTGGTTGGTGGCTTAGTCTCTGGGAGATCCCAGAGGTCAAGGTTAGTTGAAACTGTTGGTCTTCCTATGGGGTTGCCATTCCCTTCAGTTCCTTCAATCCTTCCCCTAACTCTTCCATAGGGGTCCCTGACTGAGTCCAACAATTGGCTGTAAGTATTCATATATTTTTCAGTCAGCTTCTTGTAGAATCTCTTGTAATGTCTGCAAGTAAAACATAGCATCTGTAGTAGTGTGAGTTCAAACTTAATTTAATTATTGCATTTCAGCTATTTTATCTGCTCTGTACAAGTATACTCTTGAGTAAGACAATCCTACTTTGTCATTTTACTATGGACAAAAGTAAATAAAAGCACTGGGGATCTCAGTCATGTTTCTATAATAACATACTTTTAGCTGCTTTCTCTGAACATAGAAAAATGTGTCGTATTATTTTCCTAAGACTGATCATGTGGACTGTAATTTTGAGTTGCATAAAATAGGTGAATAATTTGGCATTATTTGTATGCATTACAATCTGACACCATGTACCACACTGGTACACATTCAACCCAACCAGAAAACAATTCATTGTCCATGGATTAGTAAAAAAAAAAAAAAAAAAAAGTGATGTTTCATAAAGGAATCACAAACTTGTCTTTGATGTTCACCATTTCATCCAAAGGACTTTAGTGACATTATTGCCTCTGAGCATCAAAAAGAGACATGTGTTCTCTCATTTCATTTTACAGGAAAATAACATACATCTACATCAATATCACAATGTTTAACCAGGTATGATCTCTTCTCACACATTTATTCTGATCATTATCAGTAGAAATCTTATAAATAGAAGCTAATATTCTGTACTCCTAATGTCAACACATCACTTCTGTTATATTTATATTTTGAGAATGAATGAATAAATGAATGATCTGTAAGTCTGACCCATAATTAGGAAAAGAAAGTGCTAAATGCACAGTATTCTGTGGAGCATTTTCAATTTTGACTTCAAAGACTGTTGGGTTGATGTCAATTGTAACTACAGTTATTTTTTGTTATTTTTAAATGTATTTGTTGAATTAAATCAGCACTATTTATGTAGCTTTTGTGTATAATCTGCTGTGTTTATGTTTTTGTTTTTGGCATTTCACAATAATATAAGATATTGTGGCCTGGATAAAACCTTACCAATTTAAATGTTAACTGGTTGCCCCAACCACCAACCTTATATGTCCAGAAGAACCAAAAAAAATGTTATAAGGGACACCAAATTATTTCCCCCAATATGCCTTGTTGGCATCAGGAAGTTCTGAATATTTAATGATGTTTACTCCAAAGAAAAGACAGAGGATTTTGATTCGTATAATGAGCAGAACAAAGTGCAAAGATCAAATAAAGTCAAAGAAAAAAATCCAATAAATAATAAAAGAGTTTGTGGATTAGCATTTGTTTTTAGAATATGTGTTGTAAAGTCATAGATCATGTTTAAAGACACTTTGAGAATGAATAAAAACTCTCTCATTGCCTTGCATTACCTCATTTTTTTTATATTATAGTTATACAGACCTGCCAACAATGCAAAAGTATCTCCGAAGTGCTCTTACTTCAAGATAAACTTGGCAATATTACTTTGAGAAAGTCTGACTTATTCACCTGAGCAAGATGAATAAAGAAGTTTATTATTCATGCCAAAGGTCAAGAGTATTTGAAGTTGCAGCATGTAGAACATGCAACAGAAAATACAGTGAAAGCCATGGCTGAGGACACCTTTTTGAAAAAACAAATGCTATAGAATCAGATATTTAGAAAAATTGTAGGCAGAGAAAATGATCACTCAAAATTTGTGGTAGGAAAAATACATGGTTGTATTGAATAGCCTACACATCAGAATCTGGCAATTCCTTGAATAACATGAATGCTAAGGAGCAAAGAGTACATTAAGCCCAAGGAATAGAGAATATTGTCCTGTCCTTCTATTTAAAATAATGCTATAAAATGTAGTAAGAATATCTGCCACCAAGCATCACAAAGAGTTAGAGGAGTCTGACATAAAAGTTTTCTGCCTTTCTAGTCTTGAATGAAGCATTTATGCCCTCAACATTTGATGACTTTTAACATATAATTTCAATCTCCCTATTATAAAGCATGAGATGTTAAATTATAAAATAATGTTGGTTTTTATTTCAACAGAAATTAAATATCTTAGTTACTTCCACATTGCTGTGAAGACACCAACATCATTGAAATGTAGAAGGTTAAATATTTGGGTCTCATGGTTTCAGAGAGTTTAGAGTACATGACCATTATGTTCAGAGTATGGCAGCAAGCAGACAGAGATGACACTGGAACAGTACAGAAAGCTCATGTCTGGTCTACAAATTAGAGACACAAAGAGAGAGCTAACTGGGAGAGTGAATTTTGAAACCCATTCCTTGTAACCTCCTCCAACATAGTCACACATTCTCCAGAAAGACAATACCTCCTCTAACAAGGCTGCACCTCTCAATCCTTCCTAGACAGTATACCTGTTGGGGATCAAACATTCAAATAAATGAGCCCATGAGGGCAATTTTCATTCTAAACAGTGTGCCAAGTATGGAAAGACATATGAAAGTTTAAGCTATCCTATTTGTCTCGGCTAATGTGTTACCAACATCATTAATGTATTCCACTCATTTAAGGAGAACTATTTGTAGAGAAAAAGAAGAGATGTGGGCAGAAAGGACAGGGGAGTAGCAGAAGGAAATAGTAAATCTGTACATGTACCGTGTTATATGTACTAAATATCATAATGAAACCAATCATTTAACATACTAAAAAGAACTAATTTATAATGCTAACATGTTTGCAATATAAAATTCAATTCTCCAATAACAGCTGAACAGGAATCTTAGTGTTAGAATTTTTAAGGGAATTTAAAAAATCTAGATAAGAAGAAAAATTGAGGCAGAAAAGAAGCACTGGAAGAAACATATCCCCATAAAACAGGACAGAAAGAACACAGCTGGCCATCGTTATAATCAGTGTCACAAATAAAGGAGATCCTTTTAGATCAATAGAGAATGCAAAGAGCATTATAGCACAAAACGGATTAAGATAATAGGTGTTATGTCTAGAGAGATTTCTCTGCTATGTATGTGATTTGATATGATTAATGATTTCTATATCCAAAACAGGTTTACTCATTACCCATAAGAAAATTCAGGGAGCACTCCCCAGATGCAAGTACCTATGTGATTCTTTTTTAATTTGATAATAAAAAATAGAAAGGGTTAATAATTGTGAGAACCATTTCAGTGCCTTTATTAAGAATGCACTTTCTCAATTTAAACCTACCATGGTCCTCAAGAATATTTATGGAGGAATTCATAATAGTGAATTACTAACTATCATTCTGGACTGAACTTGATAAATCTCCTAGTATATTAGGAAACTGTTGGCATTAGATATAAGATTGGCTTTGCTCTTTTCATCAGAGTAATAGGTAGGGATTTTAATGTCTAAATTGGCTGATTCCAAGGATCAAAACCATGAGAAAACTATGCTTGTTTGAGACATCAATGTGGGATAAATCTTGCATGAACCCAGCATCTTGATGCTTGATAGTCAAGCAGAAATATCATTATTTTCAAGATACTGGTCACAGAACTTAAAAAGGTCAACAAGCTCAATGGCCCAAGTGAGGACACCCTCAGTCCCACTTGGGAAAGAGAAGAAAGCAATCACAAGTGGAAAGGGAGGAAGGGACCCGGGAGGGAAGTGGATGGGGTTTGGGGAAGGGAACCTGATCTGGTATTAGGTGAGGGAAAGGGACTGAAGCCCTGAGAGACAGCAGAAAGAATGAAAATAGGCAATTTCAGGAGGTAGGATGTTGGGGGGAACTCTCCAGAATGCACCAGAAACATGGGAGGTGAGAGACTCTCAGGACTCAAAGGGAGGGTTCTTAGATGAAATGCCCGACAGTAAGGAGAGGGAACATATAGAGCCCACCTCTAGCAGGAAGACAGGGCATCAAGTGAGGGAGGAGGTTGCCATCCTACAGTAAAATCTCTGAGCCATAATTGTTCCTGTCCGAAAAAACTGCAAGGGATGAAAATGGAGAGAAGCCTGAGGAAAAGAAGGTCCAGCGACAGGCCCAAAGTGGGATCCAGCTCAAGGGGAGGTCCAAAAGTTTGACAGTATTACTGAAACTATGGGGCGCTCACAAAAGGGACCTATCATGACTGCCCTCCGAAAGACCCAACAAGCAGTTGAGTCAGATATAGATATTTGCACTCAACCAAAGGACAGAAGCTGCTGACCCTTATGGTTAAATTAGGGAAAAGCTGAAAGAAGCTGAGAAGAAGGGCAACCCTGTTAGGAGAACCAGCAGTCTCAACTAACCTGGATCCCCAAGATCCCTCAAACACTGGACCACCAACCAGGCAGCATACACCAGCTGATATGAGGCCCCCAACACATATACAGTAGAGGACTGCCGGGCATGGGTTCAGTCAGGGAAGATGCACATAACCTCAAGAGAGTGGAGGCCCCAGGGAGTTTAGAGGTCTGGTTGGGTGGGGGTGGGTGGTGAGACATCCTTGTGGACACAGGGGAATGGGGAGGAAGCATGTGATGTGGAACAGTAGGAGGATGGATTTGAGGGGGGGTTGAATAAAATCAGGAATGTAAAGAAATAAATTTAAACAAAAGAGATTTATTCACGGATATTTAGCAATTGTATAGACACAAGATTTTAGATGTTTCATGATTAAGAAAAATAATAAAAAGAACATAAAATATTTGTATCATAAAGTAGTATGAATCACTTATCAATAACAAAGTTAAGATTGTTGTTCTTAATTAACTATCTTTTTCTGGGAGGTAAGATTAGTCAGAGGTTAAAGATCCTTAATATTAACTTTTGATACCCAAGATCAATTGCCAGGATTCACATGGTGAAGGAGACTTCCACATGCTTGTCTTGTCATGACCGTTTATTCAGAGGTTTACATCTGGATATATATATATATATATATATATATATATATATACTTAAATGTAATAAAAATCACATTGGTTTTCTATCAAAGCATTTACATAGAAAACAGAATACCTTCAGGCTACTTACAGCATTCTTTTCAAGTAAACATCTTTCGATAATAAAAAATGAATTTAAGACAGAGGAAGTGGAGATCAATGAAGGACTAGTGAAAAAAATACACAAAGTAAATCTGAAAATCTGAGGTCTATCATGGTTTAGTTAATAATTTAAATATGCTTCTGAATTTTTAAAAATTTAATAACATTATAAATAGTAATTACAATCCCCATACTATCCACTGAAATGTATAAGAAAAATATCACTGCTTATAAATCAAATATGTATATTAATGAGAAGTATTATAATTTCTGAACACTACTGAATGGTTACAGAATAGAGATTCGTGGCTGCCTTTCAAGAATGTAGCCAAATCTCCCTCTGTTAACAGAATTTTCCCTGACCAATCACTTTAAATATTAATTCAATAAGAAGCCTGTGATTGGACAGGGAAAAGGGAGGTGGAGCAAAGAGTTGCAGAGGTGGAGATTGAGGAGACAGAGGAGAAGGAAGCAAGTTGGAGGATGACGAACAGGATGATTCAGATTCTGTATGGTTTTAAATAGCCACAGATAGCTATATTATCATATAGGGATAGAATAATTGGGGGAACTTGTCTAATCTAGACGGGTAGTTGTACCATTATCAATTGGTTCCTTATATATTGTGTGGGCATCTTGCAAATTGAGAATGTATTGATATATAAATCTTGCTGATTAACTATAAGCTTCTAGAGTTTTGTTTTACTGAGTTACTGGAATTTGAGACTACCATCCACGGGGGTTTATGGCTTAGAAGGAACTAGCTGCTCCAGATACAAGCAAATCAGAGCTGTGTAGATGGCGATTGGTAGCTGCTGTGGCTAGTTAGAGGTGGCGAGACCACTGGGCAGAAAGTAACTGGCTTAAGTGCAGGAACTTGCCGAACTCTTTTTAAATATTTCCCATATCATCCCTCATTTGTGTGATCCATGATAGTGGAAGCTACTTGTATTTTCTCATGTTCTTATTGAGTTTTAGAGTGCTCAGTACCCAGTGCAAGATGTCTAAGAAAACAATTTATAACACTGCCAGGCAAAAAAGAAGCATATTCTGATAACAGGCAATCTTTACTCAAAGAATGTCCATGTACTAAACAAAAGAGTCCATTATTTATTAAAGACACCTTAAAAAAATAAAAATAAAAGACCTCTTCACTAAGATATGGATTTTTCTCCTGGCAATGAAGGATCAAGGTTTCCAAAGATCTGAGGGTATTCTCTTTAACCCTAGTGGTCTGAGTTAGTTACACATGAGTAAAAGATAAATATGCATGACATAAGATTGCTGAGATCATGAAAGGGAGAACATGGCTTATGTAAGTAATAGAATTTCAAATACAATGCACATTTCAATACCTAGAATTAAACTTTCAGAAAGGAAATTTTAATGATCTTATAAATTGCTTCTGTATCACAGGACTTCCAGGAGAACATTGGAGCAATCATCAGAAATCTCTTGAGGAAAAAAAAGTGATTTTGGATTATTCCCAAAGAGCCATTGATGAGACTATCTGCAAGTAATGTCAGTTACCTTAATTGAAGCACTTTATGTACATTAATTAATTAACATCCCCTGTGGACTAGTACATTAATGAGAAAATCAATTTACAAACAAAAACTAGCTGAAAGAAATGGTTTGCCTTACCAAAAGTGGAAATCAGAGGTCAAGATGTGATGGTGAAGTCAGAGATCCAAATGTCCAGGTCTCTACTATCAAAGCTTCACATAAACAAGAATTTATTAATATCCTGGTAAGTGTGTCAGCTCTCTTTCTCCCTCAGGGTCTGGAGTCCTATAGTAGTCACTTCAAAGTACTGACTCCAAATTAATAGCCATCTCAGAAGTCATGGTTTATTTCTTTATTTTCATGTTCATTCAAGAAGTTAGTTTTGAATGGTGTGGCATGCACAAGACTAATTGACAGCTCAAGTGGGACTCTTAGGAAATATACATGATAACCAGAGTGACAGATGGGAATAGTGTAATTTTAATAACTTTATTATTTCTGAATTGATACTGGGTCTTACAGAGTAGCCCAAGTTGGCCTGGAACTAACCCCACAGTCCAATCTAGCATGAAACTTTTAGGAATCTTTTTAATGTGGTTTCCAAAGACCTGAAATTAGAGAAATGAGTCACTATGTCTGAGTCAACAAATATTTATGAATAATGGTAAGTCTCAGGAAGTTGATAACTGAAGGCAGAAAATTATCTTGAATATTAATTTCTATTAATATCCTCTACCAACTATCCAGTGACATGTATAACACTATACTTCAATGGCAAGGACATCAATACTAATGTTATCTTCCTTTTAATCTATTAATAATTTTCTATTATTTTGCATTAATATAGCTTGCCTTAATATAACTCTCCAAATTAGTCATATTATAGAAGTTCATTTAAATGTATACAAACTCAAAAGGACAGTAATACAAAATAATATAGTGTAATGAAACATTCCAATGTGTTATTGCTCAATGAAGTAGCAAGAATATGAAGCTATATACCCTCATCATCATCATCATCATCATCATCATCAATATCAATGTCATCTTATACTCTTGAAATAATAATGGATATATATATATATATACACCTGTGCATCATCATTCATTAAAATAATTGCAGATGCTTCAGAGGAAATAATCTAGGAAACATAGTCTTAGAACATAGTTCTAAGCCCAAACATAGTCAGTATGTTTGGGCTTAGAAATTTGGGGTTTTGCATTTGGATCTCTCATAATTCCTTATAAATTCACATTTTTTCTGTGATTCCTGGAAGTAAGAAAACCATTTTACCATCCCAGTTTGCTTTCTTTTGCTGGCCCACAGCAACTTTGGGGAGGAAAAAGCTTATTTTTACTAGACTTTTATGTCATAATCCATTGCTAATGGGTGTTAGGACAGGAAAACAAGGCGTGAGCTTGAAGCAGATATTATTAAAGAATACTGCTTGCTGATTCACTCTTTGGCTTTCTCTTTGTCTATACCAACCTTTTGCTCTGCTAGCTTTTTCATAGATCCAGGGCTTTCATACCTGGGGATGGTGCTGTCTACAGAGCTCCATACAAAAGATCACACAAATCTGACCCCAATCATACCTTGCTTCTTTTTCAGACCTCACAAACAAGGCATCCCTTATCTTCATTTCTTGCAACATGCTTTTTGTTTAAAGAGTAAAGCCACATTAATTTATACAGGCAAGATAACTTATAATATTATTTTCAAGAGCATTCTTCTTAACTTCTATATATAGGAATGTATAAAGCCAAATATCGTCATGTAATATTTAAGCCCACTTGAGATCACAATGTGAGTGCTACTGTTAACTTGACTTTTCAAATTAGTTTAGCTTGCAAATATCCATTTGTCTCAAATACAGGGTTTTAAGATTCCACTAGATAATCCATCAAGCACTGAACACTAAATGTTTTAATGTAGCCCAACTTCTAAAATTTTAATTAAATTGTCCAAAGGCATAAAAACCAATATGGTCAGGTTCATCACAAAACAACACCATTCCAGGCACCAATTTCTGTTCTAGTTCAATTCCTTTTGCACTAACAACTACTATACCCAAAATAAAATTGGAGGGATAAAGGGTTTGTTTTATTTTATAGTCTAATATACAGGGAATTTAGGGCAAGAACTCAAGACAAGAACTTGTGAATGGAACCAAAAAAACCTCTTATTGTTCTCTGTTTTGCTCACAGATATATGTTTTGCTAGATTTTTTAACATGCCAGCCCAAGCTAATTATGATTGATATCACTTCAATTTTTAACCAAGGCAATGTTTTACAGTAGTACACAAATACCAATCTATTGATCTACTCAATTCCTCAGTTGGGATTCCTCTTTTCAAGTTGATTTTATGTTAAATCAAGTTGACAGCTGTATCTGGTTCAAATAAGTCAAATCAGAGATTATACTGATAGGGGACATTAGTTTTTTTTATTATTATGCATTGCTTTATTTTTTTATGGAATTGTCAGTAATTTCTTATTGGCTATCACTAGAGATTATTTAATATCCAAGATCATATATACATTTTCAAAGGAATCCTGGTGCATAACTAGAGTCAAGTTTATCCTTTAACATGTCCATAAGAATCTATGAATGCTCAGAGGCATGCTGCTGTAATTTATGAATGCAGCACATCTCAACATGTCCTTTTATATAAGTATTAAAATTTGGTATTTCCAAGATGCTTTTATTTAAAAAAATTAGTCAAAGTAAAAATAACTAAGAACTAATAATAAACAAAATAACCATGAGACAGTCAACTTCTTAGACTGTACCCAAGTAAATTGGATTGGAACTTCAACAATAACAACAAAAAATAATAACACTGTTTTTATAAGTACTCTAATTGTACAACTTAATTAATTTCATCATTCCCTGAATTGAGCAAAAAACAAATTGCATTATACTTGTGTGTCCCTGACTTTGTTGTTCTTTCTGATTATAATAGAATCGTACTGAGCATTAGATTATTAATCCTTGGCCTAGGAAAGCCCAAGTTCACTATAAGAGTGACATAATAAATAAATACCTGGGGTTATTCTTGGGGATCTTCTCAAGTTCTGATTACCAAGTGTTCCAGGTGCTCTGCTATGGTTAAGCCCTCAGCTTTAACATCTGAACTCTTATTGAATCAGAGAGTCTTCTATTTAGATAAGCCTGATAAACTTTGGGAAACTTCGCAGGCTATTATTTTTATATCCTAGTTAATATTCAGAAGAAATAAATCTAAAGTTTATAGTAGAATATATATTTTGAGTGATATGAAATGTGAGGGACTTTTTTTGACATAAAAAACAAAATGCAACACAAAGGAGAAGTGATAAGGCAGGAAACAGGGTTCTAGAAGTAGAAATAAAAGACAAGGTTAATGTCTGTGGTTCTGGAAATTTCTGTCATCATAAAGGTCCTCTTCTGGTCATAACATCAAATTCTATGTTTCTTTTTGTTACATAAGGAATTCCACTCAAGGTTTACTTGACGTTCCAAGTTATACTCATCAATTCTGGCTACTTTTCTTGATTTCTTTCTGCCTTATGCAGTACAGAGACCATCATTTAACTATTCTAGCATGTTTCCTAGCATGATATATATGGCATTTTCTTATGTTCATATAATAAATATATTTTGGCCATATTTACCTTCATGAGCCTCTGATATTATCTATTTCTTACTCTCTCCTGTAAATTCCCTTGCTCTCTGAAGTTAATTCCCATTATAATTCAACTGTGTGTATATATGGGGGTGTGCGCACACATGCACACACACACACACATGCATACACACACACACACACACACACGTGTGCATAGGAATCCCATTAATATTCATGAGGTTTGTTTGCAGGAGCATGTGTACTGGAGCAATGGCTACACAACTGCAGAAAATGTCTCTGCCATCCTCATCAGTTATTTTCAGTGTCTAAATCATGAGTGAGCAGAGGTGTCCTAAGAGTTGCTTCCCATTTCATAAAGGATCCTGGGTTGGAGATTTTTTTTATTCCTTATACCCGTTTCTCTCATGCTAACTTTCCCTTCTTTGTATGACAGGAAAATAAGGATGATAACTTTTAGAAATAGAGTAAAAATATATTAGTTTTCCCAGTGAAAACCACTGAAGCATGAAAGAACATCTGGTGTTAATGTAAGTTTAAGTTTACATATATCCATGTGTACAGAGACAGTTTTCTTTTACTTTTTAAATTTTAATCCTTTTTCCTGCTTATCCTTTTTAGTATTGAGGATCTCACCTAGTGCCTAATGCATGCTAGGTGAGAGCTTTATCACTGAACTGTATTGCTAGTCCAGTTTTTACTTTTAATTTCAATAGAATTTTATTACACTGAGCAATAAAAACCTTGAAATCATTCTTCTCTTAAACATATTTTCTGATCATAGGTCTATACTACTCAGATCCAACATCATACTATCTTCCACAGTTTCAGGAGGTTATAGCATCTTAGGTTTCCAACTCAAAATGCTTGAATTTAATAAAGACACTTTACGTGAGGAAGGCTTTTTTTTTTTTGGTTTTTCGAAACAGGGTTTCTCCATATAGCCCTGGCTGTCCTGGAACTCACTCTGTAGACCAGGCTGGCCTCGAACTCAGAAATCCACCTGCCTCTGGGAGGTGGATTTCTGAGCACGCCTTTAATCCCAGCCTAAGTGCTGGGATTAAAGGCGTGCGCCACCACTGCTTGGCATGTGAGGAAGTTTTACATAGTCCATTAATTGCTAAAAATCTTGCAGTACATAGATACATACTCTAACTTTGTCTTTGAATGTCTATCAAAATGGACACTGAGGGTTAAAATGGTAAGTCTGTCTTTTGCATGACTTGACCAGCAAAAATTGCATATACAACAATGAATGTTAAGAAAAAGCTTGGAAAACTTGAGAAAGGGTGGGGAAATAGGCATCATCACTAGAATGTTTTGGAACTTCTGACTGTTTTGTACACTCATACACACACACACATGCATACACACACGCACACACAGACTTTAAATATGTATTTTAAAATATTTACTATACTTTAATAGTTAAATAAATATTTAAAATAAATATTTAAGGAAAAAGATGCACACATACAGAGGGAGCAATAGGTTTCTCATTAGAAAGAAATAGTGGAACTGCTTCACCAGACAAGAACAAGTAGGCAATGTTCTTCAAATTTTTTGTAGCATATGTAGCCACCCAAACTGTAGTGATTGTGGTTTGCTAGAAATTGAGACATTGTTCAGTTGCAATTGTAGTAACTGAGTGATTGTAGCGTTCCATGGAGTATCAGGAAAGTGACTTTTCTTTCTTCAGAAAATGGATTCATTCTTAATCCAAGTGCCTTAAAAGAGGAATATACATAGTCATGCTCAGTCAATCTCAGTCATTTTATGACCTCTTCCATGCTGTATTCTTTTATATGCTGTCTTCAAACAGTACTTTGAGGTTCAGAGGTCCCAGAAACCAGAGCAGAAATATTCATTTTTCTTAAATATTATAAATAGAATCTACATGATATTACCTTCTTGGTACTCTATCGATAGGACTTGGTGGAACATAGCTATACAGATTCAAGTTTGAGGAAATCATCCTTCGTAAATGCAATGTCAAATACCTGTGGCCACCTTTAATTGACTACCTCAGATTTGAGCATTGCTGAAACATCAGGAAACTTCTGTTTCATAAGAACAAAACAAGAATAAGACCATTCTGTGTTATCAGAAAAAGTGTTTTAAAATGCATATAGTTCTTTAGAAGATACATTGATATTATATTCATTATCAAAATCTTACAATTAAATTATACCCAGAGCTTATGTCAATCAAAGCCACAAAGGCGATGACTCAGTGGGGAAGTGCTTGCTGCACAAATGTAAAACGCGAGCTTGCTTTCATAGCATCTATGGAAAAACTAGATGTGGTGGAAAATGCCTGCATATTCATTGCCAGAGAGAGCAAAGAGGTGACTCCTCGTGTATCAATAGTTCACTATCAAAATGGTAAGAGATTCTGTAGTCCTCCTCCCATGAATTCATGTTGCCACTCCCAATTCTTTATTTAATCCATGGGCTATTAGGTATGAGCCTTTGTTTCCATATGTCAAATGGGCAACCCAGACTTGAAGTCAGCCATTTGCCTGAGTAAAATGGCTAACACAAAAATACAGGACATAAACTGAACCATTTCCGAGTTCCAGAAATTATGTTATACACATTTCTTTGCAATAGTTTTAATTGAATCAAGTAGCATGGAACCTGTATGTATCTTTTGAATTACTTTATGATTATGACTCTGTGCAATGAAAAATGAAAATTCTTTGCAAGATCTATCAGGCCTTATACCTGTTGCAGTGTTTCCATAGTACTGGTTTGCTCAGTGTGTCTTAAACTGATGATACTTTAATCATTGTTCACTTTGTAAGCTGACAGCCAGCATTACCTAAAGCAGCAACAGTGTTTTACCCCTCTCCCAGACTATCAGTTATCCCATGGGAGTTTTATAAAAAGATTCAGAACACTAAGAAAACACCTTTCCCATCATTTTAACTGTGTATTAAGACACAGTGCTTTGCCAACAAATTCTTAGATATTACAACATGGTATTTTGTGGAATGAGTTTTTGTTTAAGCAATGTTGCTAATTACTTTACGTATTCAAATTGATGGATTGTATTATAGAAGATATTACATTTTAATTAAAATGTGTCATACTAGCAACAGAAAAAAAACAGCTTTCAATTTTAAGGGAAATACAAGTGATTGAAGAAAAGTTGATGTCATCTTGTACCTTTTTAGCATAAGCAGAATCATTGTAAGTTCTTAACTACTTGAAAACATATTAGAATGGCATTTCTTTCCTTCTTCTCCATTTTTCCTAATTCACATCACTTGCTTCTAGTGAAATTAAATTAGAAACACCATAAATATTCTTGATTCTAATCTACATATTTTTATTTAATTTATATGGGATCAGAAAAGTCAAGGTGCATTAGTAACCAATTTTGAGGTGACACTGATTTTCTTGGTTCAAAGATGATATTTTAAGAACAAATTTCTTTTTCTGCTATGACTTGGCATGCATTAATCAAACAGCAAAATCAGATCACATGAAAGCTTATTAGACATTTATAATTTTGTTTCACAGACTTAATGAATCATAATTTTCATTTTACCAGAAACACCAAGGGAGATTATTATGTACAGCAAAGTATGTTTAGAACTCAAGATAAAGCATCTATTATTTGAACTAAATACTAGGTTTTAGGCTTTCAGGCCAACCATCTTTTCAAAGAATTTTCTATCAAACATCTATAACAATGATTATAGTAATAAGATTAACCTGGCAGAAATAGGTCAATTTCTTCCCAAGTTAATGTATGAAACCCCTCTTTTTGTTAGGTATGGTCTTCCTTTGTTGCATATCCAACCTGTAGGCAATAGCCGTCCATTTGAGTAGGTTTGTACACATGGACATATGCTCATACATTCTCCCCTTTGCAGGGGAGGACTCTTTACTATCCCATGACATTTGAGTCACCTAAATCTACTTAAAGAAAGCTGTTGTGCAATGTTTTAAGAAAATGTAAAAGGTAGATAATATAATCCTCAATGAGCATCACAGCTAGCTTTGCAAGCTGAGCTTTGTTCCTTTCTGGGTTTGTATCCTTGGAAGTTCATTGACCTGCTTTGTTTTTCACATCTCTAAACTGCTGGGTTAATGACTAGACTGTTTGCATGAGATATACATATTCATATACGTGTACGTGTACATATACAAGTGCATGTGCATGTGTGTGTAATTGCTCCTGAGTAATGTGCTCTTTAGTAGCTATTCAACAAGTGGTAGGGTGCCTAGCCATTTTAAGGAGCTCTAAGGTTTAAGTGTCAAAATGCCAACCAGTGCTAAGTGCATGGAAAGTTACACGTAAGATCAACAAATAATTTGATGAGCTCTTCTTTAAACTGGTAGTTAAATAAATAGTTCAAAACACCCTCACTTAAACTCTCCACTGACCCAGTTTCTTTGTACTTAATATAAGTAGAAAAATAATTGAGTTAAGGAAGAGATTTTTTTTTCAGAACAGAAAAAAAAATTAAAAAAAAAAGTTACTTCAATTCTCTTTTGAATGATCTGTAGAGCACTTAAAATATTTTATATATCATACTTAAATATTTCAGCTATGTTGGAAAGGTTCATAAGTCAGTGCAGACAGTTTTGCAATTAAAATATGCAGCTGAAGAGAAAGGGTATCCTTTTTCACCTATTGAAATTTAAAGTTACTTAATTTTTGATTATACTGTATAATGTTACCTTGGACTCCCACAAAGACCTGCCCTACTTTAGAAATATTGTATTGTACTAAAAGTCTTTTATTCCTAGCTCCCAAATTTTAAATAATATATAAGGATTGCCTGAATGGTAAAATAAAAAATGAATCATCCCTTTTTAATAGTTCACATGAATAATTATTGTATCAATAGTTCACAGTACACAACCTGCAATTAAATGTGTTCAATAATTCAGTAAAATAGCTCTCTTATATCTTAAAGCCATTAAACTGAAATATAATATGACCTATGTATAATCTAAGCCCATTTTGCAATTATGAACAATATACCTATATTTTGCTACCCCCAAAATACTCTATTTTTTATATTAAAGTGCTTTTACATTTTTGGCAAAACATTTAACCCTTTGTAGTATCTTTACTTAATTAGCTAAATCTCAGTACTCTTTGTAGCAAAATGTTTTAGCTCAAGTATACTTATTTAGGATTTATAGTTAGAGACATTTGTTGGAGGGAATTAAACTATAGCCAAAACTTAAAATATTTTGACAGCAAATCAAACAATTTCAAAGTTATTTAATATATTTCATATATATATTCTCTTGTTCATCCAAACATGAAAAATGGGTTCAAAACTTCATTTTCAATGAACTGTTACATGAGGTATGGTAGTGACTGGACAATGGAATTTTAATGTTGTAACTCACAGGGAATTTTCAACCCACCTACCCTTATGAATCACATGCTACATTTTGCCCAGGCTTCTGAATTTGGACTTTCACTTTTTTATGGCATTAAACTCTCAACACTGGATCACAAGGATGCAATACTCCAAATGCTTCCTACTCGAACCAAATGTTTCATCTGTTACTTTGTAAAGTACTAATAGGTCATTAAGTTTTGACTGATTGTTGGACAAGGAAAAGAAGCTGCCCTATTGCTTAGGTCAAACTTAACCACCATCAGATCAGTCTGTGTGCATGTCTATAAGTTTGCTTGATTTATGCTGGCTATGGGAGCACTCTGCCCATTCTGGGTGATATACCCCTGGACATGGGGTCCTGGGTTGTATATGGAGCACAGATGGACAAGCAATAAGGAGCAAGCCAGGAAGCAGTATTCCCCAATGGCCTCTACTTCAGCTACTGCCCAAAGTTTCCTCAGTGTTTAAGTGTGACTGAAGAGTTGTATGATGTAGTAAATGCTTTTCTCCCCAAGTTTATTTTTCCCATGGTGTTTTTCTCAGCAACAGAACCCTAGCTAGGGCAACTCTTGATGCTACATCATCAGACTTGGACTAGAATTTTAGCCTTAACTTGTCTCATTTGTTCTTGTGTCAAGCGTAGTATTAAAAGTCCTAGATTTCTAAAACCCTAATCTGTACAACCATATTGCTATTATATGAGTGTAATATGAGTGCATAATAAAGTTATAATCAATACTTTGCAAGCTTAACAACTCCTAGTGCATGTTGGTTATTAGTTTTGAAACTCCTGAAAAGCTTATGTGGGTTCTGCCTATAGATGTGGGTTATTCAGCTGTATTCCAATAAGAAACTCTCTGAAAGTCCTTGGAATCTAAACTTATTGCCATAAGATCCAAGTAACTTCATGAATTGAGTTCAGGATTCCTTATGGTATACCCTCTTTACCCTTTGTTATGTACCAGCAAAAGTGTTTGCCTTGAATGTCCATCATGAACATCATTGTTAAGCATTTATTATCTTCCCTTATCTTTGCCATTCCCTAGACTAGCATATACTTCCAGCATGCCTCTTTATTCAGGCTTCTATACCAATTCTCTTGCCTCAGATTAGTTCAATAATGTGTTGAAACATCACCATGATTAATTTTTGGTGTTTGTGTACTTGTTCTGTTGCACAATTCACAAAAATGCAATCTGATTGCTAGCTGACATTGTTAAAGTTGAACTCAGATTATTAGTTGTACTAAGTTTCAACCAGGAAGTCAGCAACCAGTTTGAATATGTTATAAAGAAAATTTAAAATAAAGACAATGCTTGCGTAAAATTCCTCTAGAAGTTTTGCGGGGACAGACATCAGAAAAAAAAATTAAATTAACTCTCAGGAAATTTAGAAGGACCAGAATTACAGAGTAGCTGCACAAGACAGGATATGGGTGGCAGCTACATACACCACCTTGCTGTCTACAATCTATGTCAGATTATGAGGCAAATACAGGACCTTAAACTTTTCCTTTTCAAATCCTCTATAACTCCTTTTATTTTGTTCTATGAAATATTGATATCTAGCTTCTTCCCCACTGTCATTGTCTGAATATAGAGAGATCAAATACAAGTAGCACATGTGCTCATACATGAAAAGTATCTCCTTGAATGAATGAGTAAATGGGCAAATGAGTAAATGAATGAATGTGTGAATGAATGAATGAAAAGGCTAATACTTCAGTCATTTTTTAGCATATCTTTGCTTCACCTTTGGTTACTGTGTTACAAAGGTGACATGGAAAACACCAACTCTATTGAAAAAGATGTAGTAATACCATCTCTACAATGACATTCCTCTCCCCTGTGTCTCAATTCTTTACGTCTCTCCAAGGGATAGAAGAAGTTATACAAATGTTAGCAGGGTTACAGGATTGTGGTAAAAACTTTGCCTCTAGTCTGGCTTATAGTTCTTATTATGAGAATGACCTCGAAGAAGACATGAGTTCTCTTTCTGTTTTCTGGAAAATAGAAACCATAGATGAAACTTCATGCACAGCATTGCTCTAAGTGTCGATTGGAATAGTTCAGTTTGCCATCCACTCACTCATTCACTCACTCACTCACTCACTCACTCACTCATTCAAAATGCAGCTAACATTTATTCCAGGATCAATATGAAAAAATAAGGGTACAATTGATTAGTACACCATTTTTTAACTTGGAGCACTCCCTGTTGCACAGGATGTTTCCACGGATGCCAGCCCCATATCATCACAAAGTTGGAAAGGGTAGAATATATTTCGTCTTAATATACTGTGCAATATAGATGACAGAGGGGTAATTAAAGGAGCCATTAACGCTTTTCAGGTGTGGAAATATTTCATCAGTGTCCTTAGTTTGCCAAGTGAATAATCAAAAGGGATTGAGTATATGTTCTTATAAAATGTCATATTAGTAAAAGGCTTTAGAAAAGAATTAGTGAAACTTTGTATTGGCATAAACAGAATGTTTCTCAACAGGTGATAGTGCATGTACTCTATGTTTGATAATCTGTATAAATATGGTAGGGGGTATGTGAGAGAGGGGAGATATGTATATAATATTGAGTGTGTGTGTCTGTAAACATTACAGTGAATGGGTTCTCCACTTTTGGCCTTGTTTTCGAATTCTTGCTCCACCACTTACTGGTCTGTGGACTAAGTCCATTAACTTGGTTTTACTGTTAAGTTTGCTTTCACACTTTTGTATTTTAAGTGATAGTATAGAACATACTGTATAGAGTCGTACAGGATTATATGAGTTTATGTACATAAAGTGCTTTTAACAGTGTCTCACGATTGGCTATTGAACAAGTTATACACACACAATTAACCCAGCAGTTTCTACAGGCTATCTCTGCTATAATATTCATATTGACAGAATTTACTTGTCTGTGCAAATGGTTATGCTCAATGAGAGCCTTGGAAATCATAATCATCAACAGTAACAGCTTGAGTCCAGATCATTCTCGGTTACAATTTCTTGCTCACTAACTTGACACTACCCAGGACACACATTAATTCAAGCTTGCTCCTGCTTGGTGCAGCCTGGACCAGCTGTGCTTGGTGCCTTTGCCATGTCCACATGGCTGAGTCTGTGTAAACTCCACACAATAAGCTTCATCTCTGTATTCTTCCATTTGACTTTTCTGCACTGCTCTCAGCAGCTCAGTTCACATAACAATATGTGGGACAGGAAATTAGGAGAGCATGAGTTGGTTGCTCCCTTCATACAATGTGAACAAGCATGCCAGAGTGATACAGGGAAAGTACTGCCTTAGGTCATACAGTTCATTAGTGGAATGAGTGAGGGGATAGACAAAAGTCAGAGCACAAGTTTGCTGAGTTCCAAAGCAGTGAGAGTTCTTATTCAAATCCTGTACCTGAATCCCAAAGCTAGACATCCCAATTAAACATATAAGACATGACAGTTATGCCAATTTTGCATAGATGTGGTTTCTAAGACACAAGTAATGTTATGCTCGAATAAAAAATTAGTTGTTCTTTGGGTTTAGGTTTTCTTAAGCTCTTTATTAATTATATATGTGTACATTGTGGGTTTGGGACATTTCTAACCCACTATTTCCCTTGTCGACCCTATCTTGAAACTCCTTATCTTCCTAACAGTAGCCCTCCTACTTTTGACTTTTCTCTTTTTATCCATAGAACCTTCAGGAAACCTCCCTCTTATACATGAAGGAGTGGTGACAGTGTATCAAACTTGTGCAGAAAGTTAGTGAATTATAGGGACAATGAGTTCTCAAGTTCAATAGCCAAGCCACATTCAGAATACACTATTTCACAGCATACCCATTCCAGCCTTTGTCTCTTAAGTTGATTCTGGTCTCCTACTGAACTGTTATTTGAGCCTTGGTCAGAGATAGAGTGTGTTTGTTTGGGGTGGCGATCAAGAGGGCTCCATTGAGGCTGGAAAATTGCACAGTCATGCGTTCTCATCAGCTTGACCAGCCATGGACTTCAGTGTTAACTAACTGCTCTCTGCTGCAAAAACATTTACTTGTTTGATTAAATATTAAGAGGACAGCTAAATTGTGGACATAAATATATATAGTCAAAAGTCAGAAAAATATGCTTTTAAAGCTTAGGTTTTCTATATGAATTGAGGGAACACATTAATAAAAACAAAGAAGAATCAACAATTACAAAGCATGTTAACATCCACATGTAATAGCTATTCCCTCATTGGTTTTTCCTCACAAATAGGCAGGAAAGAAGGATTCTGCTATAACCTGCTTTTCATGTGGGCAACATCCCATCCTCCAGCCCCCTATGTCAAAGACAATCCTTCATATGAATTTGTATGTGTCTCACCAACTTGGAGAAGTATTTCTACCTTATACATCACAACATCCTGATTAACTAAAACATGCTGTAATCCTTAATAGTAAAATATTGTCTGTGTCTTCTTATCTGTACATGGCATATTCTCATCCATTGGGATAACCTTCAGAACATGTGTCTTATGAGCATTTATCAGAATATCATGGTACTACCTAGAAATGCTATGAATTCATGGAGAAATTCTAGAACTTTGTAAGTTCATATGGAATGACTAAAAAGTTATTGTGATGCTAAGTGTTATCTTCAGACTCAAGATTTTGGTTTCTCTCCAGGAACAAAAAGAACAGATAGACAACCATGTATTAGTCTATAAATATACAAGGACTCTTTCTCTGGTACCTATTAGGTGTGGACTCTGTACACTAACCAGAAAATAAAATATAGAATATACACTCTAAATATTCATAGGAAGAAAAATAAAGGAGATTTAGAGAAAGGGTAGGTTAAAGTATAGCCCATATGGGTTGTATTGAACAAAAGAGATTATCTACTTAATGCATTCTTTCAGAGAAATGGAATCTACATATTAAGTAATAATCATAAAATATCTATGAATATTTCCAAACTTGGCTTCAGTTCCTTAGTTTCTCTAAATTTATTTATTTAGTTTACATATTGCCTGAGGATCATTTCCACTAATCAAGGTAAACATCACTACAGCATAATTATTTTCTTTGTATTATGAAATACAAGTATCAGAAAACTCGTCACTTAAATTTTAGGAACACACAGAGTAGTATCTCTGGTCTCTTTTCTCTCACAAAGGATGCTCTAATCAAATTTATTTTGTGCCTTATTTTTTTAAAAAGTAATTCTGTAGTTTTATTCTTACCTGCTAGCATTATTTCTGCTTTAAATGTCTTAACAAATGAAAAATATATATCTTTACAGTTGTGAGGTTTAACAAATGCATAGTCTTATAGCTACCACTGTAGAGAACAAGATCTTTTTACCATGCCCCCAAAGTTCTTTTGTTTCCTCTTCCTACACAATCTTTGTCACCATTGCACAATCTCTGAAAGCTGTGTGTCAATTTTCTGTTGTGTACATGGCTGATTTTTGTCAGCCCCTTTACCAGGTTCAAGTTATTTGAGTACTTCCAACTCAGCATGATCAACATAATGTTAGAACATAATTTTGTTCACTGGTTTGGGAGGATAAGTAGAGTGCATTTTTCCCTACTGATTCCTTGATTGTGAGAAATCAGGGAATTGTAATGAATATACTTTTAACCTTTCAAGAAGCTGTGAAATGGTTGTCTAAGTTGTCTGTGCCTTGTTTCATCCACACTGCAAAAGCATCAAACCTCCACTAGCTTTATATCCTTGCTAAGATAGAACAATTCATACAGAAGTCAATTTCTCAGAGTTCTGGAGGTTGGGATGTATAACTTTGAGGTGTTCAAATATCTGTGTCTGGTCAGGGCCAGGTCTCTGACTTTTAAATGGTGATATGTATTCTGTAGTTTCATACAGCAAAAGATCAAATAAAAGAAGGGCCTAATTTTCTCCTACAAACAAAAAGAAATATATATAGAACAAAAGCCATCACATTGAAGTTATAGAAGGCACGAGATTCAGAGACCCACTTGTTCACACTAGGAAGTCCCATAAAAATACTAAACTGAAAACTAAAATATTTACACAGAAGACTGGGTACAGAGCCATGCTTCAGTCTCTACTAATTCATAAGTGTTGTGCTCAGTTTACTTAGAGGGCCTTGTTTTTATGGCATGTTCCATGTCCTCTGGCTCTTATATTCTTTCCCATTTATTTTCTGCAGAATTTCCTGAACTCAGATTTGGTAAAGACATCTCATTTAGAGCTGTGTGTTCCAGAGTCTCAGTTTCTTTCTCTTACTCCTTCTTCACATCCCAGTCCCCGGACAGCCCTTCTGTCAAAGGTCTGATTGTGGTTCTCTGTATATTTTGCAATCCACTACAGGAGGAAAATTTTCTGATAAGGAGTGAATATGGCACTGATCTATGAGTGTAAAAGAATATCATTAGAAGTTATTTTTAATCACTATGTTTTTAAAGATCAGTAGTGTTTGGCTTGGGCTATCTGATTCTTATTCAACTCTGTAGTGTCATATAAGAGTTCCATATCATGGAATGGGACTTAAGTCAAATCAGACATTGGTTGGTTATTCCCACAAGCTTTGTCATCATAATTTTCAGGCTGGGCAGCATGGAAGATCAAAAGTTTAGTGGCTGGGTTGATGTACGTTTTTCTTTTTTGGTTGCCTGTAGAGTACCTTCAAATATCAAATGCATGAGAACTTATGGGTAAAGCTTCTATATAACCATAGCTCAATATTTCCATGTTCAAAGAGTTGTGTGGTTTTTGTGTCAACAATGAAGCTTTGATGTCTGTTTATAGAAAGAGATCTATTATCTTAGCAATAGCCTGTGTTGTCTGAGGATATCACTTGGACATCTTTGGATAACAATTCAATTGAATGCCACCTAATCTAGCTACTACTGTAGTTTCATTTAGTTATAAGAAATGGCCAGTTGGGACTGTTTCTTTTCCTTTATTTGGAAAGTTCATATGAATAGGCTTAATATATTTTAGGAAATTACACTGCACTAGGCTTTCATACCACTCATTAAATGTTCCTCAATTCTACCTGTCTTTCCCCACATTCTGTTCATCAGCCCCTATTCACTCTCCCTCCACACCTGATTGTCCCTTTTCTGTGTTCCCACAGCCCCAAGTCAATGCACAAAACCTACTATATTCTCCCCTTTCAAGCAGATCCATATTCCCCTTGGTCATTTACTCTATACCCAATCTTTCTAGGTCTACATAATGTAAATTGGTGTAATGGTTTGAATGGGTGTGGCCTCCATACTCATGTGTTTGAATGCTTGGCTCATAATGAATGACACTATTAAGAGTCATAGTCTTATTGGAATAGGTGTGGCCACTGTTGGAATGGGCTTTGAGGTCTCCTATACTCAAGCTATGCCCAGTGTGGCACATAGCCTGAGGATCAAGATGTAGATCTTTTAGCTTCTCTAGTACCATGTTGGACTGCATGCCACCATATTTCCTACCATGGTGATAATGGACTAAATCTCATAACTTGTAAGCCAGTCCCAATTAATTTTTTTTCCTTATAAAATTTGCCATATCCATGGTGTCTGTCCACGGCAATAAAAACTTTACTAAGACTCTTGGTTTTCATTTACTTTAATGCTAATATCCAGATATAAGCGAATACATATCTTATTTATTTTCCTCTGTCTGGGATACCAGGGTTACCTCACTCAGGAGTTGTTGTTGTTTCTGTTGTTGCTGTTGTTTTTGTTGTTGTTATTGTTTTCTCGGGTTTTCTGTTCCTTCCATTTACCTCCAAAATTCATAATGTCATTTTTTAAGAGAGACTATTTACTATACTATGTAAATTTCTTACCTTTTCTTTACTCATTTTTCTGTTAAGGGACGTCTAGATTATTTTTAATTCCTGGCTACTATGAAAATAACAGCAATGAACATGGCAGAACAAATGTTTTGTTGTAGGATGAAGTGTCATTTGAGTACATACCCAAGAGTGTTATAGATGGATCTTGAGATAGATCAGTTTCAATCTCTCTGAGGAACTACTGTATAGATTTCCACAGTGGCTGTACAAGTTTGCAGTTCCACCAGCAATGGATGAGTGTTCCTCTTATTCCACTCTCTTGCCAGCATGAGCTGTCACTTGTGTTATTGATCTGAGTCATTCTGACAGGTGTAAGATTCAATCTCAACATAATTTTGTTTTGCATTTCTCTGATGGCTAAGGGTGTTGAACATTTCTTTAAGTTTTCCTCAGCCACTATTGGGAATTCTCAGTTCATATCTATAAACTGTCTTTAATTGGATATTTTTATATCTAGTTCCTTAAGTTATTTATATATTTTGGTTATTAATCATCTATTGGATGTAGAGTTGGAAAAAAATCTTTTTTCCAATTGACAGTGTCTTTTGCCTTTCAGATGCTTTTGAGTTTCATAAAGTGGCATTTATTAATTGTTGTTCTTAGTGCCTGGTTTAACAGTGCTTTGTTCAAAAGGTTTTCCCCTGTCTCAATGCATTCCAGGCTATTTTCCCCTTTCTCTTCTATTGGATTTACTATATCTGGTTTTATGTTGTGTTCTTTGATCCATTTGAAGTTCAGTTTTATGAAGGATGATAAACATGGATATATTTTCATTATTCTACATACAGGTACCACCTTACCTAGGATATTTTGTTGAAGATGCTGCATTTTCTCTAGTGTGTATTTCTGGAGTCTTTATAAAAAATAGGTTTTCATAGATGTATGGATGTGTGTATGGGTTGACACTGATTCCATTGATCAACATGTCTATTTTTATGCCAATACCATGTAGTACAACCTGACATCAGGAACAATGACTCCTTCAGCATTTCCTTTATTACTCAGGATTGTTTTAGCTAATCTGGATTTTTGCATTTCTATATGAGGCTGAACATTGTCATTTCAAGATCTGTGAAAAATTGTGTTTGGATTTTAATGGTGATTGCACTGAATATGGGGATTGCCTTTGGTAGGATGGTCATTTTAACATGCTAACCAAAATAGTTCATGAACATGGAAGATTTTTTTCCATTTTCTGATATCTTTCTCAATTTCTTTCTTCAAAGACTTAAAGTTTTTGTTCATACAGGTCTTTCACTTGCTTGCTTAGAGTTATCCCAAGGTACTTTTATATTATTTAGGGTATTCTGAAAGGTGTTATTTCTCTGTTTTTTGTTCAGTCTGGTTTTATCTGTATGTAGGAGCGATACTGGGTATTTTGAGTTAATTTTTCATCCAGCTATTTTGCTGAAAGTGCTTATCAGCACTGAGTTCCCCAGTGGAATTTTAAAGCTATATATAATTTGCAAACAACAATACTTTGACATCTTCCTTTCCAAATTGTATTCCCTTCATCTCCTTTAGTTATCCTATTACTCTACTTAAAACTTAAAATACTGTATTGAATAGGCATGGAGACAGAGGAAAACTTGTCTTGTTCACAACTTTAGGGGAATTGCCTTGAGTTTCCATTTAAATTGCTGTTCTGTACAAGCTTATTGTAAACTGCCATTATTATGATTCAGTATGTATTTTTTATCACTAATATATCCAGAAATTTTATCCTGAAGCAGTGTTTGGTTTTTTTTTAAGGCTTTTCTGTGTCAAATAAGATGATCATGTAGCTGTTTTTCTTAATATTTGCTGATATGGTGAATTATAATTGTTGATTTTTGTATATTGACCCATCATTGTATTTCTGGCATGAAGCCTTCCTGACCATGGTAGATTACTTTTTTTTTTAAATGTGTTCTTGTATTTATTTTACAAGTATATTATTGAATATATTTGCATCTGTGTTTGAAGTGGAAGTGTTTGGTTGTATTACGTGATGCAGACTCATATGGTATTTTGCTGAGGCAAGATCTGTTGGACAGAGTATCAATAGAACTCAATTGACGTAATGAGACACATGTGTTGCAAAGCTTTCTTGTTGAGAAAGGCACAGCAGAAAACTTCTCCTGAGTTTCTGGCTGGTGTTGGTCATGTCTACTGACTCATACAGATTTGGTGGAGACACTGCAATTTTTGTTTAATCGTGTCACTGTTGCTGATTTGTGTTTGGCATCCAGATACTACTAAACTGAACTGCTGTTATCCTGGCAATCAAAGATTGGAATCGCCCCAAATAACTATTTATAAACAGGTCCATATCTCCTACTTACCATCTTTACTCCCCTACCTTTAGAGAGTGAACTAGAAGGGTGGGTGAAGTCTTTGATAACCCATATTAAAGTAGGTTTGAATAATCTGAGTCTACATATGTTCATAAGGAAAATTGATCTGAACTTTTCTTTCTTTGCTGGATCTTTGTGTGGTTTGTGTATATTTGAGTAACTATTGCCTCATGGACTGAATTGAGCAATGTCAATTCTGTATTTATTTTATGGATTAATTTAAGAAATATTGGTGCTCTTTAAATGTCTGGTAGAATTCTGGACTAAAACTAACTGGTCCTGGGGTTCTTTTGGTTGAGATTTGTTTTTTTAATGACTGTTTCTATTTCACTAGCTTATATTTGTCTTTTAAAATTGCTTATCTGACTTAACTCTGTAAAATATTATCTCTAGAGAAAATTATGCATTTCTTTCAGATATTTCAGTTTTGGGGAGTACAGGTTTTTAAATTATGACCTTATGGTTCTCTGGATTTCCTTCTGTGTCTTTTTATATCCCCCCTTTTCATTTTTTATTTTATTGATTTGTATACTCTCTCTCAGGCTTTTGGTTAATTTGGATAGGGGCTTGTAAATCTTATTCGTTTTCTCAATAAATAAATCTTTGTTTCATTGATTATTTGTATTGGTTTTGTTTTATTGATTTTATCCCTCAGTTTGGCTCTTGCTTACAAGCTATTTCTCTCGGATGTGATTATTTCTTTTTGCTCTAGAGTTCCCAGTTCACAAATATATGTATGAAATTGCCTCTCAGGACTGCTTTCTTGTATTCAATAACAAAAATTGGGTGTGTTATGTATTTATTTTCATTTAATCCTAGATAGTATTTAATTTTTTCCCTAATTTCTGTTTTGATCCATTTTGTATTCACCAGCGAGTTGTTTATTTTCCATGTAAACTTTCTGTTGTTTTTCTTAATGCTGATATGCAATTTTAATTTATAGTTGTCTGATAGGATGTCAGATGGTTTTGCAAGTTTTATGTATCTGTTGACACTTCTGTGTGCTTGTGTGTGTCATGAATTTTGGAGTAAGTTCCCTAAGATGCAGTAAAGAGTATATCCTTGTGTGTTTGAGTGAAGTGTGCTTGCTTTTTATAACCTCAGTGACCTCCCAAATATCTGTTTATTTTTTTTCTTGATGATTTGTTTATTTGTGATAGTGGGCCATTGCAGTCTCCCACTTTCAGTGTGATCAATGTCATTTAAACTATTGATTTGTTTCTTTTAAGAATTTTTGTACCCTTGTTACTGGGTATAGAAGTTAAGAATTGAAATGTAAGCTTGGTGAGTTTTCCCTCTCATGAGTATTTAGTGTTCCTCCTTATTTTCCAAAATTATTTTTAATAAATTACTTTGATGTTTTAATGTTTATCCATTGTTCTGACATATATTTCTTAGATGCTTCAGAAGGATGAATCCTGTTTTTATATCAATTTTGTCAGTCTGTGTCTTGGTTTGGGGGGCATTGACTGTGACCACTGGTGTTGACAGATATCAATAACCAATGATTGTTGATTCCTGTTATTTTATTAGAGGTGGTAGTTTGCATGTATATATGTGAAGTATGTGTGTGTATAATTTTGCTGGTTTGAGTTTATTTATTCTTTGTATTTTCATGTTTGTAATTAAGCTTGGTAGGTTGGAGTTTTACTTTTAGCCTCTTACATAAAGTTGGATTTTTAGGTACATATTGATATTTATTTAATGTAGTGAGAATTTGGGTTTCTTTTAAAAATGTAGGAATGTTATAGGAATATGTTTTTGTTTTAATCACAAGTGTGGGATATAAGTGCTTTAGATTGTCCACGAAAGCAGACTATGATTTTCTCTGTACTTTTATAGTGGCATGATTTTACCAGCAGCAGGTTGTTTCTGAAAATATATGATGCTTGTAATTCTGGAGAATCTTGAGAGGATATAAAAATATTAGCACACCAAGAGGGGCATTGGGCAGCTGCTGCTCCTTTTGCTGCTGCTTTCCTGTTGTCTACTATCTGCTGGCTTCTGTCTGCTGGTTGCTGATTGTTGGTTGCTGGCTGCTGGCTGCTGGCTGCAGGCTGCTGGCTGCTGCCTGCTGCCTGCTGCCTGCTGCCTGCTGCCTGCTGCCTGCTGCCTGCTGCCTGCTGCCTGCTGCCTGCTGCCTGCTGCCTGCTGCCTGCTGCCTGCTGCCTGCTGCCTGCTGGTTGCTGGCTACTGGTGGGAGATAGCCTGACTATGCCTTAAGGATCTCAAGGATCTTGATGCTCCTAATAACAGGAAGTGGTCTTGCAATAATGGTGCCCTCTTTTCTCTCTAGCCCTCCTTCTCTCCTACCTACTGTGGGGGATGGGAAGGGATACATTTTTAGAAGGGTGGTATAAATATGAACCCATAAAGTAGCTAACAGTCTGGATATAATTTGATTTTAGTTTGGAATGTTTTATTTTTCCATCTCTGGTGATAAAAAGTTGTTTTGGGGATTATAGTCTATGCTGAAGTCTACGATCTCTTAAGAGTCTTCAGCACATGCTCTACTTGCATTTATAGTCTCCATTGAGAAGTCACATATAGTTCTAATATAATTGTCTTTTATGATATTTGATCTTGTTTCTCTTTCAGGTTTTAATACTCTTTCTTTGTCCTTTGCTTTTAGTGTTTTGATTATTATCAGCTGAAGAGACTTTTTTTCTGATCCAATCTATTTAGTGTCTTTATTAATCTTGTACTAGTTTATCATAGACTTATTTAGATTAGAAAATTTTTCATTGATAATTTTGTTTAAAATATTTTCTGTGCTCTTAGTACAAGGATTTTTCTCTTTTCTTTATTCCTATTATTGTTAAATTTGTTTTTTTTTATAGTGTCCCAGATTTTTGGAATGTTTGTATCAGTAAATATTTATTCTTTGACCAATGTACCTATTTTTTCTACTGTATCTTCAACTTCTGAGATCTTTTTTTGCAGCTCTTACATTCTGTTGGTGAGACTTGCCTCTATAGTTACTGTTTGAATTCCTAAAGTTTTCATTTTAAGAATTCCCTCAGTTTTTTTATTTTCTTTATTGATTTAGTTTCCAATTGCAGGTCTTTAACAGTTTTCTTAACTTTCTTTCACTGTGTATTTATGTTTTCCTGGATTTCTTTATGAAATTTATTAATTTCTTATTTAAGGACTGCTATCATATTATGTTTCAACTATGTTGGAATATTCAGGCCCTTTGAGGTTAGGTTCACTGGGCTTTATCGAGCACACTATTGGTTTGGTTGTTACTTCAACTAGAGTCTGGGTATCTGTGATTTGGAAAATTATACTTCTAAATGCTTATATCTATTTTTTCTTTGTTGGATAGGTGTTTTATTTCCTTGTTTTCTGTTTCTTTGGTCTTTAGAAGAGTATGTGGCTGTGTGTTGTCTGGAAGGAAATTTAATATGAACATGATAGGTTTGACCAATTGTTTTTCTAGGGAAAATGTGTTTCTGGGTATTGGGAGCTTACACCTACGAATGGGGATAGCTAAGGTTCTAAGGGGTTTCACCAGAGGAAGGAAAGCAGAATATTCTACCAGTGTCTACTATTTACTTTCTTTACAATGGGGTCAGAAAGTGAATAGTGGTCATCCTAGAAGGTCTTCTATAGTGCTGGAAATGAGCCTGGGTCATAGGATCTGATAGAACAGAGAGGGAGAGGTAAAGATCTGCAGTAAGCCTACCTGTTTTCCTAGCAGGAGAGCCCTGTGTATTAGCAGAGAGTCCCATTAGAGTATAGGGCTAAGATAATGCAACAAGTTGGGGCTCTTGTCAGAGAACAAAGGGAAAACACAGCTGTTGTTCTGCAACAGAGCTGGGGATGTGACTGGGGCCATTGGGGATGGAAGAGCAGAAGAAGAGACTAAGATCTGTGGCCAACTTACATGCTATCTGTGCAGGGATGGCCTGTAGATTAGCAAGCAGTGTCAGAGGCAGTTGTGGACTAGGATAAATCAATGTGTGGGGGAAAGATAGGATGAGGAAGATCTGTGTGAGCCATAGGAGTTGGGAGGGGCAAAGGTCTCAACAGACGTTTTATTACAGAAAATTCGATATGAAATTTTCCTTCTTTGTTGGCTCTTTGTTACAGGTACAGAACTGTAATGCGGGATTGGATTTGGAGGAACTAAGGGAGTGTTAAAGGTCTACCATAAGCTTACCTGCTTTCCTCTCAGGAGCAGCCTATGGGTTAGTGGGGGGGGTGTTGGCTGATAAAATTAGGTATGATTAGGTATAGGGATGGGTTGGGGGCAGGCTAAGGGGTTCTACAGGAGGGAGAAAGCCAGGGTAGTTCACCAGGTTCGCTAAGTCTTTTTAGAATGTAGGCAGAGAGTGAGGAGAGGCCACAACCTGTATTCTGCTACAAAGGTGGGGATGGGGTTGAAACCTGGAGATTGGATTTGGAGGAATGGAAAAAGAGGCGAAGAGCTGCAGTTAGACTGAATTCCTGGACTGCCAGCTCCAAGTGTTCTATTAATTGTCAGACTTTGAGATTTGCTACAGACAGATTCCTTGTTGGAAATGAGCTTTGCAAATATTTTTCTTTGTCTTTTTTGTTTTTAATACTTTTACTGATATAATTCATGGAACAGAAGGTTCAAGTTTCATTTAAAATGAATCTAAATTTGTGTTCTTCTTCAGGTTGTGTGTTCATGCCTTATCAAAGATATTATCTGAATACCAAATATCATACATATTCATATATTTAAGCTTTGTGTTCAGATGCATAAACAATTTTATTTTTTTTTGTAAGGTATATGTGATTTATGTCTTGCTTTTTGGTTCAGATTCATTTTTTATCAGAAAAAAATGCTTTCTGTTTTTTTTCAACATGTTAATTAGCATTATGTATTAAAAATTATCTTTTCTCATCATACTCTTTCTTGATTTTGAAGAATGTTATTCCCTTTGTTTGGCTTCTATCTTGCTTTATTTATTTTAGTCCATTCATCTTACTTTCTTTTTAATTTTTTTCTTGATAATTGCAATTAATTTAAACAATAATTTGAAAAGTTAAACTGTTTTTTCACTGTAAACAATGCATTCTGTTTCTCTAAATATTCCAAATATTGTTTCTTTGTCTTTTTGAACATTGATTGTGCCATGTAGAAACATTGTTTTCTTTAAGATGTAATCCATATGATTTTTAAAATATTTTGAAAAGAAAATATTTTTCTTTCTCACCAATACCTTGAGAACTCCATACATTTTGTTTTAACCATATTCACTCTGCCATGTTTTTGTCAGACTCCCCCTTGTTCCCTACTCATTCATTTTATGCTCCCCCAGCTTTTATGATTTTTAAATGCACCATATTCAATTTGTGATGTCTATATACTCTCATATATGTGGTCATTCACTGGAGCTTCATCAACCTACCAGGTACTCTTAAAGAACACTGATCCCTTCTCCACCAAAAGTTATCAATTGCCAATAGATCTTCAGCTACTGGGGGCTTGCTTTTAATTTCTCCTCTTCATTTTCAGATTTTATATGCCTTGAGTTTTAGAAACTCCTGTGCATGAAGTTACACCCACTGTTATTTGCATTGTGCGACTGACTTGCTGTGTCTGGAAAACACTGTCAATCTAGTTTTCCCCTGTCTCTGGCTCTTGTATTATTTCCACACATTTTTTGCAATGATCACTAAGCCTTGGTGGGAGACATTGATATAAAAATCCCATTTAAGACAGAGTTTTTCAAAGGCTCCTAGATTTTCTTTTTGTTTGTTTAGATTAGATATGCTATATTTTCATTCCATTTGTTATTTTAAAAATAATTTCATTGTGTGATCTCTTCTGTGTGAAATTCGAAGGTGAGTATGGAATTTTGGATGGGTATTTGTTTTTTGCTAAAATATTACAATAATATATTTTTTACTCTTGTCTTTTATAACTCAGATAAGTAATATGTAAAATTAAACTGTTTATCCATGGTAAGTGATGCATTTTATTCCCTTAGGTATTCCAAATTATTATTTCTTTTTATTATTGAATGTTGATTACGCCATGAGAAGGCATTTTTTTAAGACTGTGATCTATATGATTTCCTGAGCTCCTTAAATATTTATATTTAAATCTTTGACAAGATTTAAATAATTATTTATTCTTTCTGTGGTTCTAAAAGAGTATTCTCTTTCATCGTGCTGTATCCTGATTGACCAAGTATTGGGCGATGACTCTGGGCTACCTTTAGGACAAATCCTTAAAGCTAAGCACATTAAAAATCAGTTCACTCTGTTGTTTACTTTCCTGAGTTTAGACTACCTTCCATATTCTTCCTCCTATAAATAGATTTCAGAATACACAGATAGTGTTGTTTGGAGTTTTCTAAAGAGGTGAATTTGTAACAACTTGGAGAAGTTATTTATGGTGATGAGTTCTTCACCATCCTAAGACAAATTCATAATTTTTAATATAGTTGTCAAAAGCTTTTTTAAAAATTTAACATTATATATATATATAATGTTAAATATATATATAATGTTAAATATTATATATATAAATATATATAATGTTATATATATATATATATATATTTCACCTGAATTCAATGCTTGGGACCCACATAATAGAAGGAGAGAATTTACTATCAACTATCGTTTGAGTTCATACATGGGTTGTGGCATATACTCATGCACACATACACACAAATAAATAAATAATGAAATTTAAAATATATCTTTGATATTTCTTCATTCTCTTTCCAATCTCACTCTTTACTTCAATTATCACATTAGAATTGTGCAAACAAACCACCCTGGAGCATTTTTTTCTATTTCAAGTCATTGTGTTCTCTTAATGTTGCTACTTTCCTGAGATTTATCTTTTTCACTTAATTTTTCTCTGTTATTATTCTTTTTCAGTACTCCCATTGCAATTCTAACATGTTCTTTAGACTGGTTCACCCACCACTTGAAAGGAATGGCTTTAGTTTTCTTCCACTACAGGTCAGGTCCAAAATATTCTTTACTCTATCAACCCACATTGTACAGTCAATGTTTACTTACAGTGTATTTTCCACTAGCCATTCTCTCTTACTGCAATGTAGGGTACTTAAATAACTTTTGTTGGTCAGTTATCTAGGATATATGTACTACATATGCATTGAGCACAGAGCTTGACTTATCATCGGGGTTCACTAAACACATGAGATATATAAGTTTTACTTATTAAAAAATTTCTTACCTCTTGTAAGTTGAAGAGGATATGGTTCTCATATTTAAACATATAAGGCATCTTTTGACTGTATTATGCTAATATTGTTTCTTTCTAGGATGAACAAGAAGGCTAGTCAAGGTATTCTGATACTGGTTTCTTGTTTTAAACTAAAACATGTGGAACATTCATAGATATCCATGTTAGAAAGTGAGAGATGTATCTCACTCAAAAGGCATAAAGGGTGTGACTAGTCATCTGAGAAAAAAACCATGGATTTGACATAAATCCATCATCATCTCACCAGAATCCAGAAATAGATAGAGAACACAGACACAGAAATACTACAGCTTCAAATTAAGAAGACAGAGATTTGACACAAGACAATTATATTTGTATCATGTACATTTTAGGCTAGCTGAGCAATCTATTGCAAAAAGCATATATTATTTTTCAAGGAAAGACTCATTCCAAACGCAAGGTTATTTACTGCTGGTTTTCAAAGGCCAGTGCTACCAAAACTACAACAAAGTAAACTGACATTGTCTAAGCTGCTCATTGTATACCATTTTGATACAATGGTACCAGAAAAATAGATTCAAGTGGGGTTTTTTTTGTTTGTTTGTTTGTTGTTTTCAAGAACAGCAACAAAAATATTTCTATGTCTGATCTCTGGCACAGTAAATGTCAATTTTTATGAAATCAGGACATTCAGAGATGTGAACTGAGAGGGGACTTGCTGGTGAGCACTGAGTCTTTGTGTGAGAGAGAAAACAAGCTTCCTAACAGACAGAGAGACAAAAGGGAAGTGAAGACAAAGGTAGAAGCTGGAGTTACACTGTCATATGCATGCATGCCAGACACACCACAAAGCAGGATGGATAAGGGAGCATTGTGACCTTGCATGTTCTTGATTGTGTTCTTCTCATTTGCACAACTGTAAGAGAGCAGATTTCTGTAGTTTCAATACACTCTATTTTGTAGTAATAAACCAGAATATGCCTAAGAAACTGACATAACATGTCTGAGCTTATACAACCATCTGTGCAAATCCAAGCTGCAAGTCTTGGTTCACTAGACTTGAACTACACTGTCACCAGTGCAAACCTCATCAGCAAGAAAACCACAAGCAGAAGTAAAAGATGTATTGTATCAACATGGGATTACAACACTCTGATCAAGAGAATAGGTTTCAAATGAACATCAATAACCAATGATGGTAGTTATAATGAAGTAAAGTCATGCCACATAAAACCCATCCTCAACATAAGATTGTGAGTGATAAATTTATACACCATCAGGTTATTATTTTCAGTACCAAATTAGCTAGTTTTATCATATAATCAAAAATGAGATTGTATTAAGGGAGTGCTGGAGGCACCCATTAGGAGGCATTTGTTTTATATTTCACTTTTGACTAGAAAAATGCAAATCAAAGAGCCCACCCTTAAATATATAGGCATTTATGAGTGGTAGTGTGAACCTGTACCTGAGTGAAGCTTAATGATATTTAAGTGGACATTGCTTCGGGGTAAAAATCGGATGTAAAAGATACCAGAAACACGTGCTGTCAGACCTCTAAGATGCCCTTGGGATGTCCCCAGGATAGGACAACCCTGCTGCTTTCAGTTCTGTCTTCCTCAGGGCTTGCAGAGTGATCTTTTTAAAGCAGCAATGTCACTAAGTTTCACTGGTGATAAAAACCTCTGGCTGCTGTCCACCTGCCTTCTCAGAAGCTCTAGCTTGTTCTTTCACCTGACACAGAAGTGCTGTTACGAGATTTGTTTTCTAGCTACATCACTTTCTGCTCCTTATCTTTATCCTTCCTTCCCTCCAAAAGCTATAGGATTCTCCTTATTCGCTTTTAAGTAGCTCTGCTCCCTCACTATACCTTTCTGCGTCTGACTTCATTTCTTCTCTCATTCTTTCTTGAATTGTGTATGTTATTGCCTCCCTTAACTGTTGCCTATGTTACATACAGAATCACTGCACAATTACTACTTTTACAAATATGAAGTATTTTTCTTGTCAATCCGACAACAGGATCGTCATCAGACACATCTGTGTTGCTTCCAGTGTGAAGGGAGTGCAGTGATTTGCTACTCTGGAGGTTTGAATGTACAAGATCAGAAAGACTTATATTCATCGAATAACCCTGGAAAACTTGGAAGAATTATGAGGTCACGGTATCTTACTTCACCCATTTAGTATCCAACTTCCACATGAAAGAGGCCATGGAGCAAACTTATATCTGCAGACAATGTGTTATCTTAGTTTGAGATGCAGTATCAGGCTGTGGTTTCCTGGAGTCCTCAGAATAAACTCCTGATGCTTTGAACATGAACACTTTCTCTTACAAACCACTATGGCCTTGATTTTCATCTACTCATATGCTATTTTTTTATTTGCCATCTGTAAATTTAGATTAATATTAGTACATAGCTTTCAGAGGATTTTCTGTGGTTTACACACACACACACACACACACACACATTTAGATTCGATGTTCCACAAACAATTAAGTATTTAGAGTAATTATCTTGACTATTTTTACTGTTGATAGTAAAATTTATAGTTGCCAATAACTTCTCGAATGTCTTAGTGTGAGAGAGAATAAGTAAAGAATAGAAACACAGAAACTACAGCACATTTGCAAACAGAATTTGTTTGACATGACAAGACTGACATGAATTTTATGTGTCATTACCATATTTTATGGTTCCCTATGCTAGATCCAAAATAACTGGACAACTGTGCATTTTATAAGTTTTCAAGGTTTTAAAAATAGTTCTCTCATCTGTCAAAAGTACTCACCAAATATTAAGTTACAAGTAGCAAATACATGTTGTCCCATGGTCACTTAGTATCTTAGTTCTGGTTTCTTGCTGTGACGAGACACTCTTATGACTAAGGCAACTCTTATAAGGTACAACATTTAACTGGAGCTAGATCACAAGTTCAGAGGTTCTGTCCATTAAAATTATAGCAGGAAACATTAAAGAATTCAGGCAGACACTGTGCAGGAAAAGGAGCTGAGAGTTCTGTATCTTGATCTGACTGCTGCTAGGAGATACTATCTTCCAAGCAGCAAGGAAGAGGGTCTCAAAGCTCACCTCCTCAGAGTGATACCTTTCCTCCAACAAAGCCACACTATTCCAATAAGGCCACAACTCCTAATAGTACCACTCCCTGGGCCAAGCACATTCAAAACACCACACTTAAGTAGAGCATAATTAATGGTCAAGATGTGGGAAGCACAGGATAGTTCTCAGGTGGCTTTGGTATAAGCCAGTTCCCCCATTTTCTTTTCTTGTAGACAACAAGAATGACTATTAGTGTACTGGAGATGTTATATCCTCAATTAGAAAGGCACTGGCCAAAATAAGTAGGACCTTATTCTTGTTCTTGCAGTTGAAGGTAACATCTTCAGAAGGAGACTGGATTTTTTTCTCTTCCTGGGAAGCATCAGACTGACATATAAATCTTTTTCCAGGGAGTCACATTCCCTGACATACGTAACCCAGAAGAGAACCCAAAGGATCATGTTTCCTCAGCAGTAACACAATAAAGCAGCTTAGTCAAGATTCTTTCCAATCTGAGTTCTTGAGCCTTGATGAAATAGCTTAGAAGAGTCTGAGGTGTCTCTTGCTCTTTGATGTCATCATAGTAAATACATTTCATATCATTTGTTGCATTTCAATGAGTTCTGACTGAGAAGAGCCAGATTAAATAATAAATGTGTTTATAGTAGTATTTATAGTCAAGCTTATGCATGAACATTTCTTTGTCCATTGTACTACCTCCTGGCCCATATAGAAACATGTGATGACAAATCTTGATCTTTTCTACATCTCTGCACACTAGACAGTACATGAAACTCTAAATTTGTTATACAGTGACAAAACTGTGCTTCAGATAGTAAAAACGGTTTCTGAAGTTATTTATTATAATAACAGTAAAACTAGAATTTTTAAAAAGTGTATCTGTCTGAATAAACCACTCTGTACCTACCAGTCTGCCCCAAACAAACTTGTTCTAAGTTACAAAACTTAGAATGTAGTTGACACTTATATTTAACAGTTGTTGATTCAATGACTTACTTTTTGTCTTTATAATTTTGAATTGTAAGCATATATGATCAAACCCAATGCAGAGCTGAGGCAAACCAGCCAAAAGGCTTTAATACAACAAATAATTTAAGGAGAACATAACTCTGAGACCATAACACTCAAACTTTCTGTTGAATCACAGTTTCCTGACCCACAAATCTGGGTCTCCATTCTTTCTGATCATGGATCAGGATCCTTGAGGTGAACATATTTTCATCAGTTTCTTTAATATATGTTATTGTGATGGTCATACAATCACATTGTGAGAAGTGAATCCATTATCTTAGAAGCAAATATACAGACTACTTATTTAAAAAATAGAAACAAGGTCAAAGTATGATTCAAGTACTAAAAGTTAACTGCAAAACAAAGTTTGAAAAGTGTGTGTGTGTGTGTGTGTGTGTGTGTGTACATGTGTTTGGTGTTATTGAGTATTGGGGGGGAGAGAATGTGATAGGGAGACAAAGACACATATGCACAAAGAAAGAATTTGTGGCAGTGAGAAAATCTTGTTAAGGAGGCTCAAGCTCAACACATAGAGCAAGAAATTGACACTCTGGCAAGAGGCCCCAAGGATGTTTCACAATTTAACTTTTCCCTTTAAAATATTCCCCAAGTGCTGGAAATAGTATTCCTTTGTATGTCTCTTCTCCCTTCATACAATCCAGTCTTTGGAAATAAGTATTCTCAGAATGGACTCTTGATATCTGTATAGAAAGAGATTGAGAGTAAGAGAGAATAACAAGCCAGGCTTCCAAAAGAGTCAAGAAATGATCCACTGGTCTGTTTCTTGCAACATCTTGTGAAGAAGACAGGAAGTAAACTTGGATATCCCCGGAGACAGAATTGAGAATTTGTGTCAGCTATTTGAATTCTGCATACTGAAGCTCTGAAAATCATCATAGGAAATGATTCTTTCTGGAATTCTCTAGTTGTGGGTTTACTTTTGTTCTCTTTATAAGCCAAGTAGTGTAGGGGTACGTTCAATTAAACACATGTACACAATTTTGATTGTGAGAATACCCATGTTGAATTGTCTGTTCTGTTTGCATTTAAATCCAAAAGAAATATTTTTCTTCCTTTGCTTTTCCTGCTTTGAAACTAATCTATATAATACATGTATATTTTAATATGAATAAATAATACTATCAATGCTAATATTAATAACTGTATTAGTCAGAATTAATATTTCTACATTTGAATAGGTCTACAACTTCAAACTGTTCCTAAAAGGAGACTCTTGATGCTTAATTTTATCTGTTGGTAAATTTATAAAAGCAAATTTTCTCACTCAAAATTCATAGTTTGCCTCAGTGCTTTACACCCTCTGTTGAAAGCACTTGGGTTTTTCTATTGGATGAAGAAGAAACTTTAATTTGTAGCAAATAGAGAGACTTAGTTTTCAGGAGAGATGATTTAAGAAAGAAGAAACACAGTGCACATAAAAAGCTATTTACTACATTAATCATTTTTATTAAGAATCATCATGTACTAAAACGAACAGCCAGTTATGTAAGAAAAGGCTAAATGTCTAAATCTTGCTTTAATGGTGATAAAACTTATTATTCATATTAACAACCCTGAGGTTATTTTATGTGAATATAATGGTTCTGCTGATCTGCTTTTGGGATGTAATAATCCATATTTTCTACTCAGCAAGGCATCTTATTCATTTAAATTTACTGCATACATTTAGAAATATGTATTACCAATTAATACAGCCTGAATTGCTAGGTAGAATACTGAAACATGAGCCTAAATTCGAAGAGAGGTTAAATATAAAAGTTGCTACACCAACTGGCCCTACCCAGTGTGCTTTGTTGGGAGTATCAGGCAGAGCCTGAGTCAAGAGAGTGATGGCTTCAGTTTCTCATTTGAGTGAGTGTGACAAAGTAACCCAATAGAAAGCCCTTGACTCTGGATTTCTAAGCTATCTTTATCATCTAAACATTTATTATGTCCATTAAGCCTATATTGGCACACCCTGTGGAGGTTAAATGTTTCAAGGACATAAATATTTGAACAACTTATTTTATTCAAGCAATAAATTGTTTGTTTGTATATTCACACTGCTTTCAGTAGCACTCTGTAAATGGTCACTACCTTGGATGCTCTGCTTACTTTAGGGAAGAAGGCAGTCTATATACAGTGACTATGATAGAGCACAAAGAACACAGTGGTTAAAGCAAAGAAGTAACCCAGATTATTGGTATTCTGTCATGACCAGTAATAGGTTAAGCATGCATATGGACAGTAAAGAAGATAAACATACATTGTCATCAAAGAACTAATTATAAAACAAACTCTTAAAGATTGTTCAGAATACTTCTTAAATGATCAAAATATCCTGAGTATAAATCATAAGAAACTGACTCAAGAGAATGCTAGCATCAATGTCTTTGGACAAATAGGTGTTAAGTTCACTGAAGCAGAAGAGAAAGCCATAGCTCATCAGGAACAACAAAGCTCTGACAATTACATGAACTAAATATATGAGCAGAAATCAAGCATGGATTTCCGAATGCTATATGTAGCTACATATAGCATTCGGAAATCCATGCTTGGTATGTTCAATTTATACAGCCTCCTATGGTGTATGTTGATTTCCACCCTCATTTAAAGTATTTAAATTGGAGTTAAGGCAGATTCTTTTATTACAATTTCTTAAATGCTGATTCAGTAAACATTACAGAAATGAAACATTTTGAGAAAACATACAATCAACAATTCCTAAGCAGATAATTGAATTCGCTCTTAAAACTCCATTTACTCAATATTCTGCCTTTCAACACATTCAGCTTGGATTTGTAATGCCTTAAAAAGATAAATAACTACTTCTCACCAAGAGAATTTCATTCAGCATTTCTATTTAAAAATTAAGGAGAACTAGGAATCTTCTCAGAAGACAGCAGAAAGTACATCTCACCAGTAGACATGTCTTCCAAGAAACTATAAACTTTATTTCAAGCTGAAATAAAAGGACACTAAAGAAAAAACAAAAGCTGAAATAAAGAAGGCTGACAATAAAAGTAAACTTATACTCGGTTTTGGTATAGTGCTTTAATGTTATAATGGTTCATAAATCACTTTTAACTTTAAGTACGAAAGTTAAAATCTGAATGTGGTCTAAATAATTATATAATTATGTAAATGTTTCTACACTCTTATGAATGATTGCTCATCATAGCAGTTAAATGATATATATTTCAGCATGAGTCAAAGAAAATGAGATTTTATGTATAGATAGCAATGTTCTCCAATAACTAGAGACAGAACTACTTAAGCTTCAACATGATCATGATGAAATAAAAGCACAGCAGATAGGCCAATACATGGAAGCTAAGCAGCAATCACACTCAAAGATGAAATATTTCAATCACATCAAGATGGAAAGTCATAGGAGTTTGTAAACAACAAGCAAAATGCCATCACAGCATTGTTGCCTATCAGTTATTTCTTTAAAAGACAGATGTATTAAAGTTTCCAGCACAAGAGATAGAATGGCTCAAAGAATAGAAATCACAAACTATCCATGGTCCAAGGGGTATATGCATATTTAAAGGATGGAAAAGATGACCCATGTCAAAGGGAAAGACATCAAGAATACATAGGCCCTGATATGATGGTAATTATGTAGTCACAGAATAATCAAGTCATCAAGATGTTATAAGAATTATTAACATAGAGGCTGGAGAGATGGTTCAGTAGTTAAGAGCACTGATTGCTCTTCCAGAGGTCCTGAGTTCAATTCCCAGCAACCACATGGTGAATCACAAGTATCTGTAATGGGGCCCTATGCCCTCTTCTGGCATGCAGGCATACGTGTATTTCTCATATTCACAAAATAAATACATCTTTTAAAATGATAAACATGAATGTATTTAATGCACATGTAACAAAAATATATAGCAATTATCAGTGAAACATTCAGGCACATAACTCAGTATGTAATATATTTGTCCTGCAAGCACAAGAACCTGAATGTAGCCTCAGAGCTCACATAAAAATGTTTGTCATGTAACAATCCTGTAATTCCAACCCTAGAGAGCAGTGACAGGTGGGCTCTGGAAACTAGGTAGCTAGCCATCTAAGCTCAGTGGAAAGCTCAAGGACAATGAAGGTACAAAGCATCCTGAGTAATGACAACAGAGTTTAACCTCTGAGTTTCTCTCCTCTCCTCTCCTCTCCTCTCTTCTCTATGTCTCTCTCTTTCTCTCTCTCTCTCTCTCAGTATGTATTACACACACACACACACACACACACACACACACATGCACATTGCACATTGCACACACACACAAGTACACACACACACATCTCTCCAACATATGCATGAATACAAACAATTATACACACATACAGTAATCACTATAGGAGAATGGCAAGGAAAATCACTCTTAGAGAAATGCAACTTTGAATGGAATAACAGACTTTGACCCCCACCCCCACTCCCTGCTAACCAAGGCTTGAGCAGAAATATATAGTACATTCCATTCAATAACCCATAACTCTCTTCACTACATATAAAACATTTTCCAACATAGATAATGTATTATAATACCAGACACATCTGGTGGCCATGTCCAGTCTACTTCTTTCTCTCTGCTCTGGACTTTGTCAGAGGCCCATGGTTATTCTCTTTTTCATGTCTCATAACCCCATTCCAAAGCAAGCACATGAAGAAAACCCTCCAAACAATTTTTTATAAAGTTAAGAAGATACAAATTATAGGAAAACTAATATAAAGGTTGAAAGTAATTTTAAAAGAAATAAGAATAAGTGGAAATTAAACAGTCAAGAACATTTAAATCTTTAGTTAAATGGAGATAGAACAATGATAAGTAATACCACTGAGATCTAACAATGGAATTTTATCAGGAAAGCCAGCCCTGTGCTCAGTGGCAGAGCCTCTACTTAGCATGTATTAGGCTCTGGGTTTAATTCATAGTAACATGAACAAAAAGTGAATACCAATCAATCCACACATTAAAATGAACAGAGGCACCTGAGATGTATGTATCTTAGGGTTAATCACGCACCTTGCTCTTACAGAGGATGAGAGATCTATGCCAAGCATCTATGTTTGGGAGGCTAACCACAGCTTGTAACTCTAGGGTATTTTATCCATTCTTCTGCTTCTTTGGGTACTTTCACACATGGGTATACAAAACCACTCCCAACACACACCCACACACACCCAACACACAAACATAAATGCTTACTTGAAAATAAAAGTGCAAACACAAATCTCAAATAAATAAGTCAGTGTTACAATAATTTAAATAAAGCAAGACAAAGGAACCTCCATTTAAAATGACACAAAGGAGGGAAATTGCAAATTCTCAAGAATATAAAAATTAAATAGAGGTCTTAATAACAATCAAAGTAATGGGAAAATAGACCAAGGAAACTTAGATTTGCTCTATTTTGGAATTGTTAAAAGATGACAAACATTTGACTATTATAAGAGAAAAACCCAGATAACTCAAATGAGCATTACAAATAATCAGAAGGCAAGCAACCTCATACTATAGAAATGCAAGTGATCATAAGAAATTATAGTCAAATATTACCAACCATCAAACTTAATCACCTGAAGAAGAGAAGAACTTCTTAGATACAGACCACTATCCACCACTGAATGAGAAAACATGTGGACATAAAATAACAAAGTAAAAATTGTAATTAAAGATTCTTTTTAAAAGATTAAATGAAAAGAAATAGAAAATCTAAGCAAGTCATTATTAACTTCTGCTGTGCTAGCATCATTTGAAAACCTCCCACAAAAGAAGTTCATGTGTCAATTCTACCAAACTTTCAAAGAATTTCATCAGTCCTACACAAAATGGATAATTCCAAACTTATTTCCATAACCAACATTATCTAGGTATGAAAAGAACTCACAAAATAAGAAATAAATTTGATGCTAATACCATGAAGGATACCCATACAAAAATCATAATCAAAGTATTGTCATGAATTTAACACTGACTTTATAGGATTTCTCACCTTTATCAAATATCTGTGGTTATAATAAAAAGATGGTTCAACTTGTACAAATAAATTTGTGCTATACGTATATTCAGAGTTAGCAGTTTAGGAAAATTTTGTTTCTGTGAATATTAAAAATAAAACATTAGCTATTTTTAAACATTTATTTCCATTTATATGCATATGTGAGTGTTTAATGCATACATGTGTTTCTCATGTCTTCCTGGTGGCCATGCAAGTCACGATAGGTGTCAAATCCCTTGAAACTTCAGTTATAGCTGATATGAGTCACCATTTGGATGCTGGTTTCAGCTTCAAGTGCTGAGCCATCTCTTCAGCCCTTTAATTTTAATTAGCAGGAAATCCAATAAACTGGATGTAGAAAAAAGTATCTTTAGAAAAATGAAAGCCATTTCCAAGTGTGAATTCAAACAGGAGTAGCCAATGGGGAAGATAGAATAGACAATAGACGTTCTAAAAATAATTAAAGTAAAACTGCCATAAGATCCATCAATTTTCCTACTTTGTTCAGTAACAATGGTCTGGTGACAACATAAGCTCTGAGCTTAAAACAAGCTAGATCCATCAGCTGGACTGAAAATGAAACTGCTGGTGTATTATTGTGTATCTAGACAAAAGAAAAGGAATTGCTTACTTAAAGAATACCTACATTTCCACACTAACTACAATATTATTTACAATAATCAAAACATAAACTCAATCTAAACAGTACAGACAGAATAGACTAAGTGACTCTGTTGTCCATGAAAACCATGGAATATTATTCAACATATGAAAAGTAGAAAATTCTGTAATTTCTCATAATTCAAATGAACATGTTGGATATTATTATAAACAGGGCAAAATATTACCTGCAAGTGAAATATAAATAGCATGTCTAACTTGTAGAACCTGAGAGTTACAAGGCTAGCGGACAGGTTCTGGAGTTTGGTACTTATAAGAGATTATGTCAAAACGTTCATAACTTCAGAGTAAACAAGTGATAACAATTCATGGGGCAGTCTACAATAAATATCATTGAAGAATATACTTGGATAACTGACTTAATCTTTAATGATTTCATTATCTGAATGATGTAATTAATGTGAAGTAATAAATATGTTGATTAGCTTGATTATCATAATCATATCACAGTACACAAGTATATCAAAATACTATGGTTTAGGATATTTTTCTATTAGTTACTTTTTTCATTGATTTGAAACAATTGATTTAACAAAAAGCCACAATGCTTGTTTAGTTCTTAATAATTAAGTTTTCTTTTAAAATTTTTCTATAATATTTTGTGGGAACATTTTTCCATCCCCAAACTCCTTCCAGGTTCTCCCCAGTGTCACACAAATTTCTGTCTCACTCTCCAAAAACCATCTGGCTGTAAACAATGTCAATAACTTAGCTTATATATGAAGTACATGTTTGGGTTTGTAGAGCAGATTTTCATGAATTATGTGTGATACTGATTTTTCTGGGATATATTTATAGAGGAATAAGTACAAGGAGCCACAGAAGTTTGAATTAATCAGATGGAAATAAATAAGGAGCTGTTGAACTTAATCCAGTTATATTGTTTTACTATAGTCACAAGCTATTCATCATCATTAGCTGGGAAACCAGCTAACATCTTTAAACATACAGAATGCAGAACACACACACACACACACACACACACACACACACACACACACACACCCGTGGGTCTTTCTGTCTCTGTCCCCTCTCCTTTCTCTGTCTATATCTGTCTGTCTAACTGTCTGTCTCTCTCACTGGTTAGTGTGGGTGTATGGGAATGTTTGTCTGTTTGTCTCTGTGTGTCTTTTGTCTGTCTCTGTACCCCCTCTACCCATCTCTCTCTGTCTCTCTGTGTCTGTTTCTGTCCCCGCATCTCTGCCCATCTCTGTGTGTCTGTCTGCCTATCTCTCTTTTTGTCTCTCTATCTGTCGGGTTTTGAGTGGTTATGTCTGCCTCTCTCTCTCTGTCTCTATCTCTCTGTTTCTCTCTCACTTTCTGCATGTGTGTGTGTGTGTGTGTGTGTGTGTGTATGCGTGAGAGAGAGAGAGAGAGAGAGAGAGAGAGAGAGAGAGAGAGAACAGATGGCTTAATATTGAGGCTACTGAAGAGCTAAGCTCATGAACATGGAAATTCTTGTGAAGTCATTCCACTGACTTACTTGTCTTTAGACTAGTTTGTTTTCTTTCAGGAAGTTATATTTCAAAACAACTTTAAGATTCAATGTAAATGAAAATGAGTAAGTGAAAAATGTCAAAGTACCAAAGAAATCAAAATGATAGGAAGACTATTGTTCTGTCTTATGGGTCTTTATATAAATGTTCAAATGCAGTTCCAGGTGAACATTGATCATCTTCTGTCATTTGCAGTAGTCTTAAAGTAACAGTTTCTACATCAATATATAGAGGGGGTCATATATTAAGTGATTATTTAATATTTAAATCTAGAAGGATATAAGACATATGATTCCAAATATGCAGAGAATAAAATACTAATACAAAAAACATTGTGTAAAGAAGAAGATAGTATGTGTACACTTTTGTTAATAAAATCACTGAAAGGAAAATACAGTTTACAAATACCCAGTAGCAGACAGTAGCATAAGTACAGCACTGAGTGACAAGAATATACAAACTCACATCCTAACTTATAGCAAGTCATTGTTTCTTTCATCAGAGCTTGAGGTTCAGAGTATGTCTATATTTCAAGCCTATAGAATAATATAGAGACATTTATTAAGTTAGCCATTAATGGAGCATAAATATTAAAATATTAATAATTGTCTTAGTTCATTGGGCCTGCTGTAACAGAATACTATAGATAATATTGTTTGTGAGCATGCCTTTCTTTCTTAGAGTTCTGGATATGAAGAAGTCTAAGATCAGAAGGCTAGCATATTTAGTTCATTCTTATATAATACTTTCATGATAGATTCACCAGTGAATGATTGAGATTTAGACTTTTCTTTTTCTCATATAACTGAGATACAAAATAATTTACTTACTTTTTAGCAGTCATATAGTTGACTCATCATTTATTACCTGGTGTGAAGTAATATTCTAAGAATCAACCGTTAAATGAAACATGTGTGTCAATATGAACCTTCAGGTTCTCATCATTATAGGTCAAGATACTGGTTTTTTGTTTGTTTGTTTTGTTGTTTGTTTGTTTGTTTTTTGGCTTGGTTGGTTATTTGGTTTGGTTTTTTGGTTTGTTTCCTAAGGAGTCCTAAATCTTGCATGGAGTTATCTAAGAGATATCAAGAACCAAGAAAAGATTTAGTATGGACTGGGTGAATCAGGTAGAAATGGAAAAAATAAAAATTATTTTTATGTGTCAGGTTGAGTCTGAGTTGCTGATAGGCTGTCCTGACACGTTTGGAAGACAGACAGACTGGCACTCTATCAGGCTTTGGAGGAAAAGAAAGTAACTGTAGATAATCTTCACTGGGACAAAACAAGACGCCTTGTACAAAGAAGGCAAGATTTTAAAGAAGCATGCATAGATGAATTGATCTGTTGTTATTGGTGATATTTACTATATTCAATCATAACAAAAGATTGACACTATGAGTGCCATGTGAGTGTATGTGTACATACTTATATGTCTATGTTCATTTGTAAGTGTGTGTGAATGCACATATTGTATGTATGTGTTTGTTTGTGTGCACACCAGAAAGACGGTGGGCTACATTTGGATTATATTAGAATGGTTTCCCCTGAAATACAGCTTCACAGAATGTCAGAGATTTAAGGCTTCCTGCTGAATTTACCTCTACACTTTAAAAGTTGTCTCCTCTGGTGATAAATATGCCTACGACATCTCAGATAACAGTGAGAATCTGCGGTGAGTTTTGCAGAGAAATCTCCAATAAAAAACTCATGGAGCAGGAAACCATTCACAGGATTTACAATTGGTAACCCACGGTTCTGTTGAGTCCATCAACCTAATTTGGCCCTGAGTTGATTTATATGGGATTAGGCTTGTTTATTACATGCTCTGGCATCTTAAACAAGGCTAAATTCATGGGCTGAAAAGTGTTAAGGCAAGAAATAGCTGCACAAAATCAATTGTACCCTCATCAAAAGGTGGTAAATGGTTACTTAAAATAGGGTATTTTGACAAATCTTGCCAAGCAAGTCAAGATAATTTAAAATGTCACACACACACACACACACACACACACACACACACACACACCACACAGATTTAGAATAAAAGGAAATTCTGTCATTTGTAAGAGTGTTGAGTGAGTGTACATAGCATGCTATCTGAAATAAGTCAGTATAGGAACACTATTTTCTTCTCAACAGATGTGGAGTCTTAGAATCATGTTTAAAGAAGCAGGGGTGGAATGATGGTTCACCAAAGAGCACACCAAACTGCACGGGAAAATACAGTTGAGATTTCAATCCTACACAAAAGCTACAGGCAACAGAGAAGAGCTGGGAGTGGGAGAGGTTTTCATACCAAGGGAAGAGCATATTGATTTATTACCCAGTGCCATGTGGTCAACTCTAAGAGCATGCATACAAGTAGCATCATGTGGATGCAGCAAGTTATATTTTAAAATGTGTATGTACATACAAATACATATATGTATGTAATAATGACTGATGAAATAATGAAATAAGAGGCCATATATTTAAAGGAGAGTGGAGGGGAGATTTTGCAGAGGTGTTTGAAGAAACAAAATGTGTGGGAGAAATAATGTAGTTAAAGTGTAATCTTAAAAATAAATTTAAAAGGCTGCTGTTATGGCCATGATTTTTCATGTTATTTAACCTTTTAGTTATTCTTTGCGAATTTCACATCATGTACCCCAATCACATTCATTTCCTAGTCTCTTTGTACCGATCCTTTGCCCCTGAAACTTCCTCACCCAAAGGAAAAAACAATCTTGTGGAAGTTGTAGTGTGTCATAGTTTGTCCCACAGTATACACTGTTGTCCACACTGCTTTCCCTGCAAATATTATATGAGTGAGCCACTGGTCTGGTTCAAGGTCCCTGGCTCCTGCTGTACTATACTGGATTCACCCTGGGACTTCTTTTGGATATCCTGTTGTTGCTCTGTTTCAAGGAGATTGTGTAGCTCTGATATGCAAGCCTGGTCCCTCCATACACTTCAGCTATTCCTAGATTGAGTAGATGTTGGGGTGGGCCAACTTAAAGCCCTGGATTGGGGCCTGGATAGTACCTGAGCTGGTCAGTCCACCAGCTGTCATGAACCCACACCACCAGCACAGGTTCTCCTGCACTGCGCTGGGTAGCTCATCCAGTGGTGCAGCCAGCAAAGGGCAGAGCCAGCTCTGGCACTCTCATCCCCTCAGGGATGTCTTATCTGTGTCCACATCAGCAGGCCTCACTCTATTGTATTGCTCCAGCAAAGTGCAAGGCTTCCTCTCCCAAGTGCTGCAGCAAGTGAGAGGCTGAGTCAGCTCTCTTGCTATCATACCATGTCATACTATATGATACCATATCAGACCTTTGGAGTTTGCTCACCTGTAACCTCTTCCTCCACCACCTTACCCTACACTCTTACAGCAATCAGGGCCAGATCAATTGTACTCCACAGGTAAGGTACAGACAGGGCCTGCTCTCCCTAGTGTTGTAGCTGGTAACAGGCATCTCCTGCTCTCATGACTTCAGAGCCACTTCTCCCACTTGCCATAGATGTCAAGGGATGAAGAGGGAGGAAGCTATCTCTCCCACAGTAAGGGTTATTCTTGGTTGTCAACCTAAATATATCTGGAATTAACTAAAACCCCAATGACTAGACTGGTGAATAATTTTTTTTCTTAATTAAATCATTTGAATTGGTTAGATCCAGCTTTAATCTGGATCTTTGAGGCTGAAAGATATACTTTTAATTAGTTATTTTGAGTTGGGGAAAAATCTACCCTTAATCTGGTCAACCTTTTGCTTATAACCTATGTAAAGGACATGGACGAAAGTATGTTGCTCTTTCTTTGCCTGATTACTCTCAATATCACTAGCATGTCCTTTCTTCACTGCCAATAGATCCTATTTCTTTAGGATTCCAAAAAATTCTGAAGACTAGATGAGATTTCCAGACGTGTGGATGGAACAGCTACTGGATTCTTGAATCCTCCATTGATAGACAGCCATTGTTGGTCTAGTAGGATCACAACCTGCACATCTTTTTTAATAAATGCCCTATACACCCCCACACAAGCGTGCACACATTAATATGTGTGTATATGTACATTATATAATATATAATTATATATAAAATATATATTTATATAAGATATATAATATATTCAAATACATAAATAAAATAAGCTTATCTGTACTATTATATTGTAAGTATAAATAAAATAAACTGTATATTTAAAATAAGCATGAAACCAAATTATAAAACTTTAACACAGAGAAATGATAAATATAACAGGTGATTGACTTTTTCTATTTAATTTATACATTATACAATGCATATACATATAGAAACATCATAAACTGCATCATAAAAATATGTTATATGTTTGCTTTATTCTAGAAACTACTTGCTGTATGTAAGCTGTTTTACAATGTGCCTGCATATAAGACACTGACCATTTTTCTTCTCTTAACTGGAGGCTAACTTGCTTAGTAGTGAGGTTGGGGAGGAAATCATTCTGAAAAGTAGTAGACAATGGATTTGTGTGTGGCTGTGGTGTGATGATGAATGATCTGGCAAAGTCTACTCAGACAGCACATCAACCAACCGTGATTTGAATGTCACAGATCCTGGATGTTTTTAGAAAATGACAGTCTCTTTAGGAAATGTGTCATTTGTAGGAAGCCTTTCTCTTGCCATTATAGAGAATAAAATTAAGAAAAACATCAGCAGGTAGCTTATTTTTTTAAAAAAGAGTTAATGTTATCCCATAATACATTATTTCCCAAACATGTAAATACCTAGTGGTGGAAGATTCATAAGTGCAAAAGATTTTTTCTCTCTTGCAAAGTCTGAAAACACAAACTATTTCACTTCTATCTGAGCTTTCCAAAATACATAAGCATATTAAATTTTCAGAAAGTTTAAGAATAAGAAAATTTTTGACTTCATATAATCTGATAACTCCCAAGTCTGTTTTACCATGAAATCTATTCATAAACTACTATATACTAATATCTGGCAGTTCTAATATGTACAAAACTATAATTTCAGAAGCAGCACTCCATTAAAGGCCATAAGCTTTTCATCTGACATCTCCTGAACGTGTACATCATTTAGTGTAGGATTAAACAAATTAAAATAACTGAGCTACAATGAATTTTGTAAAATATTATTGTGTTTTCAAAATTATATTTTTCATTTTCTTGCTTATGTGTTCATTTATATGTGTATGCCAAGTATGTGCAGGTACCTGCAGATATCCGACTAGAGTATGAAAGACCACAGAATTGTTAATAGAGTGGCTGTAAGCTTGCTTATGTGCTAGGAATCAAAATTATATTCTTTGGAAGTGCAGCAATACTCTAAAGGGTTGTGTCATCTTTTAGCAATTCAACTGTGCTTTGAATGAATTCTATGAGGTTGGGGTGATGACTCAGTCAGTAAAATGCTTATCCATCAAAAATGAGGATCTGAGTTCAGATTCCTTATCATACATGATTTAAAAGTAAGTCTTGACAATGTATGCCTTTAATCACCAAATTGGTAATCTTCTGGTTCAGTGAGATACCTTGTCTTAATGAATAAGATATGAAGCCATTGACAAAATCAACCTCTGTTAACTGCTAGCCTTCACCCTATATATGTAAGCAGCCACATTCAAATGCACATACAATTCTACAAGCACATGTAGAAACATAAACTACCTAAAATAATTTATTTCTTCATTATAAGTATAAATGGGGTTGCATTCATTGAAAGCTGGTTTTAAAAAGAGGCCTCAACATTTCTGTAAATGTAACAATTGTCTTATTAGTAAAAGAGTGAGACACAAGTCTAAGATACTTTACATCAATGATAGTTGCTATTGTCCTAAAGAGCTGACATGATTATAGAATCATGGTCAATGAACCTGAGGAGCTGAACTCATGGCAAACAAACAAATAATGAGTCAAAAATACCAAGAACTGCTTTGTCCTCCATGTGTGGTTTCCTAGGTAAGTCCACATAGTTAAAAGTATTTAGCACATGTTGTCATTCTGGAGTGGACAAATTTCAAACACACTCAACACTTTACATAGCTCTGGTGGTTGTTTACCTAATGTGGGCACAAGCGACAATTTGTCAAAAACTTTGGGCAGTATAAACTGTCCTTTGTTTACAGTCTAAAAGGCAATGGGTTTAAGAGTTATAAGCCACAAATAGAAGAATATGTTCTGCTTTGGGCCCAGAGCTGGTGTATTTGAATGCTTTCTTTTAATGTATTGTGCGTATGTGAGTTTGCCAAACAAGTGAAAGTTTCTTGGGGTCAATGAATTTTTTTTTAATATTTTTTGATACTATATTTACATTTCAAATGTTTTCCCCTTTCTAGATCTCCCCTTTGGAATCCCCCTATTCCCTCCCCCTCCCCTGCCTCTATGAGGGTATTCCCCCACCCACCCACCTACTCTTGTCTTCCCTCCTTGGTATTCCCCTATACTGGGGCATCTAACACTCCTCAGATCCAAGGGCCTCTCCTCCCCCTACAGAAGACATGGTTAAAGCATCATAGACACTTGTCACTATCAAGGGCATCTCCACCACTATCAAGCTCCCAAGTACTGGGTCTACAACATTTACATCACTATAGATTTATTATGTTACAAAAGGCTTTTTGGTTTCTCCCCACACCAATGTAGGTGTAAGAACACTTGATTCCTGTTTTGTTTTGTTTTGTTTTCTGGATAATTTCATATTTACTTCATAGGGCAATAACAAACTTGCAGAAAGGAGATTTATTAAATTAAAATTTATTCAGTATGTTTATCATATCTCAGAAGTTTCTTTTTCTATTTGTCTTACTGAAAATAGATTTTCTTTTCTACAATATATTTTGATTAGTTTCCCTCCCTCAACCTCTCTGACACCTTTCCTTCCTCCCCTCCTATCTGTATTTATACCCTTAGAAATCAAGTATGCATCCAAAGAATAATAATAAAATCAAACAATATAAGCAAAAGAGGGAATAGAACAAAGAGAAGAAAAAACACAAGAAACACATACAGTACAGACACAGGGATGTGCATCTTTGGAAGTTATTTGTCTTATAATGTTTAGGCTGATCTTTTATTCAAGGTATCACATTGATTCTCAAAGAGAGCCTTGTTGAAGAGATTAACAATTGTCTAGGGTTAGATCCCAGTGATAGAATTCTTGCCTAGTATCTGTAAGGCCCAATCCTCTACTTGGAAATGAGAAAGAAAGAGGGGGAACAGGGAGAGAGAAAGACTAAATAAAAGAAGGTGAAAATGCCTTTAGGCTATATTTCTTAGAGAAAATTGTTTTACAGTGTGAGTGTGTGTGTGTGTGTGTCTGTGTGTGTGTGTGTCTGTGTGTATGTGTGTCTGTGTTTTTCCTAGTGTGCATTCACTAACGTCCAAGGGAAGTGAGTGACTCTTAACCATCTGAACCAGAACCCTCTCACCATTTAATAAGCAGTGGGCATCAAGTTGAACACACGGATTTTTAACAACTGGAATTAGAGGTTCTACAATTATCTCTGGAATTAAGAGCACAGGTTGTGTGCTGGAATTATGTAATATTCCCCTTCTTTGGTTAATGTTAAAAACAAAACAGCCAAAAAGCACATGAAAGAGGATAAAGCAAATGAAGTCAACACTAGGAAAGATTGATGGCCCACATCATTGCCGGGAAACTAGAATAAAATTGTGTCTCAGATGGACTTTTAGTCTTTTAAGGCTTCCTAGGCTCATTAAGTTAACATTTTTCTTTTTTACATAAATGAGTTAGAACTCAGTTTCTTTATGTGGGTTATGAAGTATCCTGTCTAGTACAGAGTTCTAAGAGTATGCCTTTTCAATAAATTCTAAAATGTGGAACAACTAATGCCAACCTAAGCTACATTATTAAAGTCTGCAGGGAAGAACAAGCCATGAGGCCAATGTGGGCACTCCACAGTGAGTAAGTGGCCAATTTGGGCACGCCACAGTAACAGCACACAGCTACTCCTTAGTGTCTTACAACTCAATGCAAGAGAAAAATAAACACAAAGAGAAATGTCAATTATGTAAGGCTCTAGGCTCTATATTGTAATACAACCAGCCATTAGAACCTTAGAAAGGAAAGTACATTATGCTTGAACATTGAATAGTCTAAAATATAAGCCTTAAAATAACAGAAGTTTATCTGGTCTTAGTGAGATGAACATAATATTAAGTAGAGACTGTGAAGTCATATTTCTGACTGACAAGGCTTTATAAATAAAAGCATGCAGACTTGGCAGTGCAGAGAAGATAAGAGAAAACTAGTAGGTTGGTACTAATTAAGCAAAACCAGGCTATTATATGAATGTAACAGGAGCCTATACAAAGTAAACAGTGTTTTCATATACTATGAGGAGCTGAGACTATTAATGAAAATCCACCTACAAAACTTATGACCCAAAATTGGTCCTGTCTAAAAGAATTGCAGGGGAAATGTTCTTGAACAGAACACCAATGGGTTGTGCTCTAAGGTCAAGAATTGACAGATGGGACCTCATAAAATTACAAAGCTTCTGTAAAGCAAAGGACACTGTAATTAGGGCAAAATGGCAACCTACAGATTGGTAAAAGATCTTTATTAATCTTACATCTGATAGAGGGCTAATATCCAATGTATACAAAGAACTCAAGAAGCTAGACTCCAGAGATACAAATAACCCTATCGAAAAAATGGGGAAGTGAGCTAAACAGAGAATTCTCAACTGAGGAAACTTGAATGGCCGAGAAGCACCTAAAGAAGTGTTCAACATCCTTAGTCATCAGGGAAATAAAAATCAAAACAACCCTGAGATTCCACCTCACACCAGTCAGAATGGCTAAGATCAAAAACTCAGGTGACAGCAGATGTTGGAGAGGATGTGGAGAAAGAGGAACACTCCTCCATTGCTGGTGGGAATGCAAATTGATACAACCCCTCTGGAAATCAGTTTGGCAGACCCTGAGAAAATTGGACATAATACTACCTGAGGACCCAGTTATTCCACTCCTGGGCATAAACCCAGAAGATGCTCCAACATGTAATAAAAAACACATGCTCCACTATGTTCATAGCAGCCATATTTATAATAGCCAGAAGCTGGAAACAACTCAGATGTCCCTCCACATAGGAATGGATACAGAAAATGTGGTACATTTACACAATGGAATACTACTTAGCTATTAAAAACAATGACTTCATCAAATTCGTAGACAAATGGATGGATCTTGAAAACATCATTCTGAGCCAGGTAACGCAGTCACGAAAGAATGAACATGGTATGTACTCACTGTTAAGTGGTTATTAGCCTAAAAGTTTGAAATACCCAGGAGTCACTTCACAGGAACAGTATTATTGAGTACAAGGTCCCAGATGGAGGGCTTGGAGAAAGGACTGAAGGAGCTGAGGGAGTGTGCAGCCCCATGGAGGTAGCAACACTGGCAACTGGCCTGACACCCCATACTTCTGGAGACTGATCCACCAACTAAAGAATACACATGGAGAGACCCATAGTGCTGTCCACAAAGACTGCAGAGGAGGGTCTTGTTACCCGTCAGAGGGAGGAGAGGCCCTTGGGCCTGAGGGTGTTATATCCCCCAGTATAGGAGAATGTCAAGGAGGGAAGATGAGAGTGGATGGGGGTTGGGGTGGGGAGGTGAGTTGGAGAATATCCCCAAAGAGGCAGGGGAGGGCGGAGGGAATGGGGAGGTTCCAAAGGGGAGATCTGGAAAGGGAGAAACATTTGAAATGTAAATAAAATATGAAAATAAAAGAAAAGGAAAAAAATAAAAGAATTGCATGGAACAGAGTCTAAATAAATAGCTGACCACTGATGAACCCATTATGAGACCTATTCCATGAGCAGACACTATTCCATCACACTGTTAATAGTGCTATGTTGTGCTTGCCGACCGGAGCCTAGCATAGCAGCTCTCTGAGAAATTCTACCCAGCAGGTGACTGAGACATATGTAGATAGCCACGGACAAACATTGGGAAGAGATCCGTGACACTTATGGAAGAGTTTGGGGAAGAATTCAAGGTTCTCAAGGAGATAATAATTCCACAAGAAGACCAACAGGGTCAACTAACCTGGACCACTGGGAACACCCAGAGACAGAACCACCAACCAAAGGACATACACAGGCTGGTCTGAAGCCCCCAACACATATGTAGCAGAGGGCTGCCTTGTCTGGCTTCAGTGGGAGAGGATGCACCTAATCCTGTAAACTTTTGATGGACCAAGATGGAGGCATATCAGGGGTTGGGGGGAGGTTGCTGCCCTCTCAGAGGCAAAGAGGAATAGGCATGGGCAAGAAACTCTGGGAGGGGGGACCAGAAGGAGGGCAACATTTGGAATGTAATTAACTAATTAGTTAATTGATTAATTATTTTAAAAATGTAAACTTGATGTTAGTGTTTGGATGAAAGTGTAGCCACTTCATAATTCTAAAGCCCTTATGCTGCAACAATGCCTTTTTCATACCCAGAGATCGACTCCCCATCAGATAGAGTCATTTCTAGCTTCTGTCTGTCCCTCATCTTCTGCAGAGTAGATTAGGATAATCTCATGATAGGTGGTAGTGCAGTGCAGAGCTGACAATACTGCAGCATACTGTGATGATTTGTGTATTTTTGTCCCAGCCAATGGCACTACTAGAAGATGTGGCCTGGCTGAAGTAGGTGTGTCACTGTGGGTATGGGCCTTAAGACACTCATCCTAGCTGCCTGGAAGCTAAGGTTCTGCTAACAGCCTTCAGATGAAGATATAGAACTCTCAGCTACAACATTGTCATGCCTGCCTGGATACTGCCATGTTCCCCCCTTGATAATAATGGACTGAACCTCTGAACCTGTAAGCCAACCCTAATTAAATCTTGTTCTTAAAAGATTGCCTTTGTCATGGTGGCTGTTCACAGTAGTGAAATGCTAACTAAGACACATGTATTTTCTTCTTTAAAGTGGAATATCTTTGGACAGAGGATCTATAATGCTCCTCCCAAGATCCAAAAATGATCTCACAAAATCCTAAAGCCCTCACACACACATACACACACACAGAGAGAGAGAGAGAGAGAGAGAGAGAGAGAGAGAGAGAGAGAGGCTTGAAAACCAGTCTTTTGAGTCTTGGGTTGAGGTTATTAAAGAGACTCCCAAAACAGTTTAGTCTTTTGTTACAGTTCCTGTTTGGCTCCAGAGATGGAAAGTAAGACCTTATTGCTGAAGACACCTTACACGGCAGACACAGGACACAGAGTACCTAAGCTAGATCTGATCTGAAAGACTACTCCCTTAGAACTAATATTTAAGTACCAGAAGATGCCATGAAAGCTTCCAAAATAGAGAAGAAACTAAGTGTCATACCCAGCTATGATGACTATGAGTCACATCAAGGACCAGCATCTCAAATAACCCTAGGGATCCAGTAGTTGAACACATAGCTAGACAGTAGACAATCACGCTTTAATTAAACCTAACACTGACTCTACAAGACGGAAAACACCAAAAATTTTCACAAGCATAACTGACTAAATAAACACTGAATATGGACAACATCAATAAACATATCAAAAGGGATCAAGAAAGCCCAGGAAGCCTTATTGCCTTGCAAAGATGACAGGCAATTAAAGAATCTTGAGAGTGTGAGAAATAATCTTCTCCAGATAGGAACACAGCAACTGGTCCAGTATCCAGTGTCCATTTGGTATACCGTACAAAATAGTCACTGATATTCCACTGTATAGACTGAGATGGTTATGCTTATATATTTAGGAATACATAGAAATTAATTTACAAAGAGGCTTTGAGTTTGAATGAAAGCAAGTAAATATATTTTAGTTTAGAGAGAGGAAAGGAAATAGAGAAATGATATAAGTATTATCCCAAAAAAGTCAAAAGAAATAATTTTTAAAGAGAACATGGAAGAAAAACCTGGAAATTTTCCTGTATGCCTGATTTTACTTGCTGTCTCATAGTTATGTCGATCTGTCCTATTTCTGAGGCATTCCTTCACTGATACCAGAAGAAACTTCTTCAGCATTCCAATATAGACTGAAGACTAGCAAACCCAAGAAAGCATACAAGCCTTCCATGCCAGATTGAAGTACTGAGACATTCAGACTTGTAGACAGAACAGCTAACAATTTCTTGCACTCTCCAGTATGTAACAGCCATTTTTGGACCAAACTGATTGATATTCCTTTAATTTGAGTGTTAAACCTTACCCAAAATGTCATCATCAGCTTATCTGAGGCTATCTTGACTATGACGTGTGATCTTTAGATGACTTTCTCAAGGGAAGATAGCTCTTTCTTTTGAGACAGGTTAGGACATGGGTAAATCAAAGCTTCAGTAAACTCAGTTGCCTTCATGATTCATCTGTTTTGCCATAGCAACTCTTGTCAATAAATGTTGATCCCTTTGTCTGCAATAAATTGGACATGACTGAGTTTGGATGGCCTCATGGTTCATACTGCAACTTACACTGGACCTTTATTTTACTTACATGGGTCAGAATGAAGTCCTTAATGGTAAACTTCAAGCAACAGCCAAGGGCACCAGTAAGTTTGGCAGGGGTCATGGTCCAAATTTGCTATCCAAGAAAACCATTCTTCACTCAACATAGAAAGGGTAATACTTCAACTCAGGGATAAAATTTAAGTTTAAAAACTTACTATTTTCGTGTTTGATGCAGGCAGCAAGTTCTGAATGTATTCAAGTACAATAATGAAGTTATAACTTAGAATGTCAAGGTCAGACCTACTTAGGTAGCAAGTGAAATTTTTAGGAAAACTTAATGTGTTTGATCTCATTAAAGTTGTATATTTTATGATTACAGAAAACTCAGACAAGCTAGTAATCAGTTGTCAATATATAGTATTCAAATGAGAGGGTGGGGTTTAAAATGTGACAAATATGTGGTTACTCTGTAACTTATCCTAACCCTGAGAGACACTTAATGGGTGATCACAATGATCCACTACTTAAGTCTCTCAATTGAGTTCAGGCATATTTAACTTTTTGTGGATATTAGCTAGTTGTTTCATATTGGTAATACCCTTGTTCTATGGTTTGATTTTGTTTCAATATTCCACCCACACCCAAAGTCTCAGATGTTCTTAGTGAGTGTGACCTTCAGCATGTTGGTATTGTAGTGAACACACCTTAAGATACAGAGCCTATTGTATAGAGTGTTGTTCTTGTGGGATTCCTACCAGTGGGAGCTGAGGCTATCTCTGACTCCTTTGCCTGCCCTTGGGACTCTTTTCTTCCATCTTGGTTGCCTTGTACAGTATTGATATGAGAATACATTCCTGGAATTATTGTAACTTGTTATGCTATACATGATTGATGTCCCTGGAAGTCCCACTCTTTACTGCGGGAAGGTGACAGAGGTGGATCTTGGGGAAATGTAAGGTAGGAGGAATGAAACTTGGGAGAGGTGAGGGAAAAGATACTGAAGTCAGGATGTAATATAAGAAAGAATGTGCTTCACCATACCATAAGGACATTTGCTCACCTGTGCTCATAGCAGCTCTATTTGTAATAGACAGAAACAGAAAAGAACTCAGATGTCTCTCAACTGAAGAATGTATAAAGAAAATGTGGTTTATTTACATAATATAATATTATTCAGCTATTAAACACAAGAACATCTTGAAATTTGAAGGCAAATGGAAATAGAAAACATCTTCCAGAATGAGGTAACCCAGACCCAAGAAGGCAAACATGTTATGTACTCATTTTTAAGTGGACACTTGCCATAAAGTACAAGATAACCATGCTACAAACCATAGCCCCAAAGAAGCTAAGTAAAAAGGAGGGTCCAAGGGGCATGCTTGAATCTCACTGAGAAGGGAAAATAGATTAGAGATTGGGGGAGAATGGATGAAGTGAGAACTGGGAGAGTGAATTGAAATCTCAGAAGAGAGGGAGGCATCTCAACAATGAGCTAAAAACCTAGCCCAAGGGCAAGTTTCACCCTCATAGGTAGGTGACCCTAGCTAAGACTTATAATATGTGATATGGGACCTGAAATAGCCACCTCCTCTAATAAGGCAAGGCTTCCAATGGAAGGATGGGAACACCAACCAACCCAGAAAACTTCGACCAAAATTTATTCTGTTTATGGGATATGTTGGGATAAAGATGGAATAGAAATTGAGGGAGTGGCCAACCAATGACTGCGCCAACTTGAGAGAGCCAACCCTTGACACTATTAATGATATTCTGATATTCTTGCAGATGGGAGCCTAGCATAACTGTCTTGTGAGAGAATTCATGAAGCAGTTGGTGGAAACAGATGCAGAGACCCACAGCCAAACATTAGACAGAGTTCCATAGCTCTTGAAGTAGAATGGGAAGGATTGAAAGAGACAGAGAGATAAAGGATACCACAAGAAAACCTTCAGAATCTACTAATTGGAAATCAGAGAGTCTCACAAAGACTGGACTACCAACCAAATAGCATATATGGAACAGACATAGGCCACTACACGTGTGTAGCAGATAGGAAGCTTGATCTTCATGCCAGGCACTTACTAACTGTAGCAGGGGCTATCTATGTCTCTGTTGCCTACATTTGGATCCCTTTCCTCTAAATAGGATCAATAGGAAAAATATGCTTAGTCGTACTGGAACTTGATATACCAAGGCAGGTAGATAACCCATGGAGACTTCCCCTTTTCTGAAGAGACAGGGAAGGTAACATAGGGGTAGCAGAGGGGAGGGGGTGACTAGACTGAGAGGGAAAGAAGGAGAGGAAGATGATATCAGGATGTAAAATAATTATTTAAACAGTAAAAAACAAAACAGAATACATATATACATACATACATACATGTATACATCACACACACACACACACACACACATATACACGCAAAAAAGATGCAGAGCCTAGTAGGAAATACTTGAGTCATTTGTTCCACTATCATACAGGGTTAGTCTCACATAGTAACTTAGTTTTCATGAGAATGGGTGATCTTAAACTGGGACCAGCATATGAGCTTGACATCTATTGCTTTCTGTCAGCTCTTGTTTACTTTTTCTGATAGGTGACATTTGTCAGGATACCTTTGTAAGACTCCTGTTTGTATGTTGTGTGTACCCTCAAACCATCAGACTCATGATCAAAATGGGCCTTATAACTTCATAGAGTAACCAGTCAGGTCTTTGTTATAAAAATACAAAATGTGTGAAGACATACAGTAAGGACAGGAGTAAAAAGCATCTTCCTCACTGGCCCTCTGGCCCTCCTTTACTTAGATACCACTGAATGCATGCTGTGTTTTTGGTAGTACTATTAATGAACTCTTGGGATAGAAGTTTATCTGAACAGTAGCTTGAGGAGTTAAATATTGGCCTTTGAATACAGTGGATGTAGAGCTAATACTCTGGTCCCCATGAACATCATTTCACTCATAGGGAATATTGAAATTGATGCTCTGACAGCACAGAGTTAACATTAACACCTCTACTGGGATGTCATTTCAGGGATCAAGAGCTAAGGTTGAATTTGCTAAAGGACAATGACAGAGTCCTCTGTCCAAAAACAAAAAAGGACTAAAAAAGAAAGAAGTTGAACAGAACTCTTTGGAGACTTTCATCTCTTTATGTTTTATAATACGACAATGTGTTTTCAGACGTTAATACATTAGACATTAGCAATGTGGACTAAGTGCAATGGGAAACAATATTTGAACTTTAACTTATCCTTAAGGATTTTAATTGAGATAATTTGTATTTACATTAGGTATGCTAAATTTTACAATTTTACTATCCAAATATTATTGTTTTGTGATATAATCATATGTTTTGCCTTTATTTCAGGAATGTCTAGGAATATAAGTTAATATGACTAAATTTAGGTCAGGTTTGGAAATGGAATGAGGAATGATATTTTAATGATGCATACGGTGGAAATGAGGTTCCTGAGTTTAAGGTCCTGTCTGTCATGTTTGAGAAAGAGGAGATGGCTAAAAATTGGGACTCAGTAATGAATACTTTTTCTACTCTATATCAACTGGCCAATGATAAAAACATGTGTTCATCAGCTCTGCGTTACAAGTTCATTGAGACTTCTATACTTGCTCTACATTTACTATCCTATGCCCCATTGTTTAATTATTTTAAAAAATGGAGAAGAAAGACTAGTCCCCCCATTTTTTCTTTTATTGGGTATTTTCTTTATTTACATTTCAAATGTTAACCCCTTTCTATCACCCCTACCCCTACCCTATGAGGGTGCTCACCCACCCACCCACTTCCACCTTCCTGCCATGGCATTCACCTACACTGGGAAATCAAACTCCCACAGGACCAAGGACTGCTTCTCCCATTGATGTCCAACAAGGCCACATATGTATCCTGAGCCATAGGTCCCTCCATATGTACGCTTTGGTTGGTGGTCAAGTCCCCAGGGCATCTGGGTGTTCTGGCCAGTGGACACTGTTGGTTCCCCCACACACAAGGCTGCACACTCCCTAAGCTCCTTTAGTCCCTTCTGCAACTCTTCCATTGGGGATCCTACACTCAGGATGATTGACTGCGAGCAACCACCTTTGTATTTGTCAGGATCTGGCAAAGCCTCTCAGGAGACAGCCATATCAGACTCCAATCAGCAAGTACTTTCCTGTGTCTGGGTTTGGCAACAGTAATTTGGCAGTTTCTTTATGGCCTGTCCTTCAGTCTCTAGTCAACAATTTGTCTTCATATTTTCTCCTGTGAGTAGTTATACTTAATTGACCCCAAAATTTGACCAGAGAACTCCTAATTCTGAGAAATAACTTCATCAAAGTAGCTGGATATAAAAATGAACTCAAACAAATGAGTAGCCTTCCTCTACTCAAAGGATAAAGAGGCTGAGAAAGAAATTAGGAAAATGACATCCCTCAAAATAGTCACAAACAATATAAAATATCTTGGTGTTATTCTAACCAAACAAATGAAAGATCTGTATGACAAGAACTTCAAGTCTCTATGGAAAGAAATCAAAGATGACCTCAGAAGATGGAAAAACCTCCCATGTGCATGGATTGGCAGGATTAATATAGTAAAAATGATCATCTTGCTGAAAGAAATCTACAGATTCAATATAATCCCCATCAAAATTCCAATGCAATTCTTCATAGAGCTAGAAAGAGCAATTCTCAAATTCATTTAGAATAACCAAAATTAAAAAAATAAAAATTAAAAAAAAAAAAAAACAGGATAGTGAAAACTATTCTCAACAATAACAGAACTTCTGGGGGAATCACCATCTCTGACCTCAAGCTGTACTATGGATCAATAGTGATAAAAACTGTATGATATTGGTACAGTTACAGGCAGGAAGATCAATGGAACAGAATTGAAGACCCAGAAATGAACCCACACACCCATGGTCACTTGATCTTTGACAAAGAAACCATCCAGTGCAAAAAAGACAGAATTTTCAACAAATGGTGCTCGTCCCTCTTTATCATGCAGCCACAGACCCTAATATACAAGTGACAGTCACTTTTAAGACATCACTTCATCAAAAGAACAGAGAACGAATACAGGAATTTATTACACTTTGTAACTGTAAATTCAATACTGTCTGTGGTAGAGTTTCTATTGTTGTGATGAAATAAACACCCTGGTCAAAAGCAACTGAGGAGGAAAGGTTTTATTTAGTTTATATTTCCATATTGCAGTGCATCATTGAAGAGAGTCGGGGCAGGATCTCAACTCAGGCAGGAACCTGGACACTGAAGCTGATGCAGAGATCATGGAGAGGTGCTGTTTAGTGGCTTTCTCCTTGGCTAGCTCAGTCTGCTTTCTTACAGAACTCAGGACAACCAGCCCAGAGATGGCAACCCTAACCTACAAAGGGTTGTGCTCTCCTGCTTCAGGCATTAATTAAGAAAACATTCTACTAGCTTACCCATAGCCCAATCTTATAAAAGGGTTTTATGAATAGGGGTTTCCTTTACTCAGATATCTTTAGCTTATGTCAAGTTGACAATAAACTATACAGCACAGATACTAAGGATGTCCAACATTGTAGGATTATGACATAGCTCAGCAAGCAAAGTCTAATGCTAATTCTAATGATCTAAGTTTGATTCCTTGACCTGATATGGTAGGAGAGAATAAATCCCTTCAAGTACTTGTCTCTCTTCCACATGTGTGCTATGACCAACCTGTGTCCCTCTGAACATAAATAAATGTAATTTTTTTTTTTATTTTTAAAGAAGTACAGGCTTATGCTTCAATAGACATGCCTCAATTGTTAAGGGCACTGACTGTTCCTGTAGAGGACCAAGATTTGAATCCCAGCATTGACAAGGTAGCTCAAAATTGTCTATTAAGTCTATTCCCAAGGGATTATATTTAATGCTCAGATAACACACACACCCCAAAGAAAAATAATCCAAGTTACATACTCTATATCACCAATATCTTCTAATTGGAAACATTCAATGGATAAGAAGAACCATAATATTCAAGTCTTATTTTAAAGCAACTACTTAAAATACTGCATGCAATCTGTACCATTAGCATTTCTCAGTGTATATATCATATGTTCAATAGGTGCATTAATATAGTTGCTTCAATATTAGACAGCATGGATATAGACAAATGAAAACAAATCTGTGAAGAAATGTATGTCATTAGCAATGTAATTGTAATGTGTTAGAGTTGGTGTCATGGCACCTTCCACCATCAGTCATGATATGACCAAGTCCTAGAATACTCAGCAAAGTTTCACTCTGAAAAACTCAAAGTCCAAAATTAAAGCAAACCATTTCACTTCAGTAAAGGGGACAGGACATGTGAATTTCTCTGGCTACACAGGATTGAAAACAGGACTAGAATCAAATTTCCATTTGAGGGAACATGGTACAATATTGGACCAACTTCTGTCCCTTTTTGAGACACTTGAAGAGTATCAGACTCCCGCCTTATCATTCCTGAGTGATAAGGCATGGGGGAAATCCACTGAGAGTTGAATCCTGTGTATATCTTCACTGTTCCTTAAAATTCTCTATGTTTTAATAACAAATTTCACTCATGAAACTAAAATAAAAAAATTTAAAAAAAAGAAAAAAAACAAAACAAGACAAAATTTGAGGGCTTCATTCTAAAATGTGTTATTCTATAATGTGTATTTTGTAGCAAAGTTATCTTACCCCACCGTTGAGGATGTCAGAAAGTATAAATACTACCCTTGTGTAATTGAGTAGAAATGTCTTTCCATTTCCAGCATTTTAACTACCTCAACAAAATCCCTCACATTTAGTTTATGTTTCACTGGAGCCAAAGGGGACAGGGGCTCTACAAGAAGACCAAAAGAGTCATCTAACTTGGACTCATGGTGGGGTGGTCCCCAGCAACTGAACCACCAACCAAAGAGCAAGCATCAAAGACCATGTGCTAAACCTAGGCCCTTTGTACATATTTAGCATATGTGTAGCTTGGTTTGCAGGTCCCTCAGCAACTGAAGCAGGGGCTGTCACTGAATCTGTTGCCTGCCTACCTGTGGACACTGTTCCTTTAACTGGACTGTCTTGTCCGGCTTTAGTGGGAGAGGATGGAGCTAGTCCTGCAGTGACTTGATGTGCTGGGGTGGGGTGATACTCAGGGGGGAACCTACCCCTTTTTAGAGAAGAAGGGTGTGAAATGGAAGAGTGGCTTTATGAGGGTGGACTGGAAGGAAGGAGGGTGCAATTGAAATGTAAAATAAATAAATAACTAATAAAATGAATTGGAGATTCTCTCTCCATTCTAAACTCTGCTTTTCACAGACATCATTGTGGTTCATTGAGCCAGCTCTTAAGATGTAGTAATTTGAAGCTGATGAAAGTCACAAACACTGTCTTTAATCTAGAGAATTGGAGTGATGTAATTTATTATAGAGTAAAATTCATCCCATGAATTGTCATCACTTACAGAATGTTCTGGGACAGATTGTACAGTGAAACAGCTGATAGAATGGTTGTCATAGGGACAAAATAAATGATACTCAAAGAGGAATTCTAAGATGTAATGAAGACAAGCACTGTCTGATTGGAGAGATGAAATCTCCAAATGACCAGGGGCCTCTTTTTAAGTGATGCTGTAGTCTTAATGTGTGACCTTAGGCAAGTCACTTACCCATATGGTTCCCATTTTCCAATCACAAAATTGATGCTCTTAATCTATATTCAGCACTTAATGTTTACAGAGAGCATTGAGATGTTTGGATGAAAGGCACCATTTACATGTAAAGTAGTGTTATTATTCAAATCCCTCTCTGCTAACTGCTCTGAAGCAGGTGTGTTAAAGGAAAGCAAATGAGGAAGGAGAAAGGGAAAATTGTCTTCTTAAGTGATGAAAATCTGATTATACCAAATTGGTTCATTCTAAAAGCAGGTGGGAACCCTATGCTGCCTTTATTAATGAGTTGAAGATAGACTTCCCTGGGCTAAGCAAACCAGCAGAATGTGTTCTCCTCAAACACTTTTCTAATAAGAGAAAACATCTGAGATTAAAATAACTAACAATAATACTTTGGGCTTAATACTCACAACTTTTCCTTAAATGGCTTTCATTCGACTTCAACAGTGCATGACTATATCAAACACACCATTACTTCAGACTCAGCATCTCATGTGTCCTGGCGCATGTGAGTAAACTATCATCAATGCTGTCTTTCATTAACTGAAACGAACACACACATTGTTCTCAGACTTTTGACTATGATCAAGTATAGCATATACAATGACTTCTCAGTCAACTTTAAATGGTTTTGAATACACATTTGAATTTATATTGAATATAAAGATATCTCTAGGTAGATATCCATATGAATATATACATCATTTAACAGAATTATCTGCAAAATAAATGTGTGTGTTATACAAGTACACTTTAAAAATACTTGAGACTGAAAAACAAATGATGAGCAGGTTGAATAAATGATTTCATTTCTATCCTAAAGGCATAGATTATACTTGAAATTTTTAAGATAAAATGTGTTGAAGGTCAACTTGTTTTAGAAAATGTTGTATTTGATATCTGTATCTCCGAAGGGAAGGATTTCCGTGCTTTACTTTTAAACGCCTTTTCAGGTCTCACATCTTATTATTAGCTTTTAGCACCATCTTGGCTGCCACTATTAATGTGTGCCCTTCCCTTTTATTTGTGTATATATATCTAAGTACTAGATGTAGCAGGCATTCCAGCAATGCTGTTAGGTAGATGCCACGTTCCCCCCCCCCTTTTTTTAAAATAGTTGCAAATATTAATCAGGGCAATGTCATACACCTGGTCAAGGTCAAACTAGAGAAGTTGAGGCAAAATGTTAATTAAGGTCTACATAACTCTTAAACATATCATTTTCCCACAGTGTTAACATGGATTCTGAAAGTGGCAATTCCCCAGAGTTCTCAGTATTGGAGCTTATTTACTGTCTGTCACCTTGTTATGTTCCCTTGATTGTTTAAAACAATTAAATACAGAAAAAAAAATTAGTAGGATGAAAACTACTATTTTTGTATAGCTTTCTGAAGAGATTTGTGCCTGCCTAAATAATTGCAGATGAAATTAACGTCACCCTGCTAACCCCTACAATGGCATTCTTTTTCTGTTATTAATTAATTTACAGAAGGTGCCATAATTACAAAATGTGGGAGGCACTCTCTGTAAATGCTTTACATGACAAGAGGACATGATCTGCAATCTTAAGATTATTAAACTTGCTACCAGGAGAATGTGTACTTCAGGGACCAAAGACATTTTTCAAAAGATGCCCATGTGTTCAGTAGAGGGCAGATGGCCAGGCCCAGAAAAAGAAAAAAAAAAAAAAAAAGACTGATAATCATTCTACCTAGTGACTTTAATTATTTACTAGAAAGATTCAGGTGATCTGGCCCTTCTCAACAGATAAGGTATTCAAAAACAGCATACATAAAGCCTCTCAGTTATCTAAAATTACTGTCTGAAACAAATTCCCCAGATAATGTCTACTTTATTTTCCACATCCTAGAAGAGAAGCCAAGGATGCTGTAGAGGGTGGCCTGAAGGGGAATTATAATACCTGTGTCTGCCACTTGTCCACAGCTGTCTTCTCCCATTGTAACTTCTGACAGGGGCTGTGCCTTCCACATGCTTTGTGCCTGGCTGTACTCCATCTAAGCTTCAGGATGAAGCCTGGATTATTTTGTGTCATTGAACTAGTAAATATAAGACATCAACCATAGAGGGAGAAGGCACAAGTTCTTGGCTTTAGATCTATGTTCAAAACTCATTTGGTAGGTGGCTATGAGCAGTTTATATAAGCCTAAAACAGTATTCAATGAGAATGATATCTCAAAAAATGATTTATGGACTCATATAAATACAGTAGGAACTATTAAAATGCATTATCTTCTCATTTTAGATATTATTTGCAGGTTTGTGTTATCTGTAGTTCAAGGAAATGAATTATTAAACAGTGTGTTAGTGTTGGAACTGCTGTGACAAAAATTGGAGAGAAATAACTTACAGGAATTATGTCTTTCTTTTTCTCTTTCTTTTGCATATGTGTTCATTTGTGTTATAATGTGCACATGTGTGTGTACATATGGTGGCCATAGAATTATTCTTTTTTAAGGAGCACAGTCCAATTCCTTAGAGACTAGGCCTTATGTTATAATGGACCAACTTGATGCCATTTTAAGATTAATAGCCATCTTGTTTCAGAATAAAACTAAGTTCATTCTTATTTTCTGTGAAACTTGGATTCAACCAGATTTTGATCCATTTTCTGTAATTTGGCATATTCTACATCCTATATCCTGACCTCCACCCTAGTAAAATAAAATGTTCTGCCAAAGAATATTGAAAGCCAACTTCCTAAGTAACTACCCCCACCCCCCAGAAATCTCCCAAAACATGAAAGTACCTTAGTCTTGAAGTTTTGGGAACTATATAAAACCAGCTTTCCATATTGATGATATATTTTTTTTCAAATTCCACATTAGGGGCATATCCTTGTCTGCGAAAAAATAAAGCTAGAATAATTTGACTAAATAATTTGACTAATAGGCTTTACTCTTCTTTGGTAGGATTAGCACATTGCCCTGGATCTCAACTACTAAGTAATATAAACTGACTGGCCATAGAGTATCTTGGATCTTCCTGCCTCTGCTGCCCTAGTACTAGGATAATTGGTGCCTCCCATATGCTTGACATTTTCACTTCAGTTCTGAGAGTACATCTGCTTGCCAAACTAACTGAGATATCAATCTTCTTCTCTTTTATTTATTTGGCTTAAGTCCTTAGAGGTTTTCTTCTATGTCTCTTGGGATCCATAAATTTCGCCCTACGGTAAGACAGAACCTGATAAAAGGCAAGGCTTAATGGAATATAGCTAGTCTACTCAAGGCAATTGTGAAGCAGAGAAAGAAGTGGCAGGCAGATCAGAAATAAGATACATTGATTCCACTTTTCAGAGTATGGCTTAGGAACACAATTATTCCAATTGAACTCCTCCTCTTAATTCATACCATCTTCTAGTGGTCATTTGGTTAATTCATTAGTGAATAAATGCTAAAACAAGATGCCTTTCTACTAAATAACATTCCAAAGACCCAAATTTGAACACATTGCAGTAGGTATTGAACCATATATTCATGATCCTTTTGGGATTAGTTCATATCTGAGTCATACTAAGATGACTATTGTCTTAGTGCCAACCATAACACAGAACCAGATAATTTTTCTTTAGAGTATTCCACTGCTAATTTCTTCAGTCAACACATTTTTATACACTTGCTTAATCTATGATGTGGACTCTGCCAGTCATGGTAAATGTGCCATTAAATATAAGAGTTTAGAGTTGGGAGAGAGATGGAAGGTAGAAATGTTAATTATCTGTCATCGTCATCTATCTATCTATTTATCTATCTATCTATCTACCTATGTTATATTATTATATATTTAATACATTATTATATATAACACATAATATGTTATATTTGTTATGCATGATATATTTTATAAGATAATATATGTCATATTATTGTATACATATATAAAAATGAGTCTATTAATCATCAACTCATATCTTACTTTGTTAACAAGAAATGAAAATTGCTGACTAGGTTCAGAGAAGGGATGACAGCTTGTGTCCTATGTCTCAGCACTGCTGCAAATTACATGACTCTGTTCTTTGTAATCTATTAAATCTATTTAAAATTTCCTAAGCCAGCTAAAGATGCATTATAAAGACTTGGGGGATCTGGTATCCACAAAAAAAGTTCTTTCAGTAATCCCAGAATGGAGCATTGATTGAGACCAATTATTTAATATAGTTCAATTAGAATTTTGTCCTAGGATTTAACAAGTCACAGTCAATGGGTTTATAGTCATTTGTTATAGAATCTAAAATGATGAATACTACAGGAAACAGTAAAATATATAATAAGTTATCTGTAATATGATGGTGCAGTTTTTAAAATTAAGGATGTGAAAGAACAAGGAGCCTCTGGGACAGGATATAAAGATAAGTATCTTCAATATAAATTTAGAATTTGGTTTTGAATTCATGTACTGTAAACCTAAGGCATATGCCAGCCAGCATAGGGAGAAACCTGTGCCCCTGTTCTTTTCTAGGCTTATATAATTCCCTTTTCAACTCCAACAAAGATTCATACATATCTTATTAACTGAAATACAGGTTCTTGTTTTTATTTTCTCTCTTGTCTAAATAAAGGTTATCTTATTCATTGTATCAGATCTTTAGCTTCCTTTTGATTTTTACACTTCCTAATCCATCTTCAAAAGACATTGAATGGAGGTTCATAAATAGCTTTTACTAATTTATTTTCAGTATCATGGTCTCTTACTGCACCATCAATTATTTAACTAGTTCTCTGTTGAGGGATTTTCAACTTGCTCCCAATCTTTTATTCTATTTCTAACAGAGTTTCAATGAATATCTTACTTCATGTACCATTTCACAGAAGTTTATGGGTAGTGAACCCCAAGAGTATTCCTAAAGCAAAGAACTATGATAAGTCTTGTATATTCTATTTTGTTGATAGCTTCATTGTTGGTCATTTAATGAATCAAATCAAGATAAGTGAGTTAATTGCAGAAAGAAAAAGAATGAAATGAAAGTTTGGAGGCAATTTAAGATATAGGAGTTTAAGTTCTAATAAGGAATCAGTTTTCCAAAATGAAGAAGGTCTTAGTTACTTTTCTATTGCTGTGATAAAACACTGTGATGAAAAGCAACTAATGGAGGGAAGGGTTTATGTACACTTACAAAATTCAGATCAAACTCTATTAATAAAGGAAATTGGGGCACAAATGAAGACAGGAACCTAGAGGCAGAAAACGAAGCAGATACTAAGATTACTGGTTTGCTCCCCAGGACTTGAGTGGTGCACAATTTAAAACAGTGAGTTAGTTTCTTCCACATCAATCGTTAACCAAGAAAATGCATTACAAAATTCCCTATAAGTAAAAGTATGGAAGTATTTCTCAATTGATAATCTTAAACTTTTGTTAAGTTGACATAAAAATAACCAACAGAGGGGCCATAGAACAATCTTGAAAGGTTTCTAAGAAGAAACCCCATAGCTAAGTGTGGGCTGTTCTAATCCAATACTTGTCTGAAAGAACTTCTGTGGATTTTAAAGTGCCATCATCTGCTAAGAATAAATGGGTTTCTGTCAAGAAGAGAGTAGAGTATGCATAAACAAAGCAAAACATTAAATAAGATAAATTGGAGAGAAGGTAATGGAAGAATTTCTGGATTATCATATATGATCAGTAGTAATGCCAGAGGGATGCTGTTGCTGTCTGTGTAAAATACACAAAAGTAATTAAAAGTTGCAATATTAAAAGAGCAGAGATTGGTCAGTATATGATAAGCAACAAACAGCAACAGTAGCAACATCAAAAACAAAATCCCAGATTTGCAAATTTGGACATTTTTTCCCAACTTTTACAAGAGGCTAGGCACTAAGGACATCTGCTACTTCATTCTGGTCTATCTAAATGTTGGTAGAATCCATAAGTAGATAATAATCTATAATTACAGATATTTACTAATAGAGTGAGATGCTATTAGTCAATCAAAGTTTAAGTATATATACAATACCAACCAGCATGATTTACACACACACACACACACACGCACATACACATATATATTTGTTTTATGAAATGTGGAAATGTCATATGAACTTTTATTATCAGTGTCTTAGATTTATCTAGAAAGTAAGATAATACAGTTGAGCTTTATATTTAAATAGTTTATTTTCCTATAAATATGTATTATTTATAAGTATATCATAAATTTTGAGTTTATACAACATTTGACATTACATATCTATTTCAAGTCTGCCTACATAGTCAGATATATAAATGAATGTTGTCTTTAGTTTAAAGGAAGCTACATTTTATAGAAGATTATTTTCTATTATTTATATAATAGCTTATTAATGTTTTTTATTCTTAAACAAGTATTTGCCATTTACTAGTCTATTATTCTCCAATCACTTTTCCCACTATTTTGGAGAACTTCTTCATCAACAGAAGTAAACAGTATATAAATGTGCTTTTGATGAAGCAGTATGTCATATTCCACCGAAGTCTGAGCTACTTATAGTCAGCCACTTTTTCCTGAGATTCCCTACAATTCAGGGCTCTCAATGTTCTATGTTCCAAAAATTTTCTAGTTTTGACTCTCTTAGTATTCTTCCTCTTTATATAAATTAATCCAATAAACTAATACTTGTTGGAACGATACATGTTGTGCTCATTGTATAATTCTGTCATAGGTAACTTTTACATGGTCTGGAGAGGTGTCCAGTGAAACAGAACAAACAACAGTGGCAGGTTTACCATGAATTATCCCCACGCTAGGGCAGGAAAATTTTAGTTTTCTTTGATTAGTGTTTTCTCATCTTAAATATTGTGTAAAACTTCTATGATAAAGATCATTTTACTTTCATATTTACATGTGTGTACTCAATTCTCTGTGAGGATATTAGCCGAAGAAGCTTACCTTATAGTTTTTTTTTCCTATCTCCAACACCCATTGATGTAATAGAACTAGGCAACTGGTAGAAGAAGCAGAAAAGAATGTAATTGTAATTGAAGTTATATAAGAGAATTGATACCAACACAAAGGTCTTATCATATTGGTCCAGCTCAACTTACTAAAACATAAGTAGCAAATAGATACAATCTGATTCCTAGTTTTTACTCAAAAAGGATTTTGTATGGTGAATAAAAGTACAAGAAAATGAAAATATTCTTCCAATGAGTCCAATAAAGTAAATAGAAAAAAACATAAAAAGTAAGAAGAAAATACCCACTTTAATATAAAAGTACATGCTGTAATGTGCATGTCTCTGCACATATATGTGGTGTGTGTGTATGTGTGTGTGTGTGTGTACATATATCAGTTTATAGGCTATTTGATGAGTTTTGTAACTTTATGTTACCTACTCTAAGCATTTATTGTCTAGTGATAAGAAAAACTTCTTTCCATAGAAATTCTGTATTTGGAAGGTGACCATTAAAACAGCAAAGCCAGAAGGCAGCAAACAGATCTGGAACTGGGAAGTTATGAAAATAGCAATAAAGAGATGCTGTAAACATCAGGATATCAGTTTCAGTGCCTTTAATTTTATAAATAGCATATAACATATACTTCAGTTAGTTTTTCTACTGCTGTAATGAAACAACATGACAACTCAAAGAAATGGAGTATATTTTGCTCATTCTTCAACATCACAGTTTATAATAGAACAAAATCAGTGCAGGAAATCAAATAGGGTAGGAATGTGAACTTACTATAATGGCTTGTTTAACCTGATCTCTTATAGCATGGCAAGACCAAAAGCCTAAGTGTGTCATAATTCACAATAGACTAAGCCCTCTCTTCTTAATCTTCAACTAATATAATCTCCAACAGTCTTGTCTACAGCATGATCTTATAGAGGCATTTTCTTATTGAGGTTCCCTTCACTAAGCTAACTCTAGTTTGACTCAAGTTGACAAATAATTAGCCAATAAATCATAGTTCTACAAATTATGAGTAGAGGTGAAGAAACACTCAGAATATTTTCGATATTTTTCAGAGTATAAACCCCACACACAATGTTAAGTATATCCAAACACACTCTAGAGAGCCAGACATTTATATATTGGCTTACAACAGAATTCTGAAGGGTTTTGAAAGCCTATCTTACACAGTATTTTCAAATGACATCCCTGGATCTGTTATCTTTAAATAAGAAATTTTCAGAAATAGATTTAGTCTTTACAAATGAATTTTAATGGAATACATTACAGAAGCTAAAGAAAACCACATGGTCTGAAAGCCTGATGGAGAAATTTTCTGGGCCTTACAAATGTCATGTGTCATTTTGGCATTGCTGTATCTGTAAAAAGGAATATATTTAGTTTTTGGATGTAAAATGATAACTGAGCTTCATCCATGTGTCTGGGGACACAAGCATGATGAAGTAACAAGCCAGACTCTAATAAGAGAAAAATCTGACAACCAAAACAAAAGAATAAATTTACAATTAAACAGTCTAGACAATGAAATTAAATTATATGTAAGGTAGGGTCAGGACATAGATTTGAAAATGGGGAGATTCATCAGAAAGGGAATTTTAAAATATAACTTTGGAAAGATGATTTTTCAAATAGAAATCCTATTATTATTCATAAATATATCATTTACAATTATTCCATAGGCAGCTAGAAAAAGTATTCAACTCAGCAGTAATGAATACTGGTTGCTCCTCTAGAGGGTGTAGATAGGATACCTAGCACCTATATGCAAGCTAAGAATAGTCTGTTACTCCAATAACAATGGATTCAATTTATCATAGACTCCAGGGGTGCTGGACACTTCTTATTCACAGGCACACATTCAGACAGACAACTCATATGTATGAAAATAAAATTCTCTTAAAGTTTTTCTGACTTCCTTACTATAGTCAAGGTTACATGTCAAACATCATTTGTGTGTGTGCCCCATGGCGGGCTTAAGGAGGTTGGGAAGTGGTATGTACTATATTGCCTTTATTTGTACACATTCCTGAATTTCTTTTAAACGTACAAAGTGTGATCAGCTTTAAATATTTCAGTGAATAAATAATTTTCATGAAGAAATAATAAAGTCCACATATGTCACTTATGTTATCTTCAATATTCAGTTGCCCTCATTACAATCCAAGTTCCAACATTCCAAACATGTTTCTTTATGTAATTCTCAAACCAAAGTATTTTACCATCTATTAAGCTTTGTATAATATACAAGTAAGACTATATCTATTTAAGAGAATCACTAGATGTGCTGCTTTAGGAAAATTACTAAGTTTTTTTGGATCAACTTCCTTCTTATTGAAATGTGGAGAAGCCCCATTCCAGCTACCTCAAAGTCTTGTTCTTTCTTTCATATATACTTCTAAGAATTTTGGGTCAGACACAGTTCCAGACAGTGGAGAGAGAGCAGTGACCAGTAAGTCTAGGGCTTCTACCTCATTGAAAATTTTATGTACCAGGGAAGAAGTTGGTAGCCCCTTAGAAACTCTAGGAAATAAGAGAGGATGGTGTGGAATTAGACACTTGCAGTTTCGTGAGCACTAATTACTAATTGCACGTAAATATAATAACACAGCTTGTTATGGTATCTTGAATGACTCAACATGTCAATTATATCTTTTGTAGCGATATTACTGGTATTACTGATTTCTCCCAGTAAACACCCCCCAAAATATTATCTGTATAACAGGCAACTATATACACTATGACTATTACTTACAAATGAGACAATAAAGATCTAAAGATAAATATAATTATAATCCCTAAAAGAAATGTTCTATGTTACTTGCATAGAATTCACTGCTTACAGTCTTCCCCAACACACAAAGATATGAAACTTGATCTTTTTCAAAGGACGAGTATGTGAGTGAGCATGCACATACAAACACAAACTACATAATAGGTACAAATGTCTCCATAGAGACATAGAGACCAGTTTAGAAAATGTTTGAAATCTTCTAAGTTCACTTTGAAATTTCTCTCTGTCCTGATGCATTACTGGTTGGAATTTTACCACAGAGTGAACTCTATGCTTTAAAGAAAACCCAGAAGGGAGAGGGGAGTGTTAAGGTTTGAATATAAATGTTCTGCATATGCTCATGTGTTGAACACTTGCTGCTGCTATTTTTAATGGGTTCTGGAAATGTCTCAGACAGAAGCCACTGAGGATATGGTTTATAGGTTATACTGGGCCCTCCCCCTTTCTTTGCTCTCTTATTCATATGCACAATCAGGTGAACAGCTTCCTTCACATGCTTTTGGTGCCATGATGCAATGCCTCATCACTGATTCAAAAATCAAGGGGGGCAAAATCTGTGGGCCCCAGGGGATGGAAGGTGCTTGTAAATCTATGCTTGCTTATTTTAAATTCTGAGTTAAAAAACTATCTTTATGATAGCTGTGGTGTATTTATTGGTTTTGTTATAATATATAAACAAGAACAATGCATTTTGCATCTCTCTGGTTGTTTATGTTTGTCATATAGGAGGAATCCTGACCAGTAAAATAGGCCCGCTTTACACTGGTTACACTTATTATTAGCCAAACAGGAGGCAGTGGAAAGAGAACCACCGTATCAAGCCAGTCAATTCTGGACAAAATCTGCTCCTCAGGGGTTCCACTTCCCTCAACAGAGCTCAATTCCAGAGTATGGAAGCAGTAAAAAAGATGTCTCAGTAGAAAAGAAGGGGAAAGAGTGTGAATCCTTACTTGAAAAAAAGCTACAACATCTTTTTAAAAACAGATTTATCCAGAATCCTGAAGGTGATTGGTATCATGTCACAGAATACCCATAGAACCGTTTAATCTCACTGACATTGTAGCTAAAGACCTTTGTTAGAGTTTGCAAGGACATTTACGAAAGGACACTGCCTGGAGATGTCTGACTAGTCACCAGAGAGACCTGCCAATGAGGTTGGTAATTTGGAAATGTCATAAATTTCCAGGGAATAGCTATCAGTTCTCTGAGCTAAAATAGCTGACACATTTTCAGATGGCCATACACCTGAGAAGAAGTGGATTTCAGAAGGATAACCTCCACTAATCTTTTGTGTAAGGATTTTGAATGTAAGACAGAAATCTTATTTACTATTTAGTATTTACACTAAGTTATAAAATGCACCAAGTCGACTATGGGATGCTTTTGGCCAGTCAATGCCCATGGTTGTCTAAGTCTAAGTCCCTAGGAAAGAAAGTTAGTTATATCAAGAATTTTAGTTTGCTTATTTTGTCATTATATTTTCCAATTGTGAATCTTCTTCATAGCAGAATTCATATATCAAGTCTTCTCTGTTTGGATGCCTGAATAACCTCAGAGGCAACCAGGATGGTACTAAACTTGACTTAAAAACTATTATTCTTTTGGAAATTCTGTCTCAGAATATATCTATCATTGCCAAAAGCTGGGGTTCATACTTCACTGCTCCATCCCTTAATTCATTATTTAAATTTTTATTAATCTGTCCTCTAGGTCACTTCTGAGAGACACTCATTTCTCAGGAATATGGTTTGTGTTGTTTTTGAAGCATGCTATTATAATCAAACTTTGCATCTACTTCATACTTGAGAAGCAGCTCATTAATTTTTTCCACCTATTCATATATCAGCTTATTCAATAATCAGCACTTAGAACTTTGGAGGGAGTTATATAGCCCCCCTCAAAGTAGTTCTTTAGAGTTATATACACTGGTTGTAAAGACAGCCATATCACAGTGTAATGTTATGCTTTTTGATAAATCTAAATGTCTTAATTATAGGTTGTGAGGTGACAGTCATGTTTTTTATTTAAAATATTAACCACAGCACTGGAAAATAAGATATTTGATAATTATTTTATGAATTTTTGAATCAATATATATATGAGTATAAGGAAGGTAAACAGATATCTGAATGGAAACATCTCCAAGAGTATAAAATTGTTTGGGAGTAAATGGTATTTGTAGACTGAAGTGAATTGTTTTGATTTTACTAAATTTGACACTATGCAGAGATGTAAATACATACATTAATTATATTTATTTATTCATTTTAATCTCTCTCTTATGCTGTCTTATGGTATGTTTGTTTCTCATGCCGGTTGTATGTGTGTGTGTATGCATATGTATTAATTAATTTTATTTTATGCATGCGTTTGTCTGTGGTCATCACTACCACATGCACACAGGTGTCCACAGAGCCCAGAGAAGGCAGCAAATCCATACACACATACATTATATTTAGTGAACTTGTTTGTATGGGGGTGCTGCAAGTTTATCTATAAGTTTCTGGAAGCTGAAGGTCAACATGGGTTGTCTTCAATCACTAGCTACCTCACATTTTGTAGGGTTCTCAAGGACTTTGTCAGTTCATCTTGATCAGCTGCCTAAAGAAGTCATGGGTCTCATCCTCCTGACTCCATCTCAGTAGTACTGGAAATGGAAGTACTCTCAATATGCTTGGCTTTTATATATGAGTACTCTGTATACAACCCAAGTCATCATCTTCTTGTCTGTGCCATCTCTCTAACTCAAATTGCTATATATTTTTAACAAGAAAATGTTGGGCTTGTGTAATAATTTATAAAAGGAAAGTGACAGGAAAGGATGGAAATTTGCAATTGTGAACTGGAGCCACAATGGAAATAAAATAATTTGAATCAAGTAAAGTCAAGTGAGAGTCCCGGAAGAAAATGCAAATAAAATTTTCATCTAATGAAATACCTAATTTGTGATTTTTTTCAATAAATATTAATTTAAAAAATCTTGCTCATATAGTATATTTTAATTTAATATATTGTAATCTAAGAAGTGAAGAAAAACTTATAATGCTAATGTTCATATAAAGTTCTGTCTATTTCCACAGCCTCTCTCCCTCTGTGAATTGTTATCATCCATAAAGGAACAAGAATGGCTAACAGATATATGATGGATAAAAGACTCCATGTCCGGGCCTTTTAAAGCATAGAAATCAGTCTGAATATATTATGGAAAAGAGGATGTGAGAGACTCCACCCTAAGTTGGTATGACCTTTATGAAGATAAATGGTCAGACCACCACATAGTAAAGAAACCAGTTGTGAGTTGGTTTGTCATGCAAGAATATTCTGTCAACCATCCTTGTTAGTGGATATTACAAAGGGTCAGTCAGTGTATAGAAAATTCCCAAGGGAAACTCCTGGGACTGATTGAGTTTGAAATCCCTGACTCAAGAAAAGTGCTCCATTTGTAGAACTGAGTGCTCTTCTCCATAAGAAAGTGGAAAGAAAGATAGAACAGAAGGTACTTGAATGCTGCTGAGCCTGGAAAAATGAGTGAGGCAGTTGAAGTTCTCACAAACTCTATGCATTAAGTCCCACATCAGGTTTTATCTCTTTTCTTCTAGTTAAACTTTTGTTACAATGCTTTGCTTATAATTCATAAATATTATAATATAGTTTGTTATAATTCATAAATACTATAACAAATACTTATTGTAATAGTGTGTTATAATTTATTAAATCTAGTTGTCTCTATGCTGTTATTGAAGTGTGATATGCTTCTGTAAGGAAAGGATATTTATTTATAATTATTTTTCTACAATTCTGACATCTAAAAATAGAGCCAGTGTCAGCTATTTAAATTTCAGTTGTGATGAGTATGGAAGCATCAGCACCCATCTATCATCAAGCTGAGATTTGGGTAGAGTGGGAAGAATCAATGTTTTATTTTGCATTTGGAGACAAGACAAATGGCTGCACAAATCTCAATCTTAAGCCAGAAATTAATGCAAATTTCCTCCCCCCCCCAGTAATTACACATTTCACCGAGGAGCATGCATACAAGAATACATTGGATCACTCTTCTTTAGAGTCTTAGACAGCACAACTGAAGCTAAGTCTGACTCTGGATATGCTCTTGACCTCCAGCTCCTTTTTATGTGCTAATTTAGGTAAGGTGTATGTTATGATAACTATCTTAACAGCAAATATGTGGTTTCTCCCCTCTATTAGGTTTACTGCCCTGTTACTAACTCTCTAAGGCTTTTATTATTCCGTATAATTATTTTGCCTCTATATACATATCAAAATAATCCTCCAGTAAGACAATGCCTAAAATGAAGTGATAGGAGACTAGTGACAGACTCAACCCCATTTCAAAAAGGGGATCTTGGTGGGGGAATACGGGATCACTTCCATTCACTTAGCCAGTACTAGTGATATAACTGCCCAAAATGCAGAAGGCTGTTATTTCCATAGTAAAACATTAGCAAAAGATGTGATATTCATGTCTCTCATACCCAATTGAATATTAAAGTAAAATACTTGATTTTATGAGAATCAAGACATTGCTGAGTTGAAAGTTTACATTCTAAAATCAAATAATGATCATTAAAATTATGCAGAGATGTATGGGACTCATATTTTTTGGAAGGTAAAATAAACAAAACATATTGAGTTCTTTATAACCATGGAATACAGAATCTAAAATAAGAATAACAAACAGCCAATATACAAATCCTTAAATGTAATAGTTTTACAAAGAAAAAAACAAAACATAGGTGTGGTTTATACAGAATTAGCTTTAGATGACAATGTATTTCAATAGCTAAAGTAAGTTAGGAATTCATAAAAAACCCTCGCAAAGATGTGATGTTTAAATAAAAAGCTGAGAAACATGCAGGTAGAGTTGCATGAAGTCAGGAAGTATTTTTTGTCAGAAAACAGCATAAACCTGAAAAATAAATCTATGCTGGTTGGAAATGAAACAGAAACTGGGTCACTGTGGTTTGAGCAAAGGGACTTTGATTATCAGATGTAGTTGAAGGATCAAGGATTTCAACACATTCAGGCTATTATATTTAAAGACTGCCAGAGAGAATGGACATGGTAGACACTATTGGAGGGTAATATGCAGAAGAATGGCAGAATAGGATTTATGTTGATTTCTGGCACAGTACAGTCTTCCAAACTGTGTGTATTCTTGAGCCCCCAAAATAGAAGCTGTAATGACAGATGCCTGTGTGAAAGCCAAAGGCAATATCAGAGTTGAAAGGTGTTAAGCTTTACTTTCTTTCAATGAAACTGTCAGAAAAATACATTGTTACTGAAAATTGCCAGGGTTGGCAAAATCTAGGTATGTCTGCTAAGCTAAAGAAAAAGTGTAGGTGTGAAAATGTTACTGTAACAAGAGCAGGCAAGAGGAGCTCCAGATGGTATATTTAAATGGGTGATGTACATCTGGCCACCAGCCTGGCACACAGAGACAGAGAATGCTCTTGTATGAGTGTAAGATCCAACAAATGCAAATCTAGGTCACACCGGGAAAGGCCCAAGCTTAGAATATAAAGAAAAGCAAGTGGGAGAAAAGCTAGGAAGATAGGTTCATGAAAGGGCACTACTACAAAAAAAAGTCTGTAAGAGATTCTTCTACTCATAGGCTGGACAAACTGATCCATGAGAAAAGCTACTACTAAAAAACAAACAACCAAACAAACAAAAAAATAAAACAAAACAAAACCCACTTCTTTTGTGGATGTATAAAGTGATGTAATAAAAAGGTAGGTCGAGGGCATTTATTTACAACACTATTTCCTGGGACTTTAAAATTCAAAATGACTTCAAGATCTGTCATGGCAATGGAGAGTAGGACAAAGAAAGGATTACTATTGCATAGGGCCCCTATTTTTCTGACTGTTCCTCTTGGTATGTGCTAATGACATTGGTTTTTTATATGGAATTTCATCTCACTTAATAGAAATATACCTACTGATGAAAAGTTTAGTTTGATTTTAACAGGTATGCCAAATGGACAGTCATAAGTTTTGAGGTCATAAAATTATATATGTATTTGATATTCTAACCTACTTCAGTCAGTATATAAATGTATATATATGTTATTCTTATAACATTTATATAAGAAATTCTTACCAATATTAGATGACAAGTGATAGAGCTGGAAATAAAAAAAAAGTTTCAAGATTTCAAAGACATAAGATTGACAGTAATTGATTATGTGGGCTTAAGTCAGATTTCTTACCTCAAAGATCATGCTTCCATTTATCTTTAGTCTCTTCATAGGTCATGAATGTGGACCCAATAGTCACTATTTGCTGTGACACCCTATTCTGACTCGCAGTTTCATCATTTATTTCCTAGGTTTAAGTGTAGCATTGAATGTGCTCAACTTATCACCTTGATGTTCAAGAGATATGAAGTTCTTCCTAACAGGAAGAAGTTAGCATGAGCCCCAATCAATGATGTTCAACTCTCATAAACATTTGTATTAGCAGCAGTTAATTTATGAAGGGTCTGGTGATAGCACTTCATAGAGATCAAATAGGATATCAAGAAGTTATGCTTCTCCTACAAGCAATTCTCAAACAGCTAGGGCTGCTGACATTCTGACCAGACTTAATTTATTCCTGTCGATAGTTCTTTCTCTACTTTCTATGGTTAATAACAGAGGAATTCATGAAAGTCTACTATGATACACTGATGGAGAAACATAGTGAATCCATGCTGATAAATGCATATGTGCTACTAGATTGGAAAATATACCACTCAAATTAATATATATTAATTATTAATTATATATATCATTAGGGGATAGAGAGATGACAGAAGTTAGCTACTCAGCTATTAAGAACACGAACATCATGAGTTTTGCTGACAAATTAATGGAACTAGAAAGTATCATCCTGAGTGAGGTAACTCAGACCCAAAAGGATATGTGTGGTATGTACTCACTAATAAGTGGATATTAGGCAAAAATGTACAGAATTCCTAGGATACAATCCACAGAACTCAAGAAGTCTAACAAGCTGAAGAGCCCAAGTGAGGATGCCTCATCCCACTTGGGAGGGAGAAGAAAGCAATCACAGGAATGTGTGTGTGTGGAGGGGTGACCTGGATGGGAAAGGTACCAGGAAGGGGAAGAGGGAAACATGATAACGTATTGGGATGAACAGGAATGAAGGCCTGATGGCCAACAGGATGTAAATGGGCAATTCCAGGAGGTAGGAGGTGGGGGACCCTCTAGAATGTACTAGAGACCTAGAATGTGAAAGACTCTCAGGACTCAAAGGGAAGGACCCTAGATGAAATACTCTAGAGTTGGGAGAGGGAAATTTTACAGTCGAGCAGAAATACAGAACATCAAGTGGAAGGATGGGATTGCCATCCCACAGTCAAAAACTCTGACCCAGAATTGTTCCTGTCTGAAAGAACTGCAGGAACAAAAATGAAGAAGAGCCTGAGAAAAAGGAGGTCCAGTGACAGGCCAAAATTGAGATACAGTTCATAGGCAAGCCCTAAGGCTGGCACTATTACTAATGCTATGGTGTGCTTACAAAATGGAGCCTATCATGAGTGTCCTCTCAAAGACATAACAAACAGCTGAAAGAGTCAGATGCAGATATTTACACCCAACCAATGGATAATAGATAGTGACCCCTCTTATTGAATTAGTGAAAAGCTGGAAGAAGCAGAGGAGGTAGGTGACCCTCTAGAAAGACCAGCAGTCTCAACTAATCTGAACTCCCAGGATCTCTCAGACACTGAACCACAAACCAAGCAGCACACACCAGCTGATATGAAGCCCCCAATACACATATAACAGAGGACTGTCTGGTCTGGGTTCAGTCAGAGAAGATGCACCTAACCCTCGAGAGACTTAGGGGCCTGAGAGTGTGGAGGTCTGGTGGGGTAGAGGGGGTGGGGATATCATCTTAGAAACAGGGGGGAGGAAGTGTGGGATGTGGAACAGTCAGAGCATGAAACAGGATGTGGATTAAGTCTGGAGTATAAAACATGATTAAGAATACAAAAATAGAATCCTTTGTCAAAGATCAAGTGACCATAAGTGTGTAGGTTCACTTCTGGGTTTTCAGTTTTATTACATTGATCTACCTGCTTGTCTCTGTATCAATACCATACAGTTTTTTATCACTATTGCTCTGTTATACAGCTTGAGGTCAGGGATGGTGTTTTCTCCGAAGTTCATGCAAATCAATCCATTTCTATCTCCTTGTACCAAGCTCAAGTATCAAGTGGATCAAGAACCTCCACATAAAACAGGATGAACTGAAACTAATAAAAGAGAAAGTAAGGAAGAGCCTTGAACTCATGCATATAGGGGAAAATTTCTTGAACAAAACACCAATGGCTTAGGCTCTAAGATCAATAGACAAATGGGACCTCATAAAATTGCAAAACTTCTATAAGTTAAAAGACACTGTCAATTGGACAAAATGGCAACCAACAGATTGGGAAAAGATCTTTACCAATCCTACAACCTATAGAGGGCTAATATCCAATATATAAAGAACTCAAGAAGTTAGACTCCAGAGAACTAAATAACTCTATTAAAAATGGCGTACAGAGCTAAACAAAGAATTCTCAACTGAGAAATATCGAATGACAGAGAATCACCTAAAGAAATCTTCAACATCCTTAGTTATCAGGGAAATGCAAATCAAGAAAACCCTGAGATTTCACCTCACACCACTCAGAATGGCTAAGATAAAAAACTCAGGTGACAGCAGATGTTGGTAAGGATGTGGAGGAAGAGGAATACTCCTCCATTGCTGGTGGGATTGCATGCTGGTACAACCACTCTGGAAGTCAGTCTGGCAGTTCTTCAGAAATTGGACATAGTACTACCTGAGGCCCCAGATATACCAATCCTGAGCATATACCCAAAAGATTCTCCAATATATAACAGGGACACATGTTCCACTACGTTCATAGAAGCCTTATCTATAGTAGCCAAAAGCTGGAAAGAACTTCAACAGAGGAATGGACACTGAAAATGTGACACAATTACACAATGGGGAACTACTCAGCTGTTAAAAACAATGACTTCATGAAATTCTTAGCCAAATGGATGGAACTAGAAAATATCATCCCGAGTGAGGTAACCCAGTCACAAAAGAACATACATGGTATACACTCACTGAGAAGTGGATCTTAGCTCAAAAACTCAGAATACCCAAGATAAAAGTCATAGACCACAAGATGCTCAAGAAGAAGAACGATCAAAGTGTGGATGCTTCAGTCCTTCTTAGAAGGGGGAACAAAATACTCATGGGAGGAAATATGGAGACAAAGTGTGGAGCAGAGAATGAAGGAAAGGCAATCCAGAAACTGCCCTACCTGGGGATCCATCCCATATACAAACACCAAACCCAGACACTATTGTGGAGGCCAATAGGTGTTTGCTGATAGGAGCCTGATATAGCTGTCTCCTGAGAGGCTCTGCAAGAGCCTGACAAATGCAGAGGCAGATGAGTGCAGCCAACCATTGGACTGAGCATGAGGTCCCCAATGGAGTAGTTAGAGAAAGGACTAAAGATGCTGAAGGGATTTGCAACCTCATAGGAAGAACAACAATATCAACCAACCAGACCTCCCAAAGCTCCCAGGGACTAAACCACCATCCAAAGAGAACACATGGAGCATCCCATGGCTCCAACCACATATGTAGCAGAGGATGGGATTGTAGGGCATCAATGCTATGAGAGGCCCTTGATCCTGTGAAGCCTCAAAGCCCCAGTGTATTCGAATGCCAAGGCGGGAGGTAGGAGTGGGTATGGGGGAGAGCACCCTCATAGAAGCTAAGGGAGGAGGGATAGGAAAAGGAGTTTCTGGGGGTGGGGTAGGGGGAACATGGAAAGGAGATAACATTTGAAATGTAAATAAGTAAAATATCCAATAAAAAATATTTAAAATGTGAAAAATAAAATAGAAAATAAAATAAAATTTAAAAAAAAAAGAGCACTGGCAATACTTCCCAAGGATGGGGTTTAGTTCCCAGCACCAAAATCTAGGCTTACAACAATTTGTATTTCCAGTTCTTGGAAATCTGTCATCCTCTTCTGGACTCTAGGAACAATACACACATATGGTCAAAACTCATACATATAAAATAAAAATAAATAACTGTACAAAAAGAACAACACAATGAATTATTATTTAGTATACCAGTTTATTATATTGCAAGAAAGGTGATGAGATGGTTTATTTGAGGAAAATTATTATATATCATTTTACAATTTAAGTTCATTTCAGTAACACTGTGATGTTCTACACTCAAGATTTTTATGTTTGTAGTAATTGTTTAGATATTAAAATTAAATTGTAAATTTACTTTGTTTGAAAGCTCTGAATATATTTTTATCAAAACTGTAAATTTAAATATGAGCAAAACGCAAATATTTTAGAATTATTTTATACATGTTGTCAAATATAATTTACATTTTTAATTCGTCTGTTAAATAAAAGTAAAAGTGCAACTTTTATGTTAAGTATAACTTATAAATAAAAGTTACTTAAACAGATCAGGTCTCTTTTACTTTTAAATGTGTTTTCATGAATTATTTTTACAAACATAAGAGATGTTAATTCAGTATTCAATGAGAAATCTTGTTATCAAATTGAAGATGAGAACCAAACATAAGGGAGACATGAGTTATGTAAAATCATAGTATGTTAAACAGTTGCTGGAAGTGACTGTGATGCTCAAACACCAGCTAAATAACAGTGTCTCCAAAGTACACTTTTTACATTAAGTGAAGAAAGAAAATGAATATGTGTCACAACTGAAATAAATCATTCTTAATTATGTGAGAATATATTGATAATATCTTAGATTAAATGGTTAGCCAGTAACTTGTGAGATGCAGGGAATGTCCCAGTATCTGTCTGAATAGTCTAATTTTTTTATTTCATTTAACCAATCTTATTGTTCATTGTTTGCAATTTCTTTGAGGTACTGCAATACAAGGTCTATCTTTGTCCAAAATGGTCAGAGCAAGTTCCCATCAATTCTCTAAGCTCTAAAATTCTACCTATTGTAGGGTCCTTAGGATAACTTAGAAATTAACCTGATAATAACACATAGTACACTTGATCTTAGCAAAAAGACCTAGGAGCTGGGGTTAAACATTATTTCTGGGTATGGTGTATGGATGTTTTCAAAATAGAATAGTATTTGGAATTGATAAACTTGGCAAGGTATGTGTCCCACTGCAATGTGTGTGGACAGCATTTATTTGTTGAAGTTCTGAAAAGGAAAGAAAGATGGAGATGTTCTTGCTTTTATCTCTAGCTATTCAGTTGAAGCATCAGTCCTCTGCTCTTGGGTTTGTACCAAAGACTATTTTGTTTCTCAAAGTTTTGGCAAGAATTTATATTCTAGGCTTTCCTAGACTTCAGATAGTAGATTCTGTAACTTTACAGCTTCCATGATAATATAAGCCAATTCCTTATCATAAACTCATTTTATTGTCTAATTGATCTAGCTAGAACTTCAACTACTATATTGAATAGATAGGGAGAGAGTAAGCAGCCTTGTCTAGTCTCTGATTTTAGTGGGATTGCTTCAAGTTGCTTTCCATTTAGTTTGATGTTGGCTACTGGTTTGGTGTATATTGCTTTTACTATGTTTAGGTATGTTCCTTGAATTCCTGTTCTTTCCAAGATTTTAACATGAAGGGATGGTGAATTTTATAAAATGCTTGTTCAGCATTAATCTCTAATGAGATGATTATGTGTTTTTTCTTTGAGTTTGTTTATGTAGTGGATTATATTGATAAATTTCCATATATTAAATCATCCCTGCATACCTGGGATGAAGCCTATTCGATCGTGGTGAATGATCATTTTGATGTGTTCGTTGATTCAGTCTGCGAGGATTTTATTGAGTATTTTTTGGATCAATGATCATAAGAGAAATTGGTCTTAAGTTCCCTTAAAGTGTGGGTGCTTCAGTCCTTCTTAGAAAGGGGAACAAAATACTCAAGGGAGCAAATATGGAGACCAAGTGTAGGGCAGAGACTAAAGGAAAGAGCATCCAGAGAGGACCCTATCTGGGAATCGATCCTGTATACAGTCTTCAAACCTAGACACTATTGTGGATGCCAAAAAGTGCTTGCTGAAAGGAGCCAGATATAGCTGTCTCCTGAGAGGATCTGCCAGAGCATTACAAATACAGAGGTGGATGCTTGCAGCCAACCATTGGACTGAGATCAGGGTCCCCAATGGAGGAGTTCGAGAAAGGACCGAAGGAGCTGAAGAGGTTTGCAACCCCATATAAAGAAGAACAATGTCAACCAACCAGATGCCCCTGAGCTGCCAAGGACTATGCCACCATCCAAGGAGAACACATGGAGGGACCCATGGCTCCAGTCACATATGTAGCAGAGGATGGCCTTGTCAGGCATCAATGGGAGAAGAGGCCCTTGATCCTGTGATGGCTCAATGGATGTCCCAGTGTAGGGGAATTTGAGGGCATGAAGGTTGGAGTGGTTGGGTGGGGGAACACTCTCACAGGAGCAGGGGAAGCAGGGATAGGATAGGGGGTTTCTGGGAGGGGGGAAACCAGGAAAGGGTTAGCATTTGAAATGCAAATAAAGAAAAATATCTAATTAAATGAATAAATAAATAAAAGTCATGAGTAAAAATAAAATAAAATACAATAAAGTAAAATTCATTTTGTATCTCTCATGAGTCTGCTTTCTGGGAGAACTCTGACTCATACAACTATTTCATCTCTACTTTTGTCTCTAAAAAGGATAACAACTGTAACAGAATAGAATTTTGCCTTTTTGGTGTAATAATTGTTTTGTTATTTTGAATTATTCATTTTTCTATTCTTACCTGTTTGGGATTCTTATGGTATAAGATTAGAGGCACAGAATACAGTTCAGAACCTACCACAACTACACACTGAGTGAATATTTTTATGGTGAGAGTTTCTGGTTACAAAGGAAGGACTCCAGTGCCACATGCTTTTATATTGGTATTTATGTTTCTGTATGTGTATGTGCAAATATTTGCAATATAAGTGACCATGCCAAAATTATGAGTGGAAGTGCAAATCAACAAACTTCACATTGTCTCCATAAAGATCCACACTTCAAGCCTTTGTGGCTGGAGAAAATATATTGCTAATACTCAACTTGTTCCTACAGTGCAAAAGGAAGTATGGACAGTATATAACAAGATGCACAGTAGTGGTCTTATCTCTCATAAGAAGAAAAGTTTGGCCAATGGCTCTGATTTGTTGGCTTGTCCACTATGGGATTAGATCATCAAAAATAATTCAATCTCTTAGGAAAATTGGCAGACTGCACATAACTGTGCCATATAAAAATAAAACAGGTTAATAAAAAAAAAATTGATGACTAGCCAGAGAGATCTGTGTCTATTTTACTTCTTAGTTACAGGAAACATGACAATGGTAGATTTACGTTGCAATGTTTACTTCTTTCTTTTCCCTTCATCTGCGAATTTTGATTCAACCCAAAATTGTTGTAAACAAGGAATAGTACCTCCCTGCTATATAACCAGATATGTAAAATTGCTCTCAAATGATTTTCTTAGCCAAATGTTTATTTTGTTCTATTTTTCAACCTAAACTGATTGTCAGAAATATTGAACTTTAGCTGTTACCTTTACAATAATATCAATACAACTGCCAATAGCAGTTGAATGACAACATATGACTATGACTGCTTTGTGCCATTTTCAGTTCTTAAATATTGCTGAAAAATGCTATATTGAAGGCTTGATTGCTAGACTGCAGTTGATGAGTGTTCGTGTGTGTGTGTGTGTGTGTGTGTGTGTGTGTGTTTGCTTTTCTGTTGCTGCAATAAGCACCATGACCAAAAGCAACTTTGAAACTAAATGGTTAATTTTATCTTGTCCTTCCAAGTCATTATAAACCACTGAGGAAAATTAGGGCAGAATTAAAGTAGGAACTGAAGCAGAACTGGCATGCTCCCTCTGGTTCATGCTTAGATAGATTGTTATAGAACCCAGGATCATCTGCTCAGGGGTGGCACTGTTCATAGTGAACTAAAGCCTCTCACACCAATCACTAGTCAAAATTGTCCCCCAAAGATATGGCCAAGGATCTGTCTAATCTTGGCAATTTCTAAATTGAGCTTCCCTCTTCCTAGTGACTCTTGGTTGTGTTGAATTGACAATAAAATCTATCCAGGGCAGGGTATCTTGGAACATTTAATATTGGGGGAATGGTACACTAGTGGGAAGGAGTCAGGTCAGTAATGTGCTTTTGAAAAGGATAATAGAGTCTTGGCTATTTCTATCTAACTTCTTATTATTCTGCCATATTCTGTATGCTGACAGAGCCAAAGCATGTATGACAAAGGGTGATAGACAGAGTCTTCTAAATCTGTGAACTAAAACAAACTTTTCTGTTTGTTTGTTTGTTTGTTTGTTTTTTCTTCAGATGCTTTGCCATAGCAACAGAAAGCTGAGTAAGACAAAAGACTAGCCAATAGCCAGTCATGATTCCAAGGGTCTGGACAGTGGATTCTCTACTGGAAATTACCATGCATTTACAGCTTTCTTACAACTGAGATCAGGGTCCCCAGTGGAGGAGTTAGAGAAAGGACAGAAGGAGCTGAAGAGGTTTGCAATCCCATATAAAGAAGAACAATGTCAACCAACCAGATGCCCCTGAGCTGCCAGGGACTATGCCACCATCCAAGAAGAACACATGGAGGGACCCATGGCTCCAGTCACATATGTAGGACGGGGGAATGAGGACTCCTGTAGAGACTAGTGTCCAGGCTTTGCATTACCAATTTAATGTTTATCAGAGAGTAGCTTCTCTGTTTACTTACCTATAGCAATAACAACAACAAAAAACAGCTTTCATCTCACTGACTACAAAATGAGAGAAGGGGTGAAAATCAGAGCAGAGTATGTGCTGCATAAATATTTTAACTAAGGTATATATTTTCACTCTTTTTATCAATATTTCATCAAACTTAGAGTATATATTTAATAATTTCCTAAACATGTCTTCTTTTCTGCCTGAGCTCTCTGGTAGTAAGACTCAAAACAGAAAAAAATAAAAAGCAATAACTAGCCTTAATCCTCATAATAGGCCAACCTATGGTACTTAATAGCTTCAATTAGTGACTATGAAGCCTTTCAGAGAGTTCAGTTTGTTTCCTGTATTGTTTTAAAAAATGTCCTTTCAAGACGTTTTGGCACAGGCATGTAACACATTCATACACTGTGAGTTAATATATGTTAAAATCTGTTCCAACTTTGGAAACAAGCCTTGCTGATATGAAGGTAATATATGGTGCCTGTTGTCAGGACTGTGTGTGCAGGTGCACTGTATGTTGACAATCTGCAACTGGCATTAGCATTAATCACAGATTGAACTTGGCAGATGCTAGATTTTACAGCAAGTGTAATCCAGTATTACCGCAATAGGCAGTTGCTAAGATTCTCAGTTATTTTTGAGCCACAGATTAGGATGTAATTATAATGTCAACAATTAGAAGACAATGTGTGCAAGTGTAAATGATGGATATGTACATGCATGCTTGTGTTTATAAATATAATAACTCTAATTTGCCCTCTGTTCTTTTCTAATAAATAATAGTGGCTTAAAGAGGATTTTCTTCATAAATTCAGATTTAGAATACATGGTTTCTCCTTAAACAAATTACTTCACTACTCTCAGAGTCAGAGGTTCCTTACAGCCAGAAGCAACCTTGCCAATTTGCTGTAATTCTGTAGCTAACTCATATTGTTCTTAAAAAGAAAGTTGGTATCTTCCTAAAAGAAAGATGGTATCTTCCTATAATTATCAGTTGACCATTCTTCCTATAAGCCTACAGAAAATGCAAGTTGAGCAATCCCCCTTGATATTCTGACTCAAATAATCACAATATCATTTTGTAAGTCCTTATCAGACTCCTTAAAATGACTAATGGATGGAATGCCCTATGATATACTAAGGAGTCTATACAAAAGATACCTGTTCAATAACTTCTATACATAATGAACATCTATTATCTGAAAGGCTATAAAGAGTATAGCAGAGAACAAAGAGGATATCTGCACCCCTGACATTGAGATTGATTTAGGAGTTCCAGGGCAGAAAAAGATAAGGGTTTAAATGCAAAAACCAAAGTAAAAGGGGTTTGAGGAGATGGCTCAGAGGGTAAGAGCACAGAGGATCACACACATGCTGGAATATTACAAACAACTGCAACTACAGCCCATGGAGATATGATGATTTCTTCTAGTCTCCGCAGGTACTTACAGACATGTGGCATTTACTCATGTAAATATACAATACCATCAAATAAAACTAAAATAAATTAATAAAACAATATGTTGATGAGGCAGTTAACAGAAAATATTCTCATGAACATTTTTTAAAAAATTCTCAAACTTACTCATTATAAAGAAAAGGCAAAGTAATACCATAATAGTCAAATTATTACACCTTGCTTGAGTGCATAAAATTTAAAGCAATATAAAGTACTAATTATGAATCAAGTGGTATTCCCATGTACTAACAAAATAACATTTATATACTATTTAATAGAAGTCATTGAAGAAAACCTATAGACCAGCATGTAAGAAAAGAACATAATACACTTTGTATTATAGTGCATTGTATAGAATTATACTGTATCACATTGTGCTGTATTATATTGTTACTCTTTGTGTGGCATTGTACAGTATCACCTAAAATTATGTTTCTGGGCCTGTAAAGATAGAATAGTGGTTAAGACCATTGGTTGTTCTTCCATAGGACCCAGGTTCCATTCTAATCACCCACATGGCAGATCACAACCATCTGTAACCAGTCTCAGAAACCTGATACCCACTTTTGACTTCCATAGACACTGCATGCACATGGTGCATAGATATACATAGACACTCAGGTAAAGTAAATAAATTCAATGTTTTAAAATTACATTTTCAACCATAGATTACACTAAGATATAAATATGCCAAATACACAGATGAGATGGTTCATTACAATTTTAATGCCCTCCAAAACATCCCCAAATCTAACAAGTGTAAAATTAATGAATCCATGCCTGTTGATATAATATGATTCTAAACACTCATGAAAGTGAATTAATTCCAAAGAAACAATATAGAGATTATTAAAATATTAACCAGACATAACACAAAGCTATGGGTGGATTCTATTTACAAGCTATGCACTCTAAATGAAGGCATGTAAGCTATGGCATCCAAAATAGAAATGAGGGTTTTGTTCTAGGGAACAGAATAATGTAGTTATTATTAGCATCGTAACTTAACAACCAAGTGTTGTTATTGGTGTCTTCATTGGTATAATAGTGTTTTGCAGCTCTGCACACATTTATGTAATCTTTCTATGAAGTTGTGGATTTGGGACCAGTAGGCGTATCTCCACTTATGCCATTCTTTAGTTCAAAAAACATATTGAAAGTATTTAATATTCAAGGTCAGAAATTGTAAAAGTCATTCTTTATACATAGACATCTATCAGTTTGCCATTATTATATTTGCTATATGGATGCTGATTCTATAGACCAATGTGGTCAAAATGACATTAAGGCTGAGGTTCACCCAAACATCGTGAAACCAAGGATTTGAAGTAAATTGACAAAGCTTGACTCATATTTCTTCCTTGTCCATTGAATATACAGTGAAAGAAGAATCAACAAAATAAAGGCATATGTAAACTCTCAGAGATTTACTAGAGGATAGTTTAACAAAAGCATTGCCATGATACATAGGAAAATAGCCTGGCTGTAAACACACCTGCTTCTAAGAATTATATTGACTACACATATTTGGTTTTGAGCTTTAAATTTAATGAGACATCTAGTAAAAAAATTGGTCAAGAATTTGAAAGAAACAGCAAGTGACCTTTGGAATGAATTAGAAAGAACATTGCCTTAAGAAAACAGTCACAGGAAACACAAAGAAATGAATTGCAAAAGTGAGCAAGCACATTTGCTGAGAAATTACAAATGGCGACACATTTGTTGTTAGTTTATTTTCTTACAATAGAAAGAAAGGACTGAGAGTTGTAGCTCAGGGACAGTAGAAATGCTTAGCTTGCACATGTCACTATGTTCATTCATTAGAACCCCAGTTGAATACAAATAAAAACATAAATTTGTATATAAATACACATTCTGAAACTACTGTTTTCAATATGATGCATTGTACTTTGCCTTAAACCCCTGAATTTCCTTAGAGGAAATACCAGACTAGGTGGCCCACTTTTTGCTCTTCAGACAAAAGGCCCTCATTCACCAGCTGCTGTAAATGAGGACAGTTCAAGAATCAGAGATAAGTTCCCTAGATTGTGTTCACTGCAAAAGGCAACTGCTTTATTCAGGGCCAACTCCTTCAGCTGCAGAATCTTGTCCATGGTGACAAGTGTCAAAGAAAACTTACCCAAGCAAGTGAAAAGGAGTATTTAAGATTATTGTGATAATGGACAGAATCAATGTAATGAGAGAGAAAGAAGGCTCAGTCCAAACATTCTGAAACTGAAAGAGAAGAGGCCTTCAGCTCTAGTATCAAGTAAGCCTAGTGAGTAATGCTAAAGAAAGACCAGGAAGAAGATCAATACTACAATGCCATCTGTATTTAGTGAAGGGTTCCAATCAAAGTCAAGCTCAGAATCAGAGGCACTGAAACATGACACGAATATATTCATACTCATTATATTTAAAATGATGACATTTCCCAAGAAAGACATTTTTAGATCATAAAGCTGAATGAAGACAAGGTGAAGTTTTATACCTCAGTGAAGCTTGGAAAGTATTAATAGTTATAAGCCTTCTAAATGCCGAATTCTAAGAGAAGCTTAAAGTCTACAGGGAAGATAGGACAAACCTGTCTACCACCCAGTGATGCTAAGAATAATGTGAAAGTGATCTTGGCCATGATCTCAGCACATCTGACCCCTTCCACAATCTAGGACACTTGTTAAGGGCATATCAGTCTGGAGATATGGATTCAGCCAAGCTTTCTGTTAAACTGTATACCACTACATCTATCAGTCTGCCCCTTTATCCCAAACATTCTCTCTTGCCTACTTCTTCCTTTCTTCGATAGGGATGAATCCCATTGACACTGCTATATGGTGACCTTGCTATAAACTAAACTAAACTAAACTAAACTAAACTAAACTAAACTAAACTAAAC